>OZ021730.1:9911795-10435906 GCA_963978545.1 Linyphia triangularis | reverse complement strand
CCAAGTTATTGTTGATGGGGACAATAACGTCTACAAGAATGTCATAGACAACCTATGAAACTCTAACAGTTGAAAAAATTGATTGCAAGAACCACTTACTTCGAAACATGTGTAATAAACTGAAAGAACTGGCAGCAGTAAGCTTGGACACAGACATTTGCTTAAAGTGGCTAGAAGTGACATACTTTGGTTACATACCAACATGAAAACTTGAACCCTTTTGATAAAAAAAAAAAAAAATTACTACGTAAAGATATTTTACAAGCCCCAGAGTATGTGTTTGGAAAACATAAAGATTGTGACGCCTACTTTGGTTCGAAAAATAAAGATGGTGCAAACTATGTGGAAAAATTGGTTGGTTGTTTTCAGATTATCTGGCGCCATCAGCAACATGAGGGCTATAATGCGCCGAAACGTTCGTCATTAGACAAGCCAACATATATTTACAAACACCCATGCCTAACACGGGATTCAAACTCGCAACCTAGAAGCTAGCACGCTAACCACTATACCGTTTGGCCGGCGGTGGAAAAATTTAAAAGAACGGAAGTCATACCTTGTAATGAATGCCCTATATCCCATTGCTGACCATGCAAAAAGTTTGCTTGTCGATGCTTGTGTCTGAAAATTCAATGCATAAAAATATAAAAGAAGCAGTAGAAAAAAATGGTGGATCTAGAGACATTGCAGTTGCTCTTGACGTCACATGGCAGAAGAGAGGTTATACTTCACTCAACAAGCTATGACACTGGCTAAATCATCGACTTACAGATTTATTCCGAATATTGCCGTTGTCCAATGCGACAGTGTGCATAAAGGAGACTGTTCAGCCAAACTTACTGTAGCAAGCGGAAGCATGGATGGTGCAGGAAAAAACTCATTTTTTAACGGTCGCAACCTAAATATAACATTACTTGGGTGACAGAGATAGCAAAGCCTATTCGGCAATAGTGGAGGTATCGCCATATGGTACCGATGTCAAAATTGTGAAGTTGAAGTGTATTAGACACATCCAAAAAAGTGGGCAGTAGATTGAGAAACTTAAGAGTAGGGGAAAAAAACCACTCAGAATTGGAAAAGGACTTTCTGGAAAGAATCGTCTAACGGATGCTACAATTTTAAGTATACAAAAGTACTATGATTTAGTCATCAGGAAGAATATAGAAAAATTCAACCAATGTTAATAACATGAGGCCGGCTGTATGGTCTCATACAGGCAGCTTCGACCAAAAGACTATGAAGCCACCCGAAAGGTGAAAAGATTTGGTGCAAGAATAGCATTGCAGAAGCTAACTGTAAACTGAGGGTTTTTAAGCATAAGAAAACTTTATTAGATTAAAATGTGAACTAGGAACAATTAGAAATTATAATGGAAATACGACTCAAGAAGATTACGTGAGGATTGTTGCTGACTAAAATAGACACCCTTTGCCTACCGATAGGTATGGTAAGCACTCAATTAAACTTGAGCAAAACTTGATGTTACACAGAACATTTTTGCCCAATCTATGAGATTTAGGTATTATAAAGAAGGTATCGAAGATGAAGATCATGGTGATTTGGGTGGTTCTTCTGCCTATGGGAGGAAAAAAAAAATTTGAAAAGTTTAACTCTCACCCTCCAGTTTGGTGACATTATGTGAGTTAATGCCCTTGTTAAAATATTAGATCATTTAAAATTTATTTAGAGGTAGCTCAAAGGCTTTAAAGTTTCAGCCAGAAGCGTGTACGGAAAACAGCATGCTTTCTGTATAAGAATTTACATTTCAATTGGTATAGCAATAATATGTATTTATAAAAGATATATTTGTTTTAGTGATAACAAGTTTAGTATAATTTAAATTTCTGACAAGGTTTAGTACTTGTCTGTAACTGGCACAACTTCTCGAACTCTAAATAATAACTTTTAATCCAACTCTAAGTTATAACTTCTCTATTTCAATTCCAAATAATAACTTCTGCTTCCACTCTAAATAATAACTTCCACTCAAAAAACATTAACTACAACTTCTACTTTCCTTCCTGTTGTTGATTGTTCATGGACTAGCATCAGTACAATCATGGAAAGTTCAAGAGTCAGTAGAAGTGATAACAACATGTGGCTCATTGGACTAACTTCAGATGTTATAACAGGTAGAAGGTTACCTACAAACAAACAGGTACTTTCATGCTTCTTTTATCACCACATTTCTGAAAAGAAAACAATTCATGAAAGCGCAATCTGTGCTGTTAAAAAAGTTGTTGGCAAGAGGCTAGAATTCCCACCAAACCAGTGCAACATGCTATAAAAAAACTAGAAACATGTATTAAATGTTATCAATTGTTAAAGAAAAATAAAAAACAGAAAACCAGAAACGAAAGGAAGAAGAGTTTCTAATAAACCTAGATAATTTGTTTGATATTGCACATGATAATGCTATTAAAATGATAACTATTGATGAAGATAGGACATTTTTATTGGATCAGAGACAAGGACGAAAAGGTTATGTGGCATCTGTTGATTGAAATTTAGTTAAGACAGAAGAAAAGTAGCACAAAGAAATAAGAAAAGCTTACTCTGTGAAGAAAAAGAGAAATCAAGGAAGAATGAATCATTGCTAGTAAAAGTACATGATTACACTAGCTGTGAAGAGGAAGAGATGGATAAAGGAAAAGATACAAATTTTAAAGTTAAAAGTACTCCTAAGAATAAGAAATTTAAGTCTGAGCAAAAGTCACCAATCATTGTCACTAATGCCATAGCTACAGCATTGGATAGAACCAGTATATCAGACAGAGATGCCACTTATGTTATCGCAGCAACTGTACACAGTTTAGGCCACAGAGTTGATGACTACAATATATCAAGAAGCAGTTCCAAGCAAGAAGTTAATTCCATTTTTGAGTGCATTTTTTTTTACAAAATCTTACATTGATTACTGAACATTAAATGTTGTAAGTTGGGATATGGCATAAAGAATTCATGCATTGAAGAATTTCAAGTTGCATAAAAATAGGTATGAAACAATTGTAATGAAATTGTTATGCCTGCTTGAATTAAAATAAGATTTTAAAATGAAATATTTTAAACTTGCGAAAGGAATATAAAAAAAAAATACAGGTTTCGTCCTGAACGATGACTAATTCCAGAACAATGACTAATACCAGAACAATGACCAACACCAGAATAATGACAAACACCCCAAAGTTGCCTAATAACCAACTTTCAATGTCTCATAAACAGACTTCTTAATATTATTGGAGAAGCCTTCACAGCAATCAACAACATTGCAATGATTGTTTGAATATATTGTTTACTCAAAAATGCTGCTAATTTCTCCAAATATGTTCTGTGTGTGAAAATGAATTATATTATAAGAATTTTGGACACAGTTGATATTACTTTTCAATATTCCTCCATTAAATGGCTCCTTGGTTTTATTTTCAAGAACTATCAGAGAACTATTATCATAAACATATTGTAAAACTTTGCAAGAAATATAAGAAATTCTGCTTGATATGCTACCAACTTACCCGGATGCTTAGTTTATAAATATTTTTTACTCATTTTATTTTGAAACAAAATTCTCAGTGTTCTTTCATAACAAAGCTTTTCAGTTTCATTTTTGCAGTTCTGAAAAGCTTTGTTCTACATCTTGCATGGCAAGGCCACCTTAATAATATGAAAGATGGTAAAAAGAAAGATGTTTACAATACTTTAAAAACTTAAATTTAAGAGTTGGACGAAGAAAAATTTGTTAAAATACTTATTGAATTTTTATTACAGTTAGATGTAAATACTGTAGCATTTGGAGCAATATGAAGAAATTAGTTCAGTAAATACTAAATTACCTTAGTATCCAAGAAAAAGCCAATTTTGTGGGATGTTTATTAAAAATAAGTATACTTTTTCACGACACATAAAAGACTGCAGAGTTAAGCAGATGCGCCATATGCAGGACAAACATGAACAACCTTAAGATATTAACATTTGATTCTATGAAAAGGTATCAAATTGGATGGAATCTGAAGGAGCATCTATATATACTTCCTTTAAGAAATTAACAGGTACCAGAATCAGTGGTCTTAAAAAATTTCATTACTTTTCTTGCCAGTTCAATGCTAAAAATTCAAAATCACATGTTCACACATATCGAAAAAATAAAAAAGGCACCATACCACACAATATTAATTGCCCTGTTAAAACTTCTGTGTGAGAGGGGGATCAATTAGCTACAGTTTTGTACTATCCTCATCACAATCATTTTATTGGGGTAGAAAATATATGGTCCCATCCATTAAACCAAAACATTAGAAATTCTAACAAAACACAACTTATGTTTTCAATACCTGCTCAAAAGATTGTCAACAGTGAAAGGGATAGCTTGGGCATAAGGGACGATCGAGATTTCGTTTTATAGTGAAAGAAGCATTTATTCTTCAGAGACAAAGGTATTTTCCAAGGTGCTTGACTTCTCCTATCAACGACAGTGTTTCCATTTCTGCAATTGTTACAAATTTAAGAAACAAAAAATATGATTTGGTATTGATATATAAGTCACAAGGGGGAGGGGGGGGGGCAACTGTGGTCCTAAAGATCCTGACCAACTCCCTAATTGCGATTCCTTCTATGCTTTTGGACTTCAAACCAAAGAGAAATTTTAATGAGTTCTTGTCACAGAGTTCTATTTATTGATGCCACACATAGTACTAATTAGCATAATTTTTATCTGATTAACGTAATAATTCCTGATCAGTTTAGAGAAGGTTACCCTGTTGCACATTTTATTACTAATTCTTATAATTTAGCTGTAATTACATGTTTATTTAGCACAAGATTAAATATTAGTTGCATTCTGACTGATGATGAAGCAGTCCCTTATCCAGCCTTTGCATCTGTATTTGGATCAAATGTATTCTGATCCAATCAAATTCTGAAGACTTAAATTGGTACTCTTAAAAAACCTAAAACAATGCGACTGAAACTTAGGACATGAAATTAAAATATGGACCACTGTAAGTGGGTCTGGTTCTTCTGAACCTGCCACTGAGATATTTAGCAAAATTGTAACAGACACCCAACCACCGATTGATCAAGGCCGTTCGGGACTCTAGACTGGTACAAACCCAGCTGGAAGCAATCCAAATTATCTACCTGGGAAATAATGCCCCGTTCCCAAAAGAAAAAACAGAAACGGAGATAAATGGCCCAGCATCTTTACACTGAAAGTGGAGAAAGAAGGGCTCCACAACAACAAAGTAAAACCCAGTAGGGAAAAGAGGAAGAACCAGTGAGGCCACCCCTTCCTCAACTATCATAGCACAAGCTAAGCGACCGAAGACAACTGATTCTCTGTCAAATAGAAAAGCTGCTACAGGTACCAAGATGGCCATTGTCCTAGAGAACTTCTCAGAAGAAAGTCTTTCCTCTGCTGATGCCCTGACTATTCAGGGTTGTGACGCAAGTGATACAATGGATGTTGCCCGGGAGGCCCCGCAGTATAAAACTTTGCGTGTGCTGAATAGTGCTTTGATGATTCACTATGCCAATGAGAATACAGTAACTTGGCTTGCTGATAACTTCAACGGCAAGGAAGTAAGTGGCATTAAGGTTCAGGTGAAGAGAACGAGGGACCTCCTAAAACCCATGAAAATGGCTCTCAAGCGGATGTCTGTTTGAACCCAGACCTCAACACTGACGAGTGGAAAATCCGAGAGAGGAGGACTATCAGTGATCGGGCCTACCTCAGGTGGATCAGAGGTCTGCCCTGTACATCCAGTAGACTGAGAGGCGACTGCAATTTTCGGACCCCATCGAACATCATTCTGAATTTTTTATAGAAATTAGAGAAAAGTGAGTAGATTATGAATCCACTGGTCTGCCGTGGTAAAAATGGCCGAAACTGGTCAAAAATCGACTTTTAATAAGTTGAACTAAATCCAATTGCCAAATGTGCCAAATAATGAGTATTTTTTTTATTTAGTAACCCTCACTCTTTAATTTTCAATTAAGAATGTTGCAGACGATTCAGATATCTGGCGACGGTCTACTTACATCTATTAAAAGGGAGCCAAGTTGGCAAAAAATATTACGTTACTTATGACGTAACTGATGTCGCCAATTTGGCTTACTTTTAAAAGATGTTTTCCGAGCCAAAGATCAGAAATCATTTGAGCTTTTTCTCATTGAAAATCAAAATGAAGTGGGTTGCCAGACGAATAAGTTTGTTCTATTATTGGCAAGTTATGACATATTTGGCAATCGGATTTTAGTTCAACTCATTCCAAGTCGATTATTGATCAGTTTCGGCAATTTTTGAAACGGCAGACCAGTGGATTCCTAATCTACTCACTTTTCTCTAATTTCTATACAAAATTCAGAATGATGTGCGATGGGATCCAAAAATTGCAGTCGCCTCTCGGACTACAGGAGAAAAACTTTGAAGTCTTCACAGGGATCTTCGAAAAAGGACTCTTCAAGATCATTAGTAGCCCTGATGTTGCCTGTGGGTAAACCACAGGCAGTTGGTTGTTTTCAGATTATCTGGCGCCGTCAGCAACACGAGGGCCATAATGCGCCGAAACATTCGTCATTAGACAAGGCAACATACATTTACAAACACCCATGCCTAACACGGGACTCGAACCCGCAACCTTGTGGTCTAGAAGTTAGCACGCTATCCACTATACCGTTTGATCGGCTAAACCACTGGCGAAATCCAGCGATGTGGTCCAACAGTCCACGCTGGACAACGGCGAAATGAAACAACCAGCAGAGTCTGACAAAGTGGCCACAAAACAAGCATGGGTTGGTTAGAGTTTAACTGCACAAGGGCAACACATAGGCCGCCAACCAATCATCAATCAATTTCAAAATACACTAAAAGTAAATATTGGTTAATATTAAAAAGTTAAACAAATCTAAGATAAGATGAAGCAAGTATTTAAATCAAGCGATAAAATCCTACGTAATAAAGTGTTCCAAATCCAATCCAAAACTGTTGGACTGTTTGGGTATGATGTAGTAAGACATTTGTTTGGTGTTTTTTATTTTTAATTAGATAGATGAGATGAAGTTTTTGGTAATGGCTTTTATGATCAGTTATATTTTAATTTTATGATTTATATTTAAACTTAATTTGGTACTGTTCTGTCTGCCAGATACCAGATGAAAACCAACAAATTGCAAACTAACAACCATTAAATGTTAACACAACAAACGGAAGAATATTTATGTTTTAACTCAATTTTATTTGTTTTAATTTTCTTTGAGTTACCGTGCTTTTGATTTTTGAGATTTCTCTAATTGGTAGATGAAAAAAATTGTCAAATGCACTATACTACACCGGTTCCACTTTTTCTTAAATGTAAACTTCCTGTAACTAGCAAGTACCACACACAGGGTGGCTACAGAATTTGAGAAATAAAATTCCCTGATTTCCAGAAGATTTCTTCAAAAGTTCCCTGACGTGCGCTATAATTCAAAAAACAAAAATTTAATAAGTAAATTTAATTCTAAATAGTCAAACAGGGGTCAAAGTGACAAAATAAGAATATATAGGATTTTATAAAAAAAAAATATAGGACTATAAAATTTCAAATAACTGCACACAGTTACTACTGAACTTTAATTTTAACTCATTATATATTTCATTAATTAAAACTTTAAATGAAAATTACTGAAATGAACATATAAGACATACTTATTTGAAGTATGAGGACTTTCACACAACACTAATTTTCCTTCCTATAAATTTTTCTTTAATAGAGGAATATTAATAAAAAGTACTGAGAAAATTACTATCTCAATTTAAAACTCGTTATATTAAATTTAAGAAAACAGGAGAAAAAAGAAAAGAAAAAATCGCCCGATTCTGAATATGTCATCCTTTATTCGTTATTACCTCAATATTTCATACTTGGTATTCATCAATAAGTCAAGTTTATATTAGCTACATTTGCAATATTGAATCTTTTGTTGGTATAGATTTATCTTACGGTGCCGGACGGATTGGAGATTTAAAGCCAAATGTGGCAACCCTTTGACGTAGTTTTCCGGTAATCCTAGTGAGCGTTTAGATTTAGCAACACAGATTTTTGACATCATTTTCAATTTTTGACTTTTTTTAAAAGTCGCTATCCAAATTCTGACACTGTACAGCAAATTTTAACCCTTTTGTTTCCTTCATCAATCATTGACTGAGCACTCGAAATGTCAATTTTAGTCCTGCAAGTGTATAATAAAGTTTTTTTTTTCTGTTCTTCCCTAGGTAGTTTGTTTCTGCATCGCTTTCTTTGGTTAAAATTCCAAGTCCAGTACAGAGCGTGCACTAAGAATTGATTACATAGAGCAGCGCCAAATTATGGCAACCATAGGAAGTTCAGATGCGATTAAAAAAAAAGGCGAGGCTGCTATTTTTTGGCAAAAATCACCTTAGCGTAGAATCCGTACCTGACTTGGAATTTTAACCTTAACTTTTTTGCTTCTCTTTTTGCATTATGACCTATTAGTTTACTACGCGTGCTATGGAAAAGTTCACTTGTTTACAACTCTCGTCGGTTGAGTACAGTTGAGTTGTAGGAATAAGTCATTGTTACCTCTGTCGACGTGCGCTTTCCCTTTGGTCACGCAGAAAGGAAGCGAGTAGTCAATGCAACACGTGACGTCACAAGAGATACGGCGCGGCCGCTTACTAACATCGCTCTTGTGGGTTTTGTCAGATCTCTTTCACTTACGAATCCGGAATATAAAAAATCATCCCAACAATCGGCACCGTTATTACGAATTTGAAGAAAATATAGGTCGAATCAACACAAAAATATAGGATTTATAGGACAATTATAAAATATAGGACAATATAGGACGTTTTTCCGATTTTTAAAAAAATATAGGATATATGGGACGTCTGCGACCCCTGGTCAAAGTATAATTGCGCCATAATAAATTTATGGTAAAAATCAAAACATCTTTAGATGAAAAACATTAATTAAAAAATACAAAATTCACCAACTTCAGCCATACTTGCTAACTTCAAGGTAAAGCAAAACCAATACAATACTTTTCTTTTTAATTTAAAAAATAACACAAATAAAACATGTTATTTTCTTTAATATATGTCCTGGTCATAGCATAATAGCTGTGTTGTTAAGTTATAGGATCATCAGAAATCTAACAGAAATAAATGTTCTAGGCATAATGATCCCAGATAATAATAATTCAAAGCGGAACATCAACAGGCGGTTGTGGGCGGGCTATTGATGGCAACTGCTGAGAATAGAAAAGTTCGGTTGGTTGGTTGTATTCAGATTATCTGGCGCCGTCAGCAACACGAGGGCTATAATGCGCCGAAACATTCGTCATTAGACAAGCCAACATACATTTACAAACACCCATGCCTACGCGGGACTCGAACCCGCAACCTCGCGGTCTAGAAGCCAGCACGCTAACCACTATACCGTTTGGTCGGCTAGAAAAGTTCGGAATCGTCATTCTTCCAAATCGGCCAAGTAGACAGATATAGGGAGCTTTTTAGACGGACTTAAAAAATATGAAAAAAAAAAACTGTATTCAACGTGGTGACATCACAGCATCCACTTCACGTGACGTGAGACAAGGTAGATATCCGCAAGGGGCATGCGAGAAGGGAAACTCAAAAATTTCAAAATTCCCTGACATTTCCAGAAGAGTGAAATTCCCTGAATTCCAGGTTCTGTAGACACCCTACACACAGCAAGTAATTACTATAATGGAAGTTCCGATCTGAACATTTCATATTCATTTTATTTTATAAGGCACAACGTAATAAGGAAACAAGTGATATCATAATTCTAAAAGGTATTTTTTGAATATCCGCACAACGAATACTTATCAAGTTATACAATTCTAAGCAGAATTTTTGAAACACTTAAAATCTAAGCTCCAATCCTACAAACTTACTTCTTGAGATAAAAACAACCGACAATTTACATTAAATAACATAATAATACAGAAATTGCAGAAGAATAACGAAAAATCTTAAGAATTCTGCATGCACGATGCATCACCAAACAACACCATTTCTTTTTTCGTAATGAGCAAAGAACTTAAACTAGTTTGGAACAAATTCAAGGAATTTCAGGATAAGAAATATAAATATGACGTCATAGACAACTGTTATCTTGTTATATCAACAGCATACTGGACCAGTATGATCCTAAAGATGATTTTTCAAGTTAGAATGTTTGGCATTATGTGTTTCTAAATTAGGTCTTCTATTTCGTGGTGCTGTACCGTATTTGGACACATAAACTGCGGTTGGTTGTTTTCAGATTATCTGGCGCCGTCAGCAACACGAGGGCTATAATGCTCCGAAACTTTCGTCATTAGACAAGCCAACATACATTTACAAACACCCATGCCTAACACAGGACTCGAACCCGCAACCTCGCGATCTAGAACATAAACTGCGGAGTTAACTGAAAACGAACATCTTTAATAACAGGACATTGGACAGGTAAAAACGCATACACAACAGCCAGCGGCAAAAGACAGAATGGAATGTTAGGATCAGTTACAGTTAGGATCACAACACTTCACGTAATAGCTGTAATATTTCAGGAATCATTACCCAATTAACATAAATACATAAAGGCCAATTCACACTTGTAGTGTTTAATCTGCAACTCCCATAGGATAACATGGGGAGAGAAGTCGTTGGGGAATCGCAGAGACTGTCCAGCTATTTTTTCTGGCAAGCATGAAAAAATCGCATATTTCGCTAGATGAGTTTAAAGCCGGACGTCCACTGGAGCAAGATAGCTGGATGTACAGGAAAGGGTGTCGTGGCACGAGCCGACGTGTCATGAGCGCATCGTACCAAGAGCGCACAAACACCTGCAGTATTTGGGGGGGAAGAGAGTTGCCTCTCATTTATCAAGCGAATGGTACCATGAGCGCACAAACTGCTAGTTTATGTGCAGAGGGTAGGATCTCCATTCTTTAATTTTTATGTTATAATTTCAAACTTCTTAACAGTACATCAAAATTAAAAATGATGCATTTTTATACGAAAACTTTATTCTTCCGTTAATTTTTTAATTAGCTAATTGCAATTAAAATGACTAATTAGGATGTTATTAGAACGAACATGCGTATGTGCGAGACATGAAGAATTGTGAATCTGTCTTCAATATTTATTTAATTATAAGTTTTTAAATAAAAAGTTTGAAAAAATACACAGTTTATAACAAATGTGCTTATAAGGTGTTTTATAATGTGTTAGTTATCTATAATAATAAAACAAGCTGTGTGTCTGTCTGTGGATCAATAGAAACCTACTTAAAATTGGAGTAGAGCTCTGAAATTTTCAACATAAGAAGTTTAGGCCTCCTGATTTTACTTATGTCAAACAGATTGTTAAAATTTTAATTAGCTTTTTTTGAATTATTTTTTTTTTTTACAAAAAGACTTAAAATAGAGATACAGCTCTGAAATTTTCAATATAAGTAGTTTCAGCCTTCTAATTGGACTTTTGAAAATCAGAATGTTAAAATTTTAATAGTTATTTTTAAATTAATTTTTTTAATTAATTAATATATATTTTACAAAACGATTTCTAATAGAGCTACTAGGTCTGAAATTTTCCGCATAAGTAATTTTGGCCTTCTAATTGGACTTTTGAAAAAAAGAATTTCAAATTTTTATTTAGTTCTTTTTTAGTTAATTTTTTTAATTAATTAATAAATGTTTTACAAAACAATTTCTAATTGGGCTACAGCTCTGAAATTTTCAACATAAGTAATTTTGGCCTTCTAATTAGACTTTTGAAAAACAGAAATTTAATTTTTTTTTAATTTTTTTTTTTTTTAACTTTAATATATATTTCACAAAATTATTTCGAAATGGGTTACAGTTCTGAAATTTTCAATACAAGTAGTTTTGGCCTTCTAATTGGACTTTTGATAAAAAGAAGGTTAACATTTTAATTTGTTTTTAAATTAATATTTTCACAAAAAGCAACTTTTAATAGGCCTAAAGCTATGAAAGTTTCTAAATAAGTACTTTTGACCTTCCAATTTTGCTTTCCACAAACAAGTGTTAAAATAACCTTAAAGGGGTATTGTATTAACGGGGATTTTTTGTTTCTTTATTAAGTCTTTACGTAGCAATTAGATTTTAATGAGTGAAGCGAGCTTATGCTTACGCAGCAATGAACCTCTAAGCGAGCGAAGCGAGCCTATGCTTGTATAGCAAGAAACTTTTCAACATGTGAAGTAAGCCTGTGCTTATGTGTTAATGAACTTTTCATTGAACGAAGCGAGCTCGATTTTGTGCAATGATGAACCTTCTAACGAGCGAAGCGCCAAACGCAGGAACCTATACACCAATGACGGATTTCCGCTATGCTAGGTCTCACAGCTAGCTAAAATATTGCACATTTTACGGGTATTCATCTAGTCCATAATAACAAAACAAGCTGTGTGTCTATAGAAACCTACTTAAAATTGCAAGAGAGCTCTGAGATTTTCGACATAAGAAGTTTTGACCCTCTAATTTTACATATGTCAAACAGAATGTTAAAATTTCAATTAGTTCTTTTATAATTAATTTATTTTTTACAAAGGGACTTCAGCCGACCAAACGGTATAGTGGTTAGCGTGCTGGCTTCTAGACCGCGAGGTTGCGGGTTCGAGTCCCGTGTTGGCATGGGTGTTTGTAAATGTATGTTGGCTTGTCTAATGACGAAATGTTTCGGCGCATTATAGCCCCCGTGTTGCTGACGGCGCCAGATAATCTGAATACAACCAACCAACCAACAAAGGGACTTCAAATAGAGATACAGCTCACAAATTTTCAACATAAGTAGTTTTAGCCTTCTAATTGAACTTTTGAAAAACATGATTTTAAATTTTTATTTAGTTATTTTTTTAATTAATTAATATATATTTAACAAAACGATATCTAATAGGGCTACAGCTCTTAAATTTTCAACACAAGTAGTTGTGGCCTCCTAACTGGACTTTAGAATGACAAAACGAATGTTAACATTTTAATTTGTTTTTTAATTAATTTATTCACAAAAAGTGACTTCTATAGGCCTAGAGCTCTGAAAGTTTCAACGTACGTAGTTTTGCTCTTCTAATTTTGCTTTTCTCAAACACGTGTTAAAATAATATTAAAGGGATGTTGTATTATTGTATTAACGAGGATTTTGTGTGTGTGTCTCGACAGGGGAGAGGTTTCTAATATTAAGGCTTTACGTAGCAATTAGATTTTAATGAGTGAAGCGAGCTTATGCTTACGCAGCAATGAACCTTTCAGAGAGCGAAGCGAGCCTATTCTTGCATAGTAATGAACCTTTCAATGAGTGAAGTAAGCCTGTACTTTTGTGTCAATGAACTTTTCAGCGAACGTAGCGAGTTGGATTTTGAGTAGAGATGAACCTTCCTGCGAGCGAAGCACCAAAACACTGGGCCCTATACACCAATGACGGATTTCCGCAATGCGAGGCTTCACTGCTAGCTAAAATATTGCACATATTAAAATTTCGTAGCGAAGCACGGGTATTCAGCTAGTAAAAATATATATTACACTTCATAAAACGCGTTTAAAATTTACTACACTAATTAATATGATACAAAACAAGTTCACAAAATCCACTGTAATTTAAGAAGTAATTTTAGACTCAGAAATAAAATGGTATAATTTTAGAGGTAATGAATTCCGAAATATTAAAAAAAAAAATTCACTTAAGTCAAATTTCTCAATTCTTAATGTATATATATACCTGTATACCTTAAAAAGTGGTGTTTTCGTATTCGCTTTGCCAATACAAATAAACAACTCTTTCGTCCCCGAATATAGAAACTAACTAGTTTTCAGAATTCTGAGTCGGTTATCTGATTTATGACTGGTTTAACTTTTAATGATATCTTTTTTGATTTCCACAAGTATGTTTTAGCTGAAAAAATCAGTTAATGGTATGTTTCTCAGTTAGTTCTTAAAATGGAAATAATTTCAACTTGCAAAGGGAAGCCTTCACTTATACTGGAAGGTTACAGGTATCGAGTATCTCGCCAAACTGAAACACATATTAACTGGAGATGTGTTAAAGAGAGAAAAATGAAATGTAAAGGTGCGGTTAAAACTTCTTTAGATCATAAGGAGATTTTTGAATGCAAAGACCATCTTTGTGTTCCCAGCATTGCACAGACGGAAGTAGATAAAGCAAAATCAATTTGTAAGAAGAGGATAATCCAAGAAATTTCAACTCCTGTGACATCCTTTTACAGAGAGGAATTTTCGGAACTCGTTAACCGTGGCTACGAGTTCATTGCTGATGTGCCTAAATACAGCAATTTAAAAGGAACCCTCTGCAGAGAACGTAGGAGAGCATTGGGCACAACCCGAAACCCAGTGCACAAATTTATCTTAGTGATGACCTGGTAAAGTTATCTGACGGTACAAACTTTGTCTGGGATGACTTCGCAAGTGAAGATGGAAAAAGATGCATAGTGCTAAGTGGGACGTGTGGAAGGTCCCTCATGACAAATAAGCAGTCATTTTTCTTAGATGGAACATTCAAATCTAGTTCAAAACAATTTGAACAAATCTACACGATACATGCAGACATAAACAGCACTGCTGAAGAAACCATCATTTTACCGGCATGCTATATCTTGTTACAAGATAAAAAGAAATCCACCTACATAAAGTTATTTTCGAAGTTGAAGGATTTCGGTTGGTCTCATCAAGAAACAAAAGTGGATTTTGAAATGGCTGTGATAGAAGCCATGAAAGAAGTTTTCCCGAACACGATCATTTCGGGATGTTATTATCCTTACAGCCAGTGTTTGTGGAGACAGATTCAAAGTTTAGGCCTAACAAAGGAGTACAAAGAAATTGAAGATATTAGAAAATTTTGTAGGATGTGCGTGGCATTAGCATTAGTACCATCAGAAAATGTAGATGACGGTTGGCTCCTAATAATGGAGAATGCTCCTGACAATGAAAAATTGAGTCTTTTCATTGACTACTATGTGAATCAGTGGTTAGATAATCCTTAATTGCCGATTGATGTATGGAATGTGAATGGGGAAAGGCATCGTACAAATAATCCTGTAGAAGGTTTGGAACAGTAAGTTCAATCGTTTAGTTAGAGTCAAAAACCCGAACATTTACTTGTTAATTCAAACGCTTAAAGAAGACGCAGCTGAAGTTGATGCTAAAGTAATGGCTAGTGATCTAGGAATAAACAGCCAAAAAAGGCGCAAAATATATATCGAAACGGATAAAAGAATCCACAACATTTTAGAAACATTCAATCAGGATAATGACTTATATCAATGTTTAAGTGCACTAGCCTATGTCGCAAAACTTGAATAATACAAAATTTATTGTAATCATATTGTCAAATGATATATATATCATTTTGCACTATTTAATTAATTTTTATTTCTTATTAATTTGATTTGAAGTTTATCTATTGTAGTGTTTAAATATTATCAGTTTTGACTGGTTTAATCATTTGTAAATATATATTTTTCTTTTTAGGCAGATATTTGAAATAAGTATGACGAACTAGAAAAAAAAAGTAGTTTTCGATGGTTTAAAATATGGATAATTTCTTTTAACTGAAATTTTTAGTAAGTTAAAATTCGCTTAACACATCTTCGCTTGAATATTTCGAAGAATGTAGTATTTGCAGAAAATAGTTATTTATGCAGCTAGTAGGGAAAGGTAGTTCAAACGAGGTAAAACGCTTATTTGAAGAGTACGATAGCACGAGTCACATAATTTACCGAGTTTGATAAAGTATTTTCCTATGTGTTGCATTCAATATTTTTTATGATTACGGGAAAAAAATATTTTTAATATATATATTTATTAATGTTGCCAATTCGTGTCAAGGAATATCTTCTGAAAATATGTCATTCCAATGGCAAGACTATATGTTATTTGTGCACGAGGAGTGCGAGAAATTTCATTTTCACACTAGTGCGAAAAAGTAACTTTCCGCATTCCTCTCGAAAAAGTGATACTTTCGCCACTATTTTTTGATTCCAAATGATTAACACGCTGTTACAAAAATTTATTTTCTTCATTTTAGCTGGCGGTGATGGACTTAAGTTGACTTCTTTTTAAAATTGCTGCCAAATAATAATAGCCTTTTTTGCGTGTCGCCATAATAGCATTTTGTATAATTATAGAAGAATCGCATTTTTTTTTTCATTCAATAACTGAACCGCATCTTACCTTTTCGATCTGCTTGATTTTTTGTAAAACGGAATGCTTGGATGCCCATATGTGGATGAATTAATTAGACTTAATTGAAACTTCTAAAATGGCTGTACACGCGTATAATTTTGTTTTATATCATTCTCAGTCGAAAAACTTATTATTTTCCCATTACATATGTGATTTTCTCAGTGATTTTCCCAGTTTTACATATGTGATTAAAAATTGCGTTGGATTTATCATTATTAGAACATTCTTTCAGACACAATTCAAAAAGGTCTCTGATTTTGAATCTACGCATACCTACAAATAAGAAGCATTTTCGCTAGTATTCAAAGCTAAATTTAGCCTCAAAATAAGCAAGAAAGAAGAAGGTTACAACAACTTAAAAACATTCACGTAAAAACTCGTTAAGGCAATGCATTTTTTTTTTTTTTAAAGGTACTATAAATATTTTCGAAACAAAATTTCATCCGTTGGATATTCTTATTTTTTCAATATTTCCATCAAACTTATGATATGCCTTTAATATAAATGGATATGTCCATACACCATCTTACATATCCGTTTTGTATAATATGGATATGTTCCATTTGATATAAAATAGATATGTGAGGTGATGAACTTAAAATTAAAAACAATGGGGATGGTAAGTATAAAAATGTCGCATTCTGATTGTATTAAAAGATGAGCATTCATGTAAAACTGAAAACGTGCAGGCCATTTTATTGGCAAATGTAAAATTTACAACAATGCAGAACACAGTGGAAATGAGGAACTCTAAATAAAGCAATCAAACTAAACATATGAAAACCAAAAACTTATCAAAATTTAAAATAAGCCACAAAAGTGCAACGGAATGAAACTTCTAATTTAAACAGAACGTTTTCATCATAAGAAATATGAATTGGCTCTCCAATTTAAAAGCTTAGTATGTGACAAAAACATAAAAATACGTATTTTGGCATTGTAAGTTCTATTAATATGTACTGCATACACTCAGTAACAAATTTAGCCGCAAAAAAAATACAGTTTTGGAGATTTGTCTCTTTAAAATAAAGAAAACCTATCGTTTACTTAGTTAAATAAAACTGTTTTTGTTAGCTCCTGTAAAATGAAGAAGTGAGCCTCTGGGAAACTAGAGTTTGTGCGCTTCTGGTACCATGTTACCTTGTAGCGGATTTCCTTCCCCTTATAAACAGGTGTTTGTGCGCTAGTGGTACCATTTTTCCCTGTTGGCTCGTGACACGTCGGCTAGTGCCACGTAACCAGGAAAAGAGGGATTTTTGGATCGAAAATCACAGTGAAAGTGTGCATGCGCGTGACGTCACTTAGACTTCAGAGGATGGAGAAATTTATCTGTCCTTGGATCGCTCTGGGAAGCGTTTTTCGAGCAAGATCCATACTTGGAGTATGCGCAGTATGTTATAGGAACATCAGCTGTCGTCAAGATCCGTGACTTCTTTTCAAAATCAGTATTTCGCAATCGCCGAGTACGGATACCATATCGAAATCATGTCTCAGCTTCTAACTCATTCGAGACATTCTACAATATCAAAGGTTAGTGTTATAATTTTTTTATATTTATTAAATATTTACTATATTATTTTGTTCTAAAATTGAAAAAAAAAAAGCTGGTGGTTGTGCATTTTTTGAATAAGAAATTAATCATGTAATGAGTTCTAAGTATTACACTTATCGTTTTAATTATTGTAAAATGAGATGAATTGAAGCACTTTTGAACTTTCAACGTAAATATCGGGTGTAGTAAAATCTATTATTAAAGAAATTTTGGCTTTTGAAACTTGGGTCTTAACTTCTTTGAGGATCAACCCCAAAAATGTTGAGAATAAGATTATCATAAAAAAAAACCTTCAATGACAGACAAAAAAAATTGCTTTTGTCGAAACAAATACTATGTTTGAAAGTGTGTCAACTCTTCTCCTAACCAAATATAACAAGACCATACAAATAATATTTAAAAAGAAACATTTTTCAATCTACTTTATGTTTGCCGTAAAACTGAAGTTTCCATAAAATATCTTGAGAAAGGAGAAAAGTATCCTCAATTGTTTCCGAAAATTTCATTCCTGGGTGCTTTATGTAAAACATGAAACTTCCCTTACTAAAAAAAAAGGTATTTTAAAGGTATTTTTAAGGTTTAAACTAGGTATTCAAGGTTTTATTAGGTATTTTTGAGGTTTTAACTAAAAATACCTCATGGAAAAATACCTAACTCAAGGTATTTTAAGGTATTATTTTTAGAAACCTAAAGAAACCTGCGAAGCTTCAGGTATTTTTAAGGTTTTGGAAAGGTTTGTGATAAAAACCTCCAGATTCTAAAGGTTTTACTAAGGTATTCAGGTGAATACCTTTTAATACCATGACTAAGGAAGGTATTTTAAGGTTTTTTCTGTAAAACCTAAAGAAACCTGTGAAGCTTTAGGTATTTTTAAGGTTTTGCAAGGTTTGTGATAAAAACGTCCAGATTCTAGAGGTTTTACTAAGGTATTCAGGTGAATACCTTTTAATACCATGACTAAAGGAATGTATTTTAAGGTTTTTCTTTAAAACCTAGAGAAACCTATGAAGCTTATAATGTATTTTTCAGGTTTTGCATGGTTTCTGATAAAACCTCCAGATTTTAAACGTTTTACTAAGGTATTCAAGTGAATAAGTGAATACCTTTTAATAACATTACTAAAGGAATAATAATAATAATAATAAATAATAATAATAAATAATAATAATAAATAATAATAATAAATAATAATAATAAATAATAATAATAAATAATAATAATAATTAATAATAATAATAATAATAAATAATAATAATAATAATAAATAATAATAATAATAAATAATAATAATAATAATAATAAATAATAATAATAATAATAAATAATAATAATAATAATAAATAATAATAATAATAATAAATAATAATAATTAATAATAATAATAAATAATAATAATAATAAATAATAATAATAAATAATAATAATAATAAATAATAATAATAATAAATAAATAATAAATAAATAATAATAATAAATAATGATAATTAATAATAAATAATAATAATAATAAATAAATAATAAATAAATAATAATAATAATAATAAATAATGATAATTAATAATAAATAATAATAAATTTAAAAAAAAAAAAAAACTTTTAATTTCACACAAAATGCATATTGTTTTAAATTAGAACAATAAATTGTAAAATGCATTCCGCATTTAATTTTTTTTTTTTTTTTTTTTTTTTTTTTTAAAGTACATGATAAATTATAATTTGAAAAATGATTTAATTTTTTTTGCATGAGGAATGAAACAAAAGCAAAATCAGTATTCAAGTGCATAAGAAAAAAATCAAAACACTTAAATTAATTGGTTTAATTTTTAGAAACCTAAAAACACCTGTGAAGCTATTAAGTATTTTTAAGGTTTCGCGAGGTTTCTGATAAAAACCTCCAACGTTTAAGGATTTGCAAGATACTTTAGGGGATGACGTAAGGATTTTGATTGGTCACGTGCTATCACTATCCAAACAAAACACGAGTGTCCTCTGCCTTCATCCTGTTCCAGACCAGACGTGTTATGAAATATAAAATGGCGATACGAACATGACCACGTTGTTGTCATAATTATATGAAGCAACTTTCCATTACCCTGATACAAAGTAAGAAAAGTTTTGTAATTCGAAAATGTGTACTGTTGTATAAAATTTGCAGCGTACTGGTTGTTTCGATTTTTGTTATTCATTTGATATACTTCATTGAAATGTAGTGTGTAGAGTTGAACGTAATGCAGATGAATGCTTTTTGTAAAATATAAGACATTAAATCATTTAGATTTCTCCTGTTATTTACTGGCTAATTTGAAGGCTAAAATTCAAAAAGTTGTGTATTTCAAAAAGTAATTTAAATGAAATTTGTTGTTAAACATTACGATATTTATCTGAAATGGAGTAGTTTAAATTCTGGTGATTGATGATTTAATTAGTTGCAAATTTTAAATTCCAACAATTTTTGCAGGATTGCATTGTATTTTTTTTTATTTTTTGGAGTTAAGTGCTTTTAATCCCTTTGACATCTTGTCCCTTCCTTGTTCAGTATCAACCATACAATGCTGTTTCAAGTACAGTTGTTATAAGCTTAGCATTAAAAACATTTATTTTATTTTGGAAAATTATGCTTTTGATGTACAATAAAGAAATTTAAATATATTTTTAGGCACTCTTTACTGACTCCCCTCTTGAAGGAACATCCTGACAGAATAGATTTTGTCCATCATCGATGTTGTCTTCAAAAACAGTGGTTAGTAAGGAAAGTTCAAATACTCGCCACTTCCTAATGACAGGGACGATTTAGTGCTCCAGAAAAACACTGTTCAAAGTCTGTTTCAAAGGTAAAATTCTTTCAAATTGAAATTTAACATTTTCAGAATTAAATTAATCGATGTGTCACAAACGTGCCTCCCCTTTTCCCAAAATGAAAAATGCGCTCCCTCTCTCTGAAAAAAAAAAAGCATTTTTAATTTTGGCTGAAAGGGAAAAGCTATACAATTTGTGGTTTCCCTTTCATAATTCCTATGCTAACTTCGTCCTCGGGTCAACACCACAGCTGCAGAATTAAACAGAACAGAAATTATAAATTTGTTTGGAATATTGGCATAATTTACATTTTAAGAATTCAAAGAAAAACCTGTGTCAATATATGGAGCTTGAGTTTCTTTTTTTAGCAAGGTTACAAATCAATTGTCCCGTTTGTACATATTGCAGTCAATTATTGTTTGCCCAGATGTTTATTTTTAAGAATGCAAAAATTAACTATTCTAGTTGCACCACTATTTGTAAAATATCGGTGGAACTTAAGAGAGGAGGTAGCTTCTCCCCCTATAAAATTTTCAAAGGTAAGGCACAAAAGGGAAATTTCGATAATTAATCACTTATAACTCATTTTTTAATCAAAAAATAGTTTAATTCAGTGTTTATTATGGAGTTATTTAGATGCTTGATGACACTTGAAATATTTTAGTGGCACTTTATACGTAGAGAGGTTCCCATATGCACGATTTCTCCTCAGGTACTCGTATTAACATATTTAGGGGTCCAAAAACTCAGTTGTAGAGAATCATTTATTACTATAGTTGTCAAATGATATTTAAGTGTTCAGGCACTGCACTTGACGGGGCCTTAAAACTTCAAAATTGTGCCTATAATCATCAACGTTGGAATAAATTTTGTAAGGCCCCTGCATGTAAATATGTTTAACTTGAAAATTTTGAATTTATGTGAAATTTTTTTTGTATTACATTTTATAAATACTTTGCACTAATCTATTAATTAATCCTATTTAATTATTGAAATGATGAAGCACTTAGGGCCCACACACAATTCAAATATGTTCTATCACCCAAATTGTTATCAAGAACTGCTTATGACCCCTGGAAATATTTAAGTATAATAACTTATTACAAATCCAAATTGAAAAACTTGCTTTAAATTTAAAAAAAAAAAAAATGTATGTCGAGTATGGTGAAGATGCCAATTGTTTTTTCGTCCCTGTCTTAGCAGTTTTATACAGAGAAATACCATTTTCTCTCCAAATTTTAAATTCATTTATTCATTTTTTAACTTTTTTTTGGAAACCTTACAACTATAATCGGAAAAGAGGTTGTTGAATTAAGACTTTCGTATTACACATGACTTTGCAATAAATTAAAAAAGGATATCACGACTATCACATTAATATACAAAATAAAAAAAGAGGTCCCGGTAGCCTAATGAATTATGACTTCGAGTTTGTGATGGAAGACTCGCAAGTTCGGTCTGGCCTCACCGAATAACGGTGTGTATATTAATGAGGGCTAGTGAACATAAATCCATTGTAACCTCTATACTCTATTGCTTTTGTGTTGGGATTAAGGTGAGAAGTGCTCACTCAGATATTTACTTCATTATTTGATCAGAGGTCATTGTAGCAGAAATAGGTGACCGGAATAGATTTCCCAAATATTCAAACAAAAATATAAATATATATGATGCAATTGTCAAATTAAAGGTATTATCGTTGTTCTACAACTTGCAAGAATTTAATTAGAAATATTATATAACGAAATCACCCTGAGCCTGATGCAAATACTCGTAAGAAATATGCTGATAAATCATTCAACGGAGGAAGGACTATTTATAAAAAAAATTGTGATTGTGATAGACATACATTTGTTCTTTTTGTATTCCTTTTGTAATATTTTTTGTTACCTCGCAAATTCTGAAAACTAGATATCTGCTCTCTGACTGACAAAAAAATGTATATTAATAAATAAACATTCTATGTGGAACACTTCAAAATAACAATGAAAATCATTGCTCTTTAACTCATGCCCTGTATCTGTACTTGTCTCTGGAGAAATCGGTGATGCAATTGCCCAGGCCACAGGAGACAAGTTTGGAATGTTTTATGTGCAGAAAAAATGGCAGCAAAGAAATTATCTGTTGATTATACTTGATTTCTTAAATTTAAATTTATTTGTATTCTGTTTTGCTTCTACTAAAATTATTGTTACATTATTGTGACATACCTAGTTTTATCATTGTACATTGTTGTCTCTGTATTATTCCGATTGTCTGTGGACCCAGACGAATGGTCCTTTTCAGGGCCAAAGTCTGACAACTCTCCTTGACTTACTGACTATTTAATGCTTGTTTTAAAAGAACATTTCCCTGCCCATTTATTTTTCAAGATATTATTTTGAATTTGTGATAATTTCATATCGTTTTGAATATTTTAGTTTTTCATGAGTACCTACTTGCTTGTTCTAAAAAATGTTTGGAGCAATTTAAATACCCTATTCCTATGCATGAATTTTAAGTATTTAAAGGATATGCAACTATTCCTTCCTCTCATTATTTTTAGGGATTTATTTGGACTTCACTCTCCAATTTTGTTATATTACTACCTGCATGAACTCCCATTGTCAGGGACAAGGTTGCAACCCCTTCTCCCATCGTTACATAAAACAATTTAATGTACCTTTTCCCCTGTTTATTCACATATCCAAAAATATTTATATATCCCGGACCCCCAATTCCCCATCGATATCACCCCTCCAAAATTAATTTCCGCATCAATACAGTCATTCCAAAATCCAATTTTCCTTTAATACTGCTATTCCAAAATCTATTTCCCTATCAATACCCTCCCTCCAAAATTCATTTTTCCTTCAATACTGCTATTCTAAAATTTATTTCCTTATTAATACCACCATTCCCAAATCTATCTGTGTAAGAAAACAATTGCATCTTATAATGCAGTGTTCCCAGGTGGTCACCATCCAAAGGACTGACCGCTCACGATGATGCTTGACTTCGGTGATAGAACAAGAACCGGTGTGTTCATCTCGGTATGAAACCATACAAACACAAATAAAGCTGAAGACCTCTCGCTACCCCAGTGGTGGCACCCTCCAAGATTTGAAAACTATGTTATAAGATGCAATGGTTTTCTTACACAGATAGATTTGGGAATGGTGGTATTGATGGGGAAATAAATTTTGGAGGGAGGGTAATAATAGGGAAATATATTTTGGAATAGCAGTATTGAAGGAAAAATGAATTTTGGAGGGAGGGTATTGATAGGGAAATAGATTTTGGAATAGCAGTATTAAAGGAAAATTGGATTTTGGAATGACTGTATTGATGGGGAAATTAATTTTGGAGGTTTGTTTTTTCGTCCCTGTCTTAGCAGTTTTATACAGAGAAATACCATTTCCTCTCCAAATTTTAAATTCATTTATTCATTTTTTAACTTTTTTTTGGAAACCTTACAACTATAATCGGAAAAGAGGTTGTTGAATTAAGACTTTCGTATTACACATGACTTTGCAATAAATTAAAAAAGGATATCACGACTATCACATAGTCTAAAAATAAATATTTTTAGATATGTGAATAAACAGGGAAAAAGGTATATTAAATTGTTTTATGTAACGATGGGGGGAAGAGGTTGCAACCTTGTCCCTGACATATAAATTTTCACACCGGAAATTGTATTATTATACTTAACCAATTATGAAGTGAAATGTAAAAGGCACATATTATTTTAAGAACTTTTGCTAGCTTCTCTTGATGGTGAGAAAGTAATCTTTCTTTATGAGTTCTTAGATAGGTTGGAATATTGGAAAAGTGTGACAGGGTTTTTGATTTTGAAAAAAAAATTATGATTTTATCGTTTGTTTCTGATTTCGAAACAAATCACATATGCCCTGGCTAAAAATATCAAACTATTATTATGAGGATTTAAAATTGTTATTCATATTAAATAGAAATTTCAAATTGACGCTTTTATCTGGACGAGCGTAGTTGATTGTTTTCCCATAAAATATTTCTTTAGTGCAAGTCTTGGAGAAAATTGATAATTCGTTCACATTATGTGTTTGATAATGCAAAAAAAGTCAATGTTTCAAGAACTGATCTCACTAATATCGAGGAACTACTTCCTCACTTAACTTATGTTACAAAATATTGCACACATTCTGCTATAAAAAAAATTAAATATTCAGTAGGTAAAATAAACACTTGAGTATATTTTAAAATCCAGAAATAGAAATGTAAGATTATACATATAGATACAATCATGATTTTCAATGGGTATTCAAGTTTTCAGAGTAATCTTTTAAATGTGTTCAGGGTTGTTTAAAAAATATAAAATTAAAGGCTAATATTAAAAATGAATTCTGATTATCGCTTATTTCTTTGTATTTTCTCAAATGAATTGTTAAATTAGTACCCTTCGTGTTGTTAAATTAGTAGCTATACTCTTCATAATTTGATTTACTACCTGTGTTAATATATGGGAAGCTGTTAAACAAATACGGACTTGACGCCTAGTTAGTTTCTTATAGAAATCAAAATAAGCATTATTTTGTACTACTTTTAGAGCCGCTTTGAAATGAAAATATTTCGGAGGCAAATAAAGACGGGTTGAATTTTGTAGCCTCCGAATAACTTGTTCTTTTGAATATGTATTGTATGCCTCATTTTATAGCAATTTTATATTTTTAGGGCTTTTTAACAAGTATCATCTGAAGTTTCTTGGGGTGACCGGTACAGTAAACCATGTCTATTCTTATGCAAGATACAGGTGGAAGATCCAGATAGGACAGCCTCAATCTGGAAATTCTTGCAAATTTATGCCGAAAACAAAGTTGCAGAGAAAAGAAGAAACAAATTTAAAACAAACAGGCTCAAGGCCCAACAGGGTTGGTTGAGTAAAAAATACATATCCTAAAAATGATTATCCTAATGTAAAATAGTGTTAAGTACATAAATAAAAATTATTTGTATGATAATTGTGTCAAAGTTATTGGTTCTCTTTTATACACAGTAAAATAGAATGTAATACTTTTCCTAGGTTTTATTAGATTTCTAAAAATTCCTTTTGAGGTCTATTAAAATATGTTTTTAAAAAATATTGTGGAAATTTTGTCAAAAAAAACTTCTACATATTTTAAAATTATTTGTGGTTTACCTTTTAGGTTTATTTTAATGTACTTCATTGACAGATGTTCGAGGAAACTGTTTAGGTAAATACCTTATTGAAAGGTATTCTAGAAAAAACCATTGAGGTAACCATTAAAAAGTATTCTAAAAAACCGTTTAGGTTTTTATAAAATACCTTATTAAAAGGTATTCTATTGAAACTGTTAAGGTTTTTTATAAAATACCTTGTTGGAAGGTATTCTAGGAAACCGTTTAGGTTTATATAAAATACCTTGTTGAAAGGTATTCTAGGAAACCGTTTAGGTTTATATAAAATACCTTGTTGAAAGGTATTCTAGGAAACCGTTTAGGTTTATATAAAATACCTTGTTGGAAGGTATTCTAGGAAACCGTTTAGGTATATTTAAAATACCTTGTTGAAAGGTATTCTAGGAAACCGTTTAGGTTTACATAAAATACCTTGTTGAAAGGTATTCTAAGAAACCGTTTAGGTTTATATAAAATACCTTTGGACAGGTATTATGGAAAACCTGTTTAAGGTTTTAATCTGCACCATTTAGTAGGTAAAAATACCTTAATAAAATACCTTAAAAATACCTTGAAAAAAAAACCTAGAAAATACCTTAAAAATACCTTAGGATTTTAGTAAGGGTTAGCTCACATCGAGTCTTCACACACGATTTTGTTTCTTCATATACCTTAAAGAAAACGAAGCCATCTAGAGAAAAACTGAGTTTTTTGCCATGCGGAAACTAGGCTTCTCGTCTGACATATATTCAAGCCTGCACTTTGATCATTGTCTTGAAGAGAGTAATTGTACTTGAATCTTGTGTGGAACATGATCTTGCCAAAAATCGCTTTTTAACACCACTTTTCGTGTGTTTCGATTCACCCCGCAAATTTCAAAATCAAGACAAGGTCAAACAAAACAAAACAAAATTGTAAAATATTAAGTTTTTGAAACCATATTAAATTAAGTATGGCCTGCTGTTGTGGATATTTATACTTATCTAAAAATATATAAGTTAAGTCTATAACAGATACAAGTTAGTAAATAAGGGATAAGTTTTGGTGAGGTTAAATCTCACTGGATTGTATGTACGCTGTTTCAGGCTCCACAAAACATGTCTTGAGATTACGAAATGCTCTTAAAGAAAAAAAAATTCTTAATTATAATGTAACTGACTAATTTGTAATTTAAGTAAACTTTTTACTTTTTTGTGTGGGTACATTCAAGTTTAATTAGAAAAACATTGTTGGTAAACTTATGTCTTATGTTATTATTGTTTATTATAGTTATATTATTTATATTTTACAGATGGAACTGCTTATTGAAGAAGTAAGGTAACGTTCCTTCCTGTATGATCCTTTCAAACCCCAATACAAAAATGTTGAAAAGGCATCGGCAGCCTGGGCTGAAAAAGCCAAAATTACAATGCTTCTAAATGATAATTAGATTACTTTTGTTGTTTACGGCACTCCTCTTTTAGACGGGTACCAGTTACAAACTGCCAAATGGCATCGATAATCCATCATAACTAACAACCTTCAAATCATTTATTATTCCAATATTAAAGAAACCCTATAACAAATTAAAATTTTCTGCAAGTTTGTTGTGGAAGACGTCAGAATTAATTTTCATACTGCGTAAGGAAACTTTTTTTGCATGACACGTAACAACATCTCCTAAATATTTCAATTTAAATAATTGTTGCGTTTTGTAAAAACAGACACTTCTGAGATGGTGGCAATTTTCTGTGCTCTGCTGCACATCTCTTTCTACTCCCATCGCAAATTTTGTGTATACAGCGATAGCTTAAGTGCTTTAACAAGCCTAGAGCACTTTAACAACATGTGTCACCCAACAGTTCCTGACATATTATCTCTGTTACACAAACTTGAGAGGAAAGGTTTTGTTGTTTTATTTTGTTGGGTACCTAGTCACGTAGGGTTGGTTGAGTGAAGTTTAACGGCGCAAGGGCAACACATGTGCCATACTGCGCCAACCAATCGTCAATTCGTTTTAAAATACATTAAAAGTAAGTCATTGTAAACATTTAAAAGTTTGAAAAAAAAAATCAAATATAAGATGAGGCAAATATTTAAATCAGGTGGTAAAATCCAATGTCATATAAAAATTTAAAAAGATTTTTGTGAGGAGGTGAACATAAAATGGATGAAAGTGAGGGATGGTTGGTATTAAAATACTGCCGTCTGAACGTATTAAAAGATCGACATTCATTTAAAACATGAAAAACAGAAAATATAACTCCACTGGTATTGCATGTGGGGGCATCTTCTGCCAGCAGAAGATGCACATGGGTAAAACGAGTGAGGCCTATTCTTAATCTAGTTAGGAGCACTTCCCTCTTCCTAGATTGCTGTATGGGAGCGAATCCGGAAATTAAGGGCTGAAACGAACGCAGCTTGTTAGCTGTCTGTGCATCCCACATGGCCTGCCAAGTGAGAGACAGAGCAGTGTCACAAGCTTTATATGCGTCGTCAGGGCAGAGCCAAGTGCTCCTAGATCCACTTACTAATCGTGCGATGGAATCTGCGCGTTCATTACCCATGATCCCCACATGACCTGGGATCCAACAAAAAAGAACTTTAAATGTTCTGTCTAAAAGTGTAATATGAATTTTTAAAATTTCTAAGATAAAAGGATGGGTCTGGTTCAGTGGATTATTTAGTGCATCTAGACAACTCTTGGAATCTGTGTAAATAATCCACTGACCATGGCCTTGCTTTAAAATAAATTGTAAGGCCAATAGAATAGCCAGGGCCTCAGCTGAAAAGACGGAGCTGCTATGGTGCAATTCTCGGGACATGATGTTATTGTCATGAATTGCAGCAGCTCCGACATGCCCTTGGCTTTTGGACCCATCCGTATATATTGCCTTAAAATTGGAAAAATGATGTCGATGATAGTAAAATACACTTATAAAAGCAACGTCAGGTGTAGTGCTTTTTTTTAAATTTTTAAAAATATTAAGAATAATGATTTGATGGTGATGCCATGGTGGGATGGAGTATGAGATAGGACGAATCTTAAAATTGTTGATATTATGTGATGAAAGAATGGACTGAATTCTTAATGTAAAAGATGGTATGCAAGATGGACGTGCGTTAAAAAGTCGATGATAAAGAGGCTTAAAAATATGGTCTAAAAGGGGATGAGATGGATGACTTTTGATTTTAAAATAAAATTTTAAAGAAAGTTTGTCACGTCTCAGTCCCAGAGAGGATTCCAGACAAAGCACATATAAACTTTGCACCGGTGATGTACTAAATGCTCCTGACTAGTCACGTAGGGATTTCAGGAAATGAATTGGCGGACTCTGCTGCTAAAGCAGCTTCAATCCCGTTTCAGCAGCCAGTCCCCTACCAAGACATAAAATCATCTATTAATAAGTTTATATTCTCTTTGCGTCAAGAAGCATGGGATTTACAAATTAGCAACAAACTACATGCCATTAAAACTCATCTTCAAATGTGGCCTGCAAATCCAATGCTTCGGACTGATGTTAAGTTGACTCGTCTGCGCATTGGTCATAACCGGTTTACTCACCGACATTTGTTACTGGGAGAAGATCCGCCCATTTGTAATGTGTGTCAATGCTATATGACTGTGGTTCATATTTTAATCTCATGTCCCAAGTTTCATCCTCATCGTCTTCAGTACTTTAAAAGCACAATTTTAAATCTTCAAGATTTGGTGGGGGAAAATCCTCATCCAAATCTTTTTGCATTTTTAAGAGCGATCGGGTTTTTAAATCATATCTAGTGTTTTTAATCACATCTAGTTTTAAACCTTTTTAAACCACTTGCAAATAAAAACAAAATTTAAAATCGAGAAATGTAGTTTTGGAATAGAAATGTGTAGAAGCGGTTATTGAGTTGACCGTCGCAAAACAAGGTTACTTACATAGATTCTCTAGTTTAACTTCTTTTCAAAAATATAAATTCAACCACCATTTATGCAAGTTTTTCTTTCCTTATTATAGCCACGAAAAAAAAATTAAATGAGGAGTTGGAAGTTGAGATGGGAAGGCTGAGAAATACATTGACCATGAAAGAACAGGAGGAAGAAGCTGGCCTTGCTCCGTTACCACAGTTAGTAAATTATTAATATTAGTGAGTCAGTGGTGTGTGTCCATAGAAGCAACGCTTGCCTTAAATAAATAATATAATATATTCAAAACGTTCAACGTAAAAAATAAAAGAGAAGGCATTTAGATTTTTTTGCCAAGGCAGCAATTTTTAGTTAAAAATATTGCACATATTAAATTATTAGTAAGATATAAATCTTGGCATTAGTCTTTATAAAAATTCTTCCCCCAGGTGGTTACGAAGCTTTTGGGATTGAGCTCGTCAGGCATTTCAGAATTTTGGCATGACGTCACAAATCCAACAATGTTACCAGTTCTCCCTACTCCTCAATCAGTGCTTTCGTCGTATTTCTCTTGGCTTTGAGATTACATAGTTAATTTATATAATGCTCTATCCAAACGAAGAAAAAATTAATTACTTTTTAAGTTTATTCTTAGATTGAGTTGTTTAGAACGAGCCATAAAAATATACAAGCGAATAGCCGCATGCGGCTCGCGAACCACTGTCTACTGGCCCAGAGGCATCAGGCATACCGAATTCCAAAGCAAAATGATTGTCTTCAATAGGTGGCAACATGCTCTCAATTCCCAATGTTAACAGTCATTCAAGTCAATCTCTACCTATTTATACACTTTTATTATTTTTTAATTATGTTTTAATCTTTTACTGACTTGTGATATTCCTTCTTTGATGTAGATTCGACATGGAAGAGCTGGATCCACCTCAAGCTCTGTAAGTAAAAAATTGTCTTTAATTTAAATTCTTATATTATTTGTCACATTCCAGGCTAATTGTTCAAAAGTGGATGGTTGAATATTAGGGAAAGATTAAAACAATTTGCAAATGGACAAAAAATATTAGAGTGGCCACAGAACCTGGAAATAAAGGAAATGTCAGGGAGCTTTTAGATTGTGGAAAAATGTCGGGGAATTTTTTTAGATTTCATGAAAATCGGGGGAAATTATCGGTTGTTTGACTTGCACGTATCCCCACTCATCCAGCTGTATTGCTGTACCCAACGAGCCACCCACTGCTGTAGCAATTTAACATGTTTATTTGGTTTGGGTCCCTTTATCTGCCCCTCGTTAACACGTTGAGTGCCATGTCAGCCATCGGTGGCTGACACTGAACTTTCCGTTTAGGCCGCGTCAATCACCGGTGGCTGACAGTACCTTGTTATTTTCCCCACTCCTATAATTTGACATAGTGCCTTTCTTAATACTTTTTAAAAGGCAGGAAGTCTTAGTTTTTGAAGTACTATTAATATTTCAATAGCTAAAAATATTATTAAATATTCTATATCCAAAATGCCCTTGTGAAAAATTACCCACCTAAGAAGTTTTTAAATCTGAGGTCTGGCAATGCTGCGTAAACGCGTGGAATAAATGTCTGTAAGCATTTCATTCTAAACGTAAATATCTTCTATACTGCGATAAGAAACAATAACTCTAATATATTTGCACAGCTGTATTGAGTAAATTTCATTCTGTTAGTAGTGCGCTTCGCATTGTTATATCGCAATATCAGCGCTTCTAGGTAGTGCGCGTGACCTGAAGGGGAATTCGAGTAGCGTTCAACGTGTTAAATATACTTTGAAAATGAACATGCTATTTATTCAGGTTTTTCTCCCTTCATTATAGGGACCAGCAAGAAGTCCAGCCTGTGGAGTTGGTTGTAGCCGACCAACAAGGTGCTGCTGAAAAGTAAATTCTTTGCAAACGTGTAGCTTATGCCTGATCAATAACACAGGTCTGCAATCAAAAAACTGCATAGGATTTATTTTTACTGTTTCTTATAAATTTCTACTCGATAAAACCGGGGAAAATACTAAATAAATTCCATCAAGTCAGATTTTCTTGAAAAACTCGTTTTTTTTAAATTTTATTAGAGTGAACTCAAAGCGTATATATGACTGGGTGTTAAAGAATTAGGCCTTTCGATAAATGCTGCAGAATTGCTGGGGTCCAGACTAAAATTATAAAAACCTATTGTCACCTCATTTCGAGAGATGCTACCATGGAAGATGGGACGTCAATATGCTAGTTCACTATTGTTGAATGCTTAAGCAGGACCCTACAGGGATGTGGTTTTTTAACTTCCTCAAGAGGTCCTCAACTTCCGCCTTTTTTCGAAAATTTTAACAAAAATCAGCATTTTCTAAAGTTTCCGCGAAAGAGAAATCGCGGGCGGAAAAAGATATTTTCTTTTCCCTGGCAAGTTTATCCCGCTGAGAAACCGCCGACCAAACGGTGCTAGCTTCTGGACCGCGAGGTTGCGGGTTCGAGTCCCGTGTTGGCATGGGTGTTTGTAAATGTATGTTGGCTTGTCTAATGACGAAATGTTTCGGCGCATTATAGCCCTCGTGTTGCTGACGGCGCCAGATAATCTGAATACAACCAACCAACCGACCAAACGGTATAGTGGTTAGCGTGCTAGCTTTTAGACCGCGAGGTTGCGGGTTCGAGTCCCGTGTTGGCATGGGTGTTTGTAAATGTATGTTGGCTTGTCTAATGACGAAATGTTTCGGTGCATTATAGCCCTCGTGTTGCTGACGGCGCCAGATAATCTGAATACAACCAACCAACCCGCTGAGAAACCAGTTGACCTTGTGAAATGCCCCGCCCTTTTAGTTTAGCGTCACTTTCTCTGTATCCAATAAGATCGCAAGTCTAGATCGAGTTTTAAAAGTTGATTTTTATAATTTTCGTTTCCCTAACCTACTTGCCGATAACTTAGGTTCTGTGAAAAAAATGGCTACCTTTCGTACGGACATCGTATCACGTTCTTCTTTATGGTTGGTTGGTTGTATTCAGATTATCTGGCGCCGTCAGCAACACGAGGGCTATAATGCGCCGAAACATTAGTCATTAGACAAGCCAACATACATTTACAAACACCCATGCCAACACGGGACTCGAACCCGCAACCTCGCGGTCTAGAAGCTAGCACGCTAACCACTATACCGTTTGATCGGCCGTTCTTCTTTATGAGTTCGAGAAATAGATAAAGGGGGTAAAAATTGTTGGCGATGGGAATGGCTGGAGAAACAAGTTGGAGGTATATATTTGCGCGAGTTTATTCGGAAACTTAATAAATGCGGTGTGTATTGTCTGCAACAAGGAATTAGCATATGGATCCAGAGGATTTGTTGCTCTTACGGACCACGTGAATTCTTCAGACACGGAAGGAACACTCAGCGTTCCCTATTGGAAAAAGTTCAAATTACCAGTATCAAATTGATACCGGAACCAGTAAAACCATACTGGAAATTTTAAAACCGGTATAAAATCATACTGGGAATTTTAAAGCCGGTATGAAACTATACTGGAAATTTTAAAGCCGGTATGACACTATACTGGGAGATTTTAAGCCGGTATGAAACTATACTGGAAATTTTAATACCGGATTTGAAACATACTGGAAATTTTGATACCAGGTTTGAAATATACTGGAAATGTTTGAAACCAGTATGGAACCATACTGGAAGTATTGAAACTAGTATAGATTCATAGTGTAAGTATTTAAGACAATATACTGGCCTAAATATATTTTACAAATGCATCCAAATCATATAGAGAATTTTCAATCTAAATATTAATTCGTTCCAAAAGCACAACATAGAATTGGGGGCCCTCATATAAAGCCAACGTTGATTGTAGTAAAAATAAAATTAAGTCGGCCATTTCACTTATGTAGAAAATCAGCAAAAAGTGTTACGAGCAAATAATTTTTTTATTATCTTGACCTACATGATTAATCCATTAACGAGGGTTGGCAAGAAAACTTGCCAAACAATGTTTTAGTTCTTTTCTCTGCTAATATAAAATTTTCCCAAAAAATCTGAAAAATTCAAAATATACCTTAAATGATCTAAATAAACAAAGTTAAAGTTAAAAACAATGATGAGTTTATCCATTTTAAAATTGTCTTTAATGGGTTAATGTAAATTGTTGGTAAAATGCTGCCAAATTTTGGTACTTAAGTGTTAACGCCACCGCAGCTACAGATTTAGCAGTTTTTAAGTGCCGCCAATAAAGAGCAATCTTGTTGTTTGCATGCGCACACAGTTATCTTTTGGATTCCTTGTTTGCTGATTTTTGATGCCATTTTTTACATTGGCGGAACTTAAAAACCGCCAAATCTGTAGCTGCGGTGGCGTTAATACGCAAGTACCCAAATTTCTAGTATTGCAAAACTGAAAGAAAAATACTTTGATGTATAAAAAATATTTATTGTAAAGAAACACAAGAAAGTATGCCCTGTCTGTGGCATTTCAAACTATCTTTTCAAGAATATTCTATTAAAATAAAGCAGATTCTCAGCATGTGTATTAATTTCGAGTTGTCATTTTGGTACTTTTCCGTTATAAGCACATTTTAAATCTTGGCATTTTACAAATACAACACAACGTACTGGCGAATGAAATAACTTCTGATGTATTCTACTAGTGATCTTTGAATCAAAAGGTTTGCACGAAGAGGACTATACCCCCTTACAAGAGAGCTCTGAAAGGGTTTCAAGAGGGTCTCTTGCAGACAGAAACAGACAGGTTTGTATTCATCGACGAGAAGTTTAATATCTACCGAATTGTGGTGGAAACCTCGACAATTCCAGGAAAGGAGATGGAATTTTAGGATATTATATTGTCAGATCCCCGTTCCTTTGACCTCCTCCTTGGTTGGAGATTAGGAGGGGTCTCGAGCCCTAACTCAACATCCATGTCCCCGGTGTCCGAAAGGCCTGATATGGCCTCTTCATCTGATAAGGATTCAGGTTTATATGAAAACTTTGGCTGCTTGGATGTTAAATAGCTATTAAGGACTGAGTCAGGGTTTAATTTTATTTTAGAGAAGACTTTTTGTTTCAAGGCTTCTCCAGGTTTGGTTATTTTATTTACTTCAGTTTTTTTTGTGGTAGAGTTCTTTAAGATATTCTTTGTTTTATTTTTAATGGCAGTATTTGAAGATTTTGAGGTTGTTGAAGTTGCAGGAATTGGATCGGTTTGACATGGTGATGAGTTAGATTGCATTTGAGGTACAAAGTATTTGAGCAGGTTTTCAGATGTTAACGTTTGATTGGTGGGGATTGATATGTGTGTTTGTGTAGCCGTTTCTGTTTTAAGAGATCCGGTAGCTATTGCATAACTCTTTCCTTTTATTTCTGGAAAGAGTTGATCATACATATTTTTAGCATCTGGATATGAAATTTTATTATTTACTTTGAGTTCTTGAATTTTCTTTTCCTTTTTCCATTTGCTGCATGTTCTAGAATATGCTGGATGGGCTTCTGAACAGTTGACACATACAGGTTCCTTGTGGCAACCTTCGCTAGGGTGTTCAGTGCTGCCACATGTAGCGCAAGCTTCTTCTTTCGCTCTGCAAGTGTTTCTAGAGTGACCAAATTTTTGGCACTTGAAACACCGCAGAGGATTGGGGATAAAGGGTCGAACATTGCAATTAAGGTAACCTGCAGTGATTCTCTTCGGAAGGTTAGGGCTATTAAAAGTTAAGATTATGTGCTTGGTTTTAATGGTATTTCCTTCACGTTTTATGGTTATTCGTTTTGCATCTGTAACTCCCTGGGGTGACAGTTCTTGGATCAGTTCAGAGTCTTCTACGTCGAGTAGGTCTGACTCTGAAATTACCCCTTGTGAGAAGTTCAAGACTTTATGGGGAGTTACAGTCACAGGTATATTAGCTATAGTTGTAGTATTAAGTAGATAGTGAGATTGTTTTGAGTCTATTGTATGTATGAGTAAATCACCAGAGCGAAGTTTTTTAACGTTTTTTGGGTCACTACCACAGATGCCTTTGATTGCTTTCTGTATTAAAAATGGCGATGATTTTGCTAATTGATCCGATTCAGAATGTATTATTAGATAGGAAGGTAAGTTGGGTTGAATTGTAAGCTTATTCGGTAAGGTTGAGTTGTCAGGGGTTTCAATATTGCGTTTGGTTGTCAATGCTTGGGGATTTAGGCCTCCCGTCAGGCTGAAAGAAAGAGGAGATTTAGTTTCCATAGGTTTAGTTGTTTTTCATTCGGGCACTGGAGTCCCACCCACCATGGAGTCCGCGATATCTGGGATAGTGTACACCGGCAAGCAACAAAAAGAATAAAATGAAATAAAACAACGGCATAACATTACCGGGTTGTCCAGCACCTATACGCGAACGACTCGCCCCTGTAGAAGTCTCCACCCTTAACGAGATTCCCAGCAGACGAGCCGAACGCTTGATCCCTAGCCGCCGACGAAGTCGGACGACCAGCCGATTGATACACACGGGATCAATGTGCACCTCCCGTTTATCTGAAGCAAGGGCCAAAGTAGTGTATTGGGACAGTATGTCGCCCCTCAACTACCAGGATCCCCCTTTCCAGAGACACGGGTCTCCACGCACGGCAAACACGTGGGTGATTTAATTCCCAAGAGAAGCTGATGGCAACAGAGCGGCACAAAGCTTCTCAAGGGAAGCCCTCACCTCTGAAGAGGTAACCACAATGAGGGAAGGAAGAGAAACCAAACAATAAATACAAAACCAAAATAGGAAGGTACAACTGAAGGAGGGAAAGATCACTGGGGTACCCCGGGGTTGTGAAGCCCGTATTTACTTTGAGAAAGTAAACCCCCTGAGGGGGATTTGCGGGGTGAATCGGAACACTTGAAAAGTAATATTAAAAAGCTGTTTTTAGCAAGGTTATGTTCCACACAGGATTCAACGACTGTAGAAGAGTCTAATTATTCCCTTTAAGACAGTAATCAAGATTGCAGACTTGAATAAATGTCAGAAGAGGAGCCTAGTTTCCGCATGGCAGAAAACCAGATTGTTCCAGTGGTTTTTTCTCTAAATGTCTTCGTTATCTTTAAGTTATATGGAAAAATGTATGAAGACTATGTGAGAAAAGTTTTACACCCACAAGATTATTGCTATATAAGTGTGTTTTACAAAAAGCGCTTATGAACGAAGAGATTTTCTGAAACAAATGAGGATGCTTTTCTCCTTTCTCAAGATATTTTAAAGAATTTGCAGTCATACGACACGCAAACATAAAGTAGATTAAAAAGTATTTTTAATTTTAACGACTATTTGGATGAGTTATAGGAGAGTTTTATAAGAGTTGATACGCTTTCAAACATATGATTTGTTTTGACAATAATTGACAAACACAAATTTTATCCGGCATATTAAATGATTTTTTTTTATGATAATTTTGTGTTCCTATTTACCACAATGCATTATTATTTGTTTTTTGCCACCCTGTAAACATTTAAATAAGATTAGACATAAATTGTAACGAGTGTTCCGATTCACTCCTTTCTGCGGGGTGAATCGGAACACCATGAAAAAATTCAAAATAAATTAAAGTCCTAGTTTTTTAAAAAAAATTTGGGTTGATCCTCAAAGAAGAAGGTAAGACCTAAGTTTCAATGTCAAAAATAGGTTCCTTAACGTTCTTATTACAACCGATTTTTACTTTGAAAGTTGAAAAGTGTTCCGATTCACCCTATTTTACGGTACAAGAGGAGTTCTTTTCGTTAAACCTGAATGAAACTACCAGCAGTATTAACAAAAAAATTATAACAGTGCTCGTCAATTTTGTGTCGCGAGACAAAACTTCGAGTACAAAGCATTTATCTTCATGTAGTGTTGATAATGTCAATAGTGAAGCTATTATTCAAGGACTTGTTAAAATCTTTTCAGAGAACCACATTCCGTTGAAAAATTTGATGTATGTTTTGTTGGATTCTTGTAACGTCATGAGGGGGGAAAATGAACGACTGGAAGTAAAGATCCGGTCACTATGTCCTCATCTTCTGGACATTGATGGAGATTCGTGCCATCATGTGCACAATGGAGCTCGGCAGTTTTCGAAGCCATTTGCAATGCATGTTGAAAGCTTGTGCACCGATATTCACAATGATCTGAAATGGTCACCAGACTTGCGAGCAATTTTTAGGGAAATTTGTAGTGCTTTGAATGTTAAATTTACAATGCCACAAGCTTTTATTTCATTCAGTTGGTTATCCATTTACGATACTGCACAAGATTTGGTGAGATTGTTAGGAGTACTGACTGTATTTTATTGGTCTTTTTTGGATACCCCAAACAAGCGTTTTTTTGCACATTGTGGTGAGTATTTACAAAGCATGCAGTGTTGGGGATGCTGCAAGAAATCATATACGAAATTTGCCGAAAACTCTGTCAAGCAAGGTTATGACTCAACACGGAAAAGATCGCAAAGCAAGAATTGTGAAGAAACTATTTGATCAGCGTTTGGAGACACAGTTAATTTTTAATTACTTTATATCTGTGTTGTCTCAATTGAAAGAACATGTATTATTATTTCAAAGCAGCTCCCCGCTAATATATAAGATTCACGATAAACAGTTGAGTCTCGTTAAAGATTTTTTATGTTGTTTCATAAAGGCCGAAATTTTGGCTGGTGTAAATACCCCTAAAAAGTTAAAAAATTTGGATGTAGGGGATGAAAAAAATCATCTTCCTATAAAAACAGTATTTATGGGGAATGCTATTCATGTCTTCATTAATTCAGCCCCAAAGTTTAAATTGGATGTTGTAAAGAAATTTAAAGGAAATGTGTTAGAAGCTTACATTAAATGTTCACAGTCGTTACAAAAAAAAATGCCACTTGACAATATGCTTCTAAAATCTGTATCAGCAATTGATCCTGCTTGCCAAAGATATTCTCTTTCTTTGGCATTAATGAAAGGTCTCCCTGATCTTGTTACTAACGTCATTAGTGTTGAAGAGAGAGAAGCTTTCAACATTGAGGTTCACAGATACCATGCTGCTAATTTAAGTGAACAACAGCAAAATGAACCTATAGATAAGTGGTGGATTGAAGTAAAACTTTCTCAACAATTTCCACTAGTGTCCAGGATGGCTTGCGCCCTACTCACCTGCTTTCATGGTCCTAAAGTGGAGTCGAGTTTCAGTATTTTAAACTCTGTTACTTCTGAAACAAATAGACTGGCTGTGGAGTAATTTGATGCAATTCAAACAGTAAAGTATGAACTCATGGCTCAAAAAAAGTCTGCAGTTCAACTGTTTAAAAAGCAGGACTATCTAAAAGACAAGGTGGACAGAAATCTTTGCAGAAACATGAATTCTGCATAAAAAAACTACAGAGCAGAAATTCTTAACAAAAATACTTCTGACCATCAGCAAATCTCAAACGTGATAGTTTCTTGGCAGCTTCCTTCGATACTATCTGCTAAAGCTGTTAGAATTCGTTTTTTTAATATGGATGTTTCGCTGCAATTTAAGTTAATTAATAATCAGTCAGATAATTCTGCCCAAAGTGAATGCTTCCAATGGCTGCTTCCAATGTGACTGTTGTAAATATTTATAAACAAATTGGAAAATATCGTTTAAGTGTCACAAATGAAAGACCGACGAAAAAAAAAAAAAACTAATGATGTTGATAAAAAATGTTGCAAAGGTCCTTTGACTATCAAAGCGATGTTCTCTAAAAAAAATAATGCTTACTTTTACAATTATTTAAAAATAAATATGTCAAGGGGGTGTACTGTTGTTTTGATATTTTTTTTTACATCGTCTTTATTATTTTCGCATATTTATCCTTTGCACGTTTTTTGGGCCAAATTTTAAGTTGGTTGGTTGGTTGGTTTTATTTCTGGCGCAAGGGCTTCACGTGGGCCATACTGCACCGAATAAATTAATCAATATCAACCACGTTAAAAATTATTAAAAATATATTGAGTTTAGTAACAGGAAAAAACTTAAAAATTAAATACTCAAATCAAGTGATAAAATCCAATTTCAAGTAAGAAGTTAAAAATATTTTCATGGGGGGGGGGGGTGAATTTAAAAATTTAAAAGAGATGATAATGGGGGATGTTTCATGGTAAAAAGTCTTAATCTGATGGTGTTAAAAGCCGGACATTCATTTAGGATATGAAACACTGATAAAATAACTCCACAGGTGTTGCATGTGGGGGCATCTTCTGCCAGCAGAAGATGCACATGGGTAAAACGAGTGTGGATTATTCTTAATCTAGTTAGGAGCACTTCCCTCTTCCTGGATTGCTGTATAGGGGCGAATCCGGAAATTAAGGGCTGAAACGAACGCAGCTTGTTAGCTGTCTGTGCATCCCACATGGCCTGCCAAGTGAGAGACAGAGCAGTGTCACAAGCTTTTATTGCGTCGTCAGGGCAGAGCCAAGTGCTCCTAGGTCTACTTGCTGATCGTGCGATGGAATCTGCGCGTTCATTGCCCATGATCCCCACATGACCTGGGATCCAACAAAAAAGGACTTTAATATTTCTTTCAGACAGAATGATATGAGTTTTTAAAATTTCTAGAATAAAAGGATGGGTCTGGTTCAGTGAATTATTTAGTGCGTCTAAACAGCTTTTGGAATCTGTGTAAATAATCCACTGATCATGGCCTTGCTTTAAAATAAATTGCAAGGCCAAGAGAATAGCCAGGGACTCAGCTGAAAAAACGGAGCTGCTATGGTGCAGTTCTCGAGACACGATGATATTGTCGTGAACTGCAGCAGCTCCTACATGCCCCTGACTTTTAGACCCATCCGTATATACTGACTTAAAATTAGAAAAATTACATCTATGATAGTAAAATAAATTTGTAAAAATTATGTCTGGCATGTCACTTTTTTTAAAATTGTTAAATATATTCAAAACAACAATTTGATGGGAATGCCAGGGTGGAATGGAGTATGAGATATGACGAATCTTAAAATTGTCAATATTATGTGATGAAAGAATGGACTGAATTCTGAAAGCAAAAGATGGAATGGTAGACGGACGTGCATTAAAAAGTCGCTGATGCAAAGGATTAAAAATATGCTCTAAAAGGGGATGAGATTGATGACTTTTTATTTTAAAAAATAACTTTAGACAAAGTTTGTCCCGTCTCAGCCCAAGAGAGGCTTCCAGACAAAGCACATATAAACTTTGCACCGGTGATGTACTAAATGCTCCTGATGCGATCCTGAGACCTAAATGGTGAACAGGATCAAGGAACATTAAGGCTGATTTTCTGGCAGATCCGTACACCACCGAGCCGTAGTCAAGTATGGAACGGACCAGGCATCGGTATATCTTTAACATGGAGGTAGTGTCAGCTCCCCAGGAAGTGTTAGAGAGAACTTTCAGGAGATTCAGGACTTTATTGCACTTCAATTTTAGGTGTTTGATATGGGGCAGGAAAGTGAGCTTGGAGTCGAATATTACACCAAGAAATTTCGTTTCTTTAACAATAGGTATTTGCACACCATTTAAAAATATTTCTGGATCATGGTGTAGCTCACGTTTCCTGCAGAAGTGCATGGCAACGGTTTTTTCAGGGGAAAAAGTAAACCCGTTTTTACTTGCCCAGTCTGTAATTCTCCTGATAGCGAGTTGAAGCTGTCTCTCTATGGTTGACATATTTGTTGAGGCGCAAGACATCTGAAAATCGTCAACAAACAGAGTCCCTGACACTGTTGGTGGAAGACAGGCCAAAAGGCTGTTGACCTTGACGATAAACAGTGCGCAACTCAACACACTTCCCTGGGGAACACCTTGTTCTTGTATGAACTCGCCAGATAATATCGAGTTCAGTCGTACTTGGAAGATTCTGCGTTTTAGAAAGTTTTCAATAAATAATGGCAAATTTCCTCGCAGACCTAAATCATGTAGGTCCTTGAGGATACCATACCTCCAAGTACGGTCATAAGCTTTCTCCATGTCAAAGAATACCGATACCAAATGGTTCCTCTTGACAAAAGCCTCCCGAATCGAAGTTTCGAGGAGGAGCAAGTTGTCAATAGTGCTTCGTCCACGACGAAAGCCACTCTGGAACGGAGATAGGTAATTGTTTTTTTCCAGATAAAAAAGAAGACGCGCATTAACCATTTTCTCTAAGATCTTACAAAAGCAACTCGTTAATGCGATTGGACGATAGCTCGAGGGATTCTTGGGATCTTTATTCGGTTTCACTATAGGAATTATAAGAGCTCGTTGCCACGTTGCAGGAAATAAATTCTCATTCCAAATACGATTAAATAAACTAAGGATAACTTTGAGCTGGAGCGGTTGCAGATGTTTTAGCAAGCTATAATGTATTTCATCAGGCCCAACAGCAGAGCTGTGGGCACCAGAAAGAGCTTTTTGTAATTCTAGCAAGTTGAAATTATCATTATAGCTTTCCGCATTAGCAGAGAAAAAGCTTAATTTTCTCCGCTCAGCTCTAACCCTATACGAGGCAAACGGCTCTTTATAATTAGAATTACTCGATACACTTGCAAATGCATCAGCAAGAGTATCTGCAATGTCTTTAGGGTCTGAAACAATCCCGTGGTTTATCTCTAGGATAGAAATAGAGTAATTGGGATATCGGCCTTTGATTTTATTGACCTTGTTCCAGATCCTCTTAGAAGATGTCGAGGATGTTATAGTACTGACATACTTCTGCCAAGAATCCCTCTGGCTCCGTCGGCGTATTCTACGAGCCTCGGCCCGAGCACGCTTAGAACTGATGAGGTTGGCTTCTGTGGGGCACCGTCGAAAAATACCCCAAGCTTTCCTCTGTTTTTTATGCGCCATCCTACAATCGTGGTTCCACCACGGTTTTGGTAATTTTGGTAGATTTGGGGATGACATGGGGATGGAATAGCGAGCAGCTTCCAAAATGGCTTGAGTGACAGATTTTACAGCCTCATCGATGTCATCTTGGTTCACCATCTCATCTGACAAATGGACAGAGAGAGAAAAAAGATCCCAATCCGCCTCTTCAAATTTGAATCGAGGTGGGCGGTAAACAGGAGCTATTACGTTTCCTTCATATGATAGTCTGATGGGAAAATGGTCGCTGTTAAAAGGATCTTCTCCGACATGAAAGTTCCATAGAGATAAAAGAGATGGTGAACACAAGACAAGGTCGATAGCGTGAAATGTCCTCGATGGGGCGTGGAAGTACGTGTCTTGTCCATTGTTCTGAAGACAAAGATTTTTATCTCCCATTAATTTCTCTATTTGTCTTCCACGGATGTTAATGTCAGTACTACCCCAGAGAGGATTATGCCCATTGAAATCTCCCATGATGATAAAAGGAGATGGGAGCTGCTCGCACAACCTGTTTAGTTCTGTTTGCTGAATACTATCATTAGGAGGTAAATAAATTGAGCACACGGTGATTAGAGTCTTTAAAGCGACTCTAATGGCAACAGCTTGTAAATTAGTATCGAGCTGCAGCGGCGTAAAAGGAGTGACGTTAGATATAAAAATAGCTACTCCGCCGCTGGCTCTATCACCGCTAGTGCAGTCCTTTCGAAAGGGACTATACCCCCTAATGAGAGAACTCTGAAATGGTTTTAAAAGAGTCTCTTGTAGACAGAAGCAGACATGTCGGTAGTCATCGATAAGATGTTTAATATCCACCGAGTTTTGGTGGAATCCACGACAGTTCCAAGATAACAGATGGAATTTTAAGTAGGATGGTTAGCAGTCCGCCGCTCACTGGACCGCCTCCTAGGATGGAGTTGAGGAGGGATCTCAAGGCCGGTCTCTATGTCCATATCTCCGGACTCTGAGAGGCCTGATATACACTCTTCTTCTTCCGATGTTTCCTTGGTTTGTTTAACTTTAATTTCTACTTTAGATTTTTTACTTTGAATTTTTTGTTTTAGTTTGTTTCCAGGTTTCGTATGCGTTTTGAGTGGTTCCATTTTCTTTTGGGTTTGGGTTACCGAGTTGGTTTTTTTTATTGATGGAGTTGGTTTATTGGAGGTACCAGAACTACTGGCATTCAGATGAGAGATCAGATATTTATATAGTTGTTCGTTTGACAGAATTGCAGGAGGTAGGGAGATATCAGTTTGGGTGGTGGTTGACTTTAGTTCATTCGTTTTTAAAACTTTAGCATATGTGATGGATGGTGGTGAAGAGGCATTATAAATTTTACGGGCTTCTGGGTAAGATGTATTGTTTTTCACTTTTATTTCCTGAATGTCCTTCTCCTCCTTCCATTTGGGGCACTCTCTGGAAAATGATGGATGTTTTCCAGGACAATTTACGCAGTCGGGCTCAGCTTTGCAATCATCGCTGGGATGATCTGAGCTTCCACAAACTGCGCAAATGTCAACCTTGCTTCTGCAGGTATGTTTAGAGTGCCCAAATTTCTGACACTTAAAGCATCGCAGATGGTTCGGGATAAAAGGGCAATTTAGATAACCAGCTGTAATACGATCAGGGAGTTTTGGTGTATTGAAAGTTAGTATAACATGCTTGGTATTAATTATTTTGTTGTCTCTTTTTATTGTAATTCGTCTGGCATCTATAACTCCTTGGGGGGATAGTTCTTGGATTATTTCATCTTTATCAATATTTATAAGGTCTGGTTCTGATATTACTCCTTGGGAAAAATTTAGGCCTTTATGTGGAGAGGTCGAAATATTGATGGTTCCTATTGTTGTGGCAGAAAGTAAAGCACGGGATTGTTTTGCATCTGTAGTTTCAATTAGAAAGTCTCCTGATCGCAGTTTTTTTATTGTTTTTGGTTCCCCGCCGCAAATTCCTTTTATCCCTTTCTGGATGAAGAAGGGGGACATTTTGCCAAGTTCACCAGTTTCCGATTGAATTATGAGAAATGTGGGTTCATTGTAATTTGGGTGTTGTTTTTTGGAATTGGGATTTTCTATTGATTCGATGGCTCTTTTAACTGAAGTCGTATGCTGTTGTTGGGGATTTTTGCCTCCCGTCAGGCTTAGAGTAGAGGTAGCCATAATATATGTATAAATAAACTCGACGTACACCCCCGCCCACCACCGAGCCCTACATGGGTAGCAGACAATGGGCCTGCTAAGAGGTAGTACGCCGAGGTCGTTCTGAGTGGTCAGGGTGTGGCTCCCCCAGGCGAACAACCCTTGGGCACCATGACCACTCAGTCCTTACCCTTAAGCAGTCAGCAACCCGGAGGTTCTGTTACCGCCAGCCGATTGACAGAGTCGGGCCCCACTCTGCCTCCCGTTTCGGCCGAAGCGTGGGCCAAAGGGAACGCAGCAGCGCCCCCAGGAAACTAATCACCTGCCCTGATATGGGACGCCACAGGATCCCCAGGATCCCATTTTCCTGCCTTACGGGTCACCGCACACGGCAAACGTGCAGGTCAATAAATGGCAAATCGAAACAATTCAAATAGATAACTGAAATACTGACAACCGAACAAAAATAAAACCAAATATTCAAAAACGTAAAAAAACTAATCAGAAGAAACCAAGCAAATGCAACAAAATTAACTAAATAATATGAAACCAGATAAATTGCAACAAAATAAAATTAAGAACGAATCAATGATAGAACTTAAACCACAAAAATAACACAAAATGGTGGGCCTTAGCAAAAAAGGAAAGAAAAGAAAAATGCTAGGCCCAGCTAGGGTACCTCGGGTTCGCCAAGCCCGTACTCACAAGATGTGAGCCCCCGAGGGGCCAAATTTTTAAGATTTCTTCTTTTTTACATTTTGGTCAATCACATCCCTGACACTACAAATAGATATCGGAAGAAAGATGAAAAGGTTTCATTGGCTTAAAAAATTATAAATATTATTTTATTCAACGTAATAAAATGGTGTTTTATTCATTAGTGTTATGCTTTTTTCATGCAAACACTCTGTATTTTAAGAAAATTTGTTACGTGATGGAGGGAAATAAAAATTATTTTTGGATTCAGTGAAGATTTTTTTTTTTTTTTTGAAATTCCACAAAAATGAGGAAATTTTTTTGTCACTGTTCTAAAAGTATGTTTCTCCATTCGTTCATATTTTGGCGCCATTTACCTGGAGAACTGTAGCGGTAATCGTTAGAAGTTGAATGTTGCAGAATAATTAAAACTTTTCATTACCGCCAAAACTATTTTTAAAATTCTGGCTTGTTTAGCTCTTTGTTTGGCACACATGTTCTATTTTATCAGGGTGTTTACATATCTGGAAAAGTTGGGGACATTTAGAAGAAAAGTGTGCCGTAAAATCAGGGAATTTTTTTAGGAGTATATCGACGAATTCAGGAATTATTGGGAAACTTTCTTTCCTGAATTTTGTGGTCTTGTTCAAAAATCTTCATAAACTGTTCTGTTGCTTTATTTAGTGGTGTTTTCAAGTACAGGTTCCACCCTAAAATTTCTAATATTACTTAAATTTTTGCTTCTCCTTAAAATTCCTAAAATTGTACTAAAAATTTTCAATAATTTCCAAAAACACAATAAAATTCCCCAATTTTCTTCCAACACCCGAGAAAAAACCTCAATATTTCTTCAGATGAGAAAAGGGATTGAATTAAATTTGCATATGTTTGCCAAAGTAGTATAAATGTTTAATTATATAACCATTATTTTGATTAAGAGTTGCCAGTATTGAAACAAGCTTTGTAAAGAAAATATCTGTGTCAGGTGCCTATGCCAGCTATAAAAGAAATACCCCTAAACATTTTTTATTTATCCCTAAAATTCATACCTAAATTTATACAATTCTACAAAAAGTGACCGTTTGGAATTAATGAAATGTGTTAAATTTGCAATAACTTTTTTTCAATCTTATGCATGCAGTCCTTTCACTCCATTTGATAGGGCCGAACGAACGGTATAGTGGTTAGCGTGCTAGCTTCTAGACCGCGAGGTTGCGGGTTCGAGTCCCGTGTTAGGCATGGGTGTTTGTAAATGTATGTTGGCTTGTCTAATGACGAATGTTTCGGCGCATTATAGCCCTCGTGTTGCTGACGGCGCCAGATAATCTGAAAACAACCCAACCCATTTGATAGGGGTTTTTTTTCTCGTTATGACTAAAAATTGGTAACTTTGTTTGAATGTGAAAAATAAAGAAGTAGAAATAAAATTCCACAACAACTATAAGACCCCGCCTATTTTTATTCCCATACTAGTTTTTGTGTTTATTTATTATTATTATTTTTTAAAAAAAAAGATTCCAGTTCATCTAAGTTTATAGACGCCAACTTTTCACTTTTTTGGTGATTAAACTCGTCGATATTTGATGGCGAGATTTGGTGGATTAACTCGTTGGGGTGGGGGGGATTAACCCAATATTTTTGGACACCACTTTATTCAAGATCTATCTTCTAAGAATATTGAACTTAATCTCCATACCAGACAATGAACTTTTCTCGAACTGTTTGATTCATGTTGCAAAGTTATTTGTATAAAATTAGCTCAGAAACATTTTATGGAAAAAAGAGCACTAACCAGGTAATTTATCATGGTAAAATAACTTATTTCAAAATCGTTCATACAGTATTTTAAAAGATATACTTTTATGATATCGCAATAACATGAAAGAAGAACATTTTAATAATTCTGGATAATAATCAATGAAAAAAAGAGCTTATACTAGAGCACGTCATTGCCAAATTAACATATTCGAATGTCATACAATACTTTAAAATATATGTTTTTATGAAATTGTGCAAAAGAGCTGCTATACTTACTCGATTTTAATTTGGAGGAGAGGATAGTGTCTGAGTGTTAAAAAAAAAATTGTGTTCACTTTCTTTTTTTTCGTTTTTCTGGGAAAACGATTTGAATTTGGCAATGCTATGATATGAAGAGGAAAAACTCTTCATATCATAACATTACCACCAGCATATTACCTCTAAGCTGTAAGCTTGAGTGGCATCAAATTATAATCCCCCCCCCCCCTACATACAGGAGGAGACCTAGGTATCCCTCTGCTTGCAACTTTTATGTAGAGCAGAGGAGGCTTTTGTCGTTGGAAGAAGAATTGAAGATGGTACGACTCATTCCTATGACACCTGAGGTAAAAGGCTTATTCTTATTCTCCCCCGGTCTCCAGAAGAGGAGGAGGAGGCCGGCCAAAAAAGCCGGCCCCGAAAATCATTGGCCGAAGGGGGCCATACAGGAGGAGAACTAGGTATCCCCTCTGCTTGCAACTTTTATGTAGAGCAGAGGAGGCTTTTGTCGTTGGAAGAAGAATTGAAGATGGTACGACTCATTCCTATGACACCTGAGGTAAAAGGCTTATTCTTATTCTCCCCCGGTCCCCAGAAGAGGAGGAGGAGGCCGGCCAAAAAAGCCGGCCCCGAAAATCATTGGCCGAAGGGGGCCATACAGGAGGAGAACTAGGTATCCCCTCTGCTTGCAACTTTTATGTAGAGCAGACGAGGCTTTTGTCGTTGGAAGAAGAATTGAAGATGGTACGACTCATTCCTATGACACCTGAGGTAAAAGGCTTATTCTTATTCTCCCCCGGTCTCCAGAAGAGGAGGAGGAGGCCGACCAAAAAAGCCGGCCCCGAAAATCATTGGCCGAAGGGGGCCATACAGGAGGAGAACTAGGTATCCCCTCTGCTTGCAACTTTTATGTAGAGCAGAGGAGGCTTTTGTCGTTGGAAGAAGAATTGAAGATGGTACGACTCATTCCTATGACACCTGAGGTAAAAGGCTTATTCTTATTCTCCCCCGGTCCCCAGAAGAGTAGGAGGTTTGTTTGTTTGTTTGTTTGTTGTTTTATGGCGCAAAGGCAACACAAGGGCCATGCTGCGCCAAACAAACGATAAAAGAATCTAGAATGGGTGATGAGTTATAAATAGATGAAGGTAAGATATGATATAATAGAAGGAATAAAATGTGTTAAAACTGATTTTAAAAAATGAAGTGGTTTAAAAAGGTTTAAAACAAGATATGAACAAACACATTAGATATGATTTAAAAACCCGATTGCTCTTAAAAATGCAAAAAGATTTGGATGGGGATTTTCCCCAACCAAATCTTGTAGATTTAAAATTGTGCTTTTAAAAAATTGAAGACGGTGAGGATGAAACTTGGGACATGAAATTAAAATATGATGCACAGTCATACTGCATTGACACAGATTACAAATGGGCGGATCTTCTCCCAGTAATAAATGTCGGTGAGTAAATCGGGTATGACCAATGCGCAGACGAGTCAACTTCACATCAGTCCTACGCATTGGATTTACAGGCCACATTTGAAGATGACTTTTAATGGTATGTAGTTTGTTGCAGGTTTGCAAATCCCATGTTTCTTGACGCAAAGAAAATATAAACTTATGAATAGATGATTTGATATCTTGGTAGGGGACTGGCTGCTGAAACGGGATTGAAGCCGCTTTAGCAGCAGAGTCTGCCAATTCATTTCCTGAAATCCCTACGTGACTAGGTACCCAGCAAAATAAAATAACAAAACCTTTCCTCTCAAGTTTGTGTATCAGAGATAATATGTCAGGAGCTATTGGATGACATATGCTATTAAAGTGCTGCAGGCTTGTTAAAGAACTTAAGCTATCGCTGTATACACAAAACTTGCGATGGGAGCACAAAGAAATGTGCAGCAGAGCACAAAAAATTGCAACCATCTCAGAAGTAAAAACCGAGCAGGATTTATGAAGCGTGAAACTGACTGTGGATGTGTCAGACACAACACCACAGCCAACACGTTCACCTGCTTTGGATCCATCAGTATAGACTGCATGATAGTCTCTATACTGAGATCGGTGTAAACAAAAGATCTTCTGTAAAATTTCTGGGGCAGTGTCTGCTTTATAATGCATCGCAAATGGATTTAAAAAAGTAAATGATGGAATATCCCATGGAGGAAAGATCTGAGAATTAGCCAGCTGGATATCTAGGTCACTTAGAGCCGCATCCGACAGAACAGATTGAGCTCTTTCAGAAAATGGGCGAATGCTAGATGGACGTGCATTATAGAGCCTACCAAGATATGCGTCAAGACTCAAATTCCGTAAAGGATGAGAAGGATCAGATTTTATTCTACAGTAGTAGTTAGCGCTTAACTTTTTACGTCTAAGGTCAAGTGGGAGTTGACAACACTCTGTTAACATACTCTCAATGGGTGAGGTGCGAAATGCACCTAAACAAATACGGGCAGCAGTATGGTGGACGGTATCCAATCTGCGCAGAAGAGATGCTCCTGCAGAACCATACGCAACACATCCGTAGTCGATGCGAGATAAGATAACTGAATTGTAAATACGCAGCAAAGAAGTGCGATCAGCACCCCAAGATGTATTTGAGAGTACCTTGAGGATATTAAGCGATTTCTCGCACTTCTTGCGCAAGTATAAAATATGTGGGAGAAAATTCAACTTATTGTCAAAGATAACTCCCAGGTATCTTATCTGATTCACAACTGGGATGGGAGAATTGCGTATGTGGATTTCAGGGTCGGGGTGAAGACCCCTCCTCCTACAGAAATGGACACAACTGCTTTTAGATGGTGACAGTTTATGGCCATTTTGTTCACACCATTCTACAAGTCTGTTAACAGCAGTTTGTAATTGACGTTCAATTAAGCGCATGTTTGATCCTTGGCATGAGATTTGCAAATCATCAACATACAAAGTTCCATGAACAAAGGATGAAAGGACATGAAGAATGTTGCTGATGTGAAGGTTAAAAAGGGTGACACTTAAAACACAACCTTGAGGAACTCCCTCAGATTGGTTAAAATAATTAGAAAAGGAAGTTCCAATGCGAACTCTAAAAACACGAGATGATAAAAAATTTTGAATAAAAAGAGGCAGATTACCCCTAAAACCAAAATTAAATAGAGTTTGCAGGATACCATATCGCCACGTATGATCATACGCCTTCTCAATGTCGAAAAAGATTGAAACTAGATGATTCCTTTGCACAAAGGCATTGCGGACATCTGTTTCTAGTTTCACGATGTTATCAAGAGTGGACCGTCCTCGTCGGAACCCACTCTGGAAAGGTGAAATACATTTATCTTTTTCTAACATGTAAGAGAGTCGGGCGTTTACAATACGTTCAAAGGTCTTACAGAGGCAGCTCGTTAAGGCTATCGGTCGATAGCTCAGAGGATCCTTGGGATCCTTTCCAGGTTTCAGAATGGGGATTACAGTAGCTTCCCGCCACAAAGTAGGAAAGATGTTCTCCTTCCAGATTCTATTAAAGAGAAAAAGGATGTTAAAAAGAGAATCTGGACTTAAATGGCGAAGCATTTGGTAACTGATCCCATCTGGACCTGGACTGGTGTTATGTGCTTTAGATAAAGCACTCTTCAATTCATACATCTTAAGATCACAGTTGTAGGAATATTCAATATTGCTTTTGAAATTAATTCCAGCCCGTTCAGCACGATTCTTAGTCACTAAAAATGTAGGACTATAAGAATCGGAACTGGATACACTTTCAAAAGTTTCACCTATAAGGTTAGCAATATCTTCAGGGGAAGAGAACACAGCAGCTCCGGTTTGAAGTATCGGACAAGAATATTCCGGATACAAACCGTTGGCCGCTCTAACCTTCTTCCACAACTGTTTACTTGATGTTTTGGATGTAATTGAAGAGACATAACTTATCCAAGAATCCTTTTGACTCTGACGTCTAACTCTACGAGCAAATGCCTTAGCCTTTTTAAAGGCGATAAGGTTTCCTGTAGTTGGGTATCTGCGGAAGATACCCCATAGCTTCTTTTGTTTCTTGTATGCAAACTGACAGTCTGCATTCCAGTATGGTTTACAGTGCCGCAGTGTTCTAGGTGATGTCTTAGGAATGGAGGAGTCAGCAGCATTTAAAATTGCTTGAGTGACATTTTGGACAGCAGTATCAACATCCTCACTGTCCACCATTGTTCCTGTTATAATAGCCAACTCAGTAAATTTGTCCCAATTTGCCCTATGGTATTTATATGTCGGTAAGCGGTTGGTGACGCTACCATTACCAGTATGGGAAATTAGGATAGGGAAGTGATCACTGTTGTGTAGATCACTCCCAACAGCAAAATTCAAGTATGGCAAAAGTATAGGGGAACAAATGGCTAAATCAAGTGAATGGAATGTTCTAGTGGGTTCGTGAAAATAAGTTTTATCCTCGTTATTCAGGAGACAGAGACAGAGATCAGATAGCAACTTTTCAATCTGTCTCCCACGAGGGTTCGTATTATCATTACCCCACATAGTACTGTGTCCATTAAAGTCACCGAGCAGTAAAAATGGCACTGGAAGCTGGTCTATCAGATTATTCAGCTCCTCTTGGCGGATGATAGCATGTGGCGGTAGGTATAGGCAACAGACTGTGAGAAGGGACTGTAAATGAAGTCTCACAGCCACAGCCTGTAGAGATGTCCGTAGTGTAAGTACAGTGCTGGGGTAATCATGAGAAATAAGAAGGCATACTCCTCCAGACACCGTATTACCATGTCTAACATCTTTTCTAATACAACTATACCTACGAATTTTAGATGTATAAGTATCATTCAAGAAAGTTTCTTGAAGTGCCAAACATGCTGGATGGTAAAGCGAAATTATATTTTTCACATCATCCTTCCTTGACCTAAAACCGCGACAATTCCAAGAAACAAATGAAGCCATTAATTACTTGATGCAATTTTAAAAGGGGGGTCAGGCTCTTCACTAATATCTTCGTCATCAGATGGGTGAAGGTTCACCACATCCGCCTCCCTAAATGACCGAAGGATATTAAAACGGTTAGAGGGCTTCTCTCTCGAAGGTCCTCCTTTAGCTGATTTAAGTTTGATCGCTTGTAATGCTTTGGACTTAGCTAAGGTTTTCTTCAAAATAGGTGGTTGTTTAATTACCTCCGTAGATGTTCTCTGAGGTAATTTGACTAGACTTGAGGAAGTAGACTCTGTCTGTGTGCTTTGGCTGCTGAAAGTTTTTTTGCAAACGTCAGCATAGGCGACACCAACAGAAGAGGTTCTAGCTTCAACAAGTCTTCTAGCATCAAAGTATGACAAATTCTGGTTCACTCGCACGGTCTGGATTTCCTTTTCTTTTACCCACACTGGACATTTCCGATAGTAAGATGGATGGGAGCCATCACAATTAACACACTTTTCAGGTGCCTTGCAATTTGCACTATCATGTCCAGTACTTGCACAACGTGCACATGTTTCCGTTTCCCCACGACAAGCTGTTTGTGAGTGACCATATTTCTGGCACTTGAAACAGCGAAGTGGGTTCGGAACATACGGACGAATAGGGCAATTCAAATAGCCGGCTTTTATATGCGATGGTAATGTGGGCAAATCAAAAGTGAGAATCAAATGCTTAGTAGGTATGATATTCCCTTCTCGACGTATGGTTATACGGTGGACGGCTGAAACGTGTTGCTCACGTAAGTGGTCAAGAATCTCGTCCTCCGGTGTGTGGTAAAGGTCTGATTCAGACACCACACCGCGAGATTTATTAAGGGAACCATGTACTGTCACATTTACCGGGAGTGTACCAAAATATTCGATCTTTAGTATATTCTTCGCTTGTTGGACATTACGAACTTCAACTAAAAGATCTCCAGACTTCAGTTTCTTAACTGAAGCTGTTTCGCCAACAAATGATGCCAGAGTTTTTTCTATTAGAAACGGAGATACCTTTTCGAAAGAGCCCTCCTTACGATGAACGATAAAGAATTTTGCTGCAATGTGGTTTGTTAAGTTTTGTCCATGTTGCTCCCCACTAGGGGGAGAAGAAGAAGAAGATTTACTAGCCATAAAAGAAAAGAAATAAAATTCGGGCACTAGTGTCCCACCCTCCATGGAGTCCACAATATCGGGGATAGAGCATCCCGGCAAGCAACAAAAATCATAAAAGAAAACAAAATATCAACAGAACTGTTACGCACGGAATGACTCTATCGGGTTAACCAATGCCTATACGCGACCGGCTCGTCCCTGTAGAAGTCTCCACCCTTAACGAGATTCCCAGCAGACGAGTCGGACGCTTGATCCCTAGCCGCCGACGAAGTCGGACGACCAGCCGATTGATACACACGGGACCAATGTGCACCTCCCGTTTATCTGAAGCAAGGGCCAAAGTAGTGTATTGGGACAGTATGTCGCCCCTCAACTACCAGGATCCCCCTTTCCAGAGACACGGGTCTCCACGCACGGCAAACACGTGGGTGATATAATCCCCAAGAGAAGCTGATAGCAACAGAGCGGCACAAAGTTTCTCAAGGGGAGCCCTCACCTCTGAAGAGGCAACCTTAATGAGGGATGGAAGAGAATCCAAACAATAAATACAAAACCAAAACGAGAAGGTAAAACAGAAGGAGGGATAGATCACTGGGGAGCCCCGGGGTTGTGAAGCCCGTATTTACTTATAGAAAGTAAACCCCCTGAGGGGAGAAGAGTAGGAGGAGGCCAGCCAAAAAAGCCGGCCCCGAAAATCATTGGCCGAAGGGGGCCATACAGGAGGAGAACTAGGTATCCCCTCTGCTTGCAACTTTTATGTAGAGCAGACGAGGCTTTTGTCGTTGGAAGAAGAATTGAAGATGGTACGACTCATTCCTATGACACCTGAGGTAAAAGGCTTATTCTTATTCTCCCCCGGTCCCCAGAAGAGGAGGAGGAGGCCGGCCAAAAAAGCCGGCCCCGAAAATCATTGGCCGAAGGGGGCCATACAGGAGGAGAACTAGGTATCCCCTCTGCTTGCAACTTTTATGTAGAGCAGAGGAGGCTTTTGTCGTTGGAAGAAGAATTGAAGATGGTACGACTCATTCCTATGACACCTGAGGTAAAAGGCTTATTCTTATTCTCCCCCGGTCTCCAGAAGAGGAGGAGGAGTCCGGCCAAAAAAGCCGGCCCCGAAAATCATTGGCCGAAGGGGGCCATACAGGAGGAGAACTAGGTATCCCCTCTGCTTGCAACTTTTATGTAGAGCAGACGAGGCTTTTGTCGTTGGAAGAATTGAAGATGGTAGCGCGTATCCAGACGCGTAGCCAGAGGGAGGGATATAACCTCGCCCGAAATTTGTCTTTTCACTATTAGAGCGTCAAAATTAAAATATTTTCTTGTTTAAAATGGTAAATTTATTGAAATATTTTTAAATTTCGAAACATGCATAGAATAAATAAAGAGTGGCCACAGAACCTGGGAAAACCTGAAAATGTCGGAGAGCTTTCTAATTCTGAAAAAAAAAAATCAGGGAAATGTCTGGGTTGGTTGGTTGGTTTAGTCTCTCTGGCGCAAAAGCAACTTCAAAGGCTATACTGCGCCGAAACCATAAAATCCTTAAAAATTATTTAAAAAAGAAAGGGTTATAGCCAGTCTAGTCTAAACTCTACAAAATTTTAAAGATAGAGCATGTATACAAATAGACTAATTTTAAAAATCATTAAATTATATGAGGTGATAAAAACCAATCGCTAGTAAAAATTTGAAAAGGTTAGTATGAGGTGGTGAATCCAACAGTGTAGATAATGAGGGATGACTTGTTTTAGATAATGAGGGATGACATGTTTTAAAAAGGCGTTGCCTTATTGCATTAAAAGATGGACATTCTGATAAAATATCATAAACTGAAAAATTAATATTACACAAGGAACATGTGGTTGCACCTTCTGCCAGCAGAAGGTGAACATGGGTAAATAGGAGTATGACCGATACGGAGTCTTGACAAAATAACTTATCTCTTCCTATTTGGTTGAGAGAAGGTGAATCCAGATATAATTGGCTGCAAAGTGCGTAGTTTGTTTATGGGCTCTGCGTCCCACATGGCCTGCCATGTGTCGAAGAGAGCCTTTGCACATACTTTTAAAGCGTCATCAAGACAAAGAACATCGGTCACAGTTCCGGATGCAGCTCGAGCAATGAAATCGGCGCTCTCATTACCCATGATACCCACATGACCAGGGATCCAACAAAAGAAAATGTTAAAACCTTTGTTTAAAAGTCTGTAATGATGGGTTAAAATTTCCATAATGAATGGATGATTTTGTGAAAAAGGATTGCCAAGAGCGTCAAGACAGCTCTTGGAATCCGTGTAAATAATCCACATTTTATAAGAGTTCTTTGAAATAAAATCCAGAGCCAGCAGAATGGCACGGGATTCAGCTGAAAAAATTGAGCAGCTAGGTTGGTTGTATTTTTGTTTCCTGGCGCAAGGGCAACACTAGGGCCAAACTGCGCCGAAAATTTTGTAGGAGTCTACCAGTTAAAAGATTTAAAATTAATTTCAAAATCAATTTTAAAAAGTAAAAATCTTTAGATAAGATGATAAAAACCAATATCTAATAAAAACTTAAAAAGGTTATGATGAGGTGGTGAATTTAAAAGTGTAGATAAAGATGGGTGAGCTGAGTTAAAAAGACGAAGTCGTATGGAGTTAAAAGTTGGATATTCTGACAAAATATGGACAACAGAAAAAGAAACACCGCAGGAATTGCAAGTGGGAGCATCTTCTGCCAGCAGAAGATGCACATGGGTTGGTTGGTTGGTTGTTTTCAGATTATCTGGCGCCGTCAGCAACACGAGGGCTATAATGCGCCGAAACATTCGTCATCAGACAAGCCAACATACATTTACAAACACCCATGCCAACACGGGACTCGAACCCGCAACCTCGCGGTCTAGAAGCTAGCACGCTAACCACTATACCGTTTGGTCGGCAAGATGCACATGGGTAAAACGAGTGTGGCCTATTCTAAGACGTGTAAGAAGCACTTCCCTTTTCCGGGATTGCTGGATGGGCGCGAATCCGGAAACTAAGGGCTGAAACGAGCGCAGCTTGTTAGCTGTCTGTGCATCCCACATGGCCTGCCAAGTGAGAGACAGAGCAGTGTCACAAGCTTTTATTGCGTCGTCAGGGAAGAGCCAAGTGCTCCTAGGTCCACTTGCTGATCGTGCAATTGAGTCAGCGCGCTCGTTACCCATGATCCCCACATGACCTGGGATCCAACAAAAAAGTTGGTTGTTGGTTGTATTCAGATTATCTGGCGCCGTCAGCAACACGAGGGCTATTTTGCGCCGAAACATTTCGTCATTAGACAAGCCAACATACATTTACAAACACCCATGCCAACACGGGACTCGAACCCGCAACCTCGCGGTCTAGAAGCTAGCACGCTAACCACTATACCGTTTGGTCGGCCCAACAAAAAAGAATATTAAAATTTCTTTCGACAAGTGTCTTGTGGATCTTTAAAATATCTAAAATAAAAGGATGGGTCTGGCTCAGTGGATTATTTAATGCATCTAAACAGCTCTTCGAATCTGTATAAATAATCCACTGGCTATGATCTTGCCTTAAAATATATTGCAAGGCCAACAAGATAGCAAGGGACTCAGCTGTAAAGACGGAGCAGCTTTGATGCAGCTCACGTGAGAAGATGTTATCGTCATGAACTGCAGCTGCTCCGACATGTCCCTGGCTTTTCGATCCATCCGTATACATCGCTTTAAAATTTGGAAAGTTATGCCTATGATAATAAAACAGATGAGTAAACACTATATCTGGTGTTTCACACTTTTTAAAATTATTAAATATATTTAAAACTTTGATGTTATGAGGATGCCAGGGTGATTGTGTGAATGTGATAGGACGAATCCTGAAATTATCAAGATGATGAGATGTAAGAATAGAATGAATTCGTAATGAAAATGATGGAATATAAGATGGACGTGCGTTAAAGAGTCTTGTATGTAATGGATTATAAATAGTATGAGAGAGAGGATGACGTGCATGACTTTTAATTTTAAAATAAAATTTTAAAGACAGCTTGTCTCGTCTCAGTTTCAAAGGGCGCTCCAGACATATGTTTAATACACTTGGAATTGGTGATGTACGGAAGGCTCCTGACGCGATTCTGACACCGTGATGATGAACAGGGTCAAGAAGCATCAACGCCGATTTTCTGGCGGATCCGTACACCACAGAACCATAATCAAGTTTGGAACGAATAAGGCATCTGTATATTCTCAACATGGAGGTGGTATCAGCACCCCAGGAAGTGTTAGAAAGTACCTTCAGAAGATTCAGATCTTTAGTGCACTTTAATCTCAGATGTTTTCTATGAGGCAGGAAAGTGAGCTTCGAGTCAAAAATGACCCCGAGGAATTTAGTTTCCGGAACAATAGGTACCTGCTCCCCATTTAAGAAAAGCTCGGGGTCGTTATGAAGCTCGCGCCTCCTGCAAAAGTGCATGGCCACGGTCTTTTGTGCATTGAAACCAAATCCATTTTGATTGGCCCAGCCTGTAATCCTTCTGAAGGCAAGTTCAATTTGTCTTTCGATATGAGACATGTTAATTGAAGTGCACGTTATTTGGAAGTCGTCGACAAAAAGCGAACCAGACACTGCAGGTGGAAGGCAGGTCATAATGCCGTTGACTTTTATAATAAACAGTGCACAACTCAATACACTTCCCTGGGGAACGCCTTGCTCCTGAATACTCCTGAAACTCATCTGATAAGATGGAGCCGACGCGTACTTGGAAGTCTCTCCGAGAAATGAAATTCTCAATAAAGAGTGGTAAATTTCCTCTGAGACCTAAATTATGTAGGTCTCTGAGGATATCATATCGCCAAGTACGGTCATAGGCTTTCTCCATGTCGAAAAATACAGACACCAAATGGTTCCGCTTGACAAATGCCTCCCGAATGGATGTTTCAAGGAGGAGCAGGTTGTCAATTGTATTTCGTCCACGACGGAAACCACTTTGAAACTGAGAGAGACAATTGTTTTCTTCCAAATAAAAGAGGAGGCGAGCGTTGACTAATTTTTCTAGTAGCTTGCACATGCAACTAGTCAATGCTATGGGTCTGTAGCTCAAAGGACTCTTAGCGTCTTTACCTGGCTTGACTATTGGAATTACAAGAGCACGTTGCCATGCTGACGGAAATTTGTTTTCTCGACAGATCCTATTATACAGCTGAAGAATGTATTTGAGTTGGAGAGGCTGGAGATGTTTCAGCATACTATAATGGATTTCATCATGACCAACAGCCGAGCCGCGAGTATTTGACAGAGCTCGCATTAACTCGGCCATGGTGAAATCAGCATTATAGTCTTCCAACTCGTTGGATGTAAAGTTTAATTTGGTTTTCTCAGCATTACGTTTTATAGTCGCAAACGGCTCTTTGTAATTCGAGTTGCTAGATATGTTGGCAAAAGAGTCAGCCAGGGTGTCAGCAATACCTTTAGGGTCTGAAACAATTCCCAGCTCTGTCTCTAGGATAGAAATAGAGTGTCTTGGATATTGGCCCTTGATTTTATTAATTTTGTTCCAGACCCTTTTAGACGAGGTATCTGATGTTATAGTGCTGACATAATGCATCCAAGAGTCCTTCTGGCTACGCCGGCGGATCCTGCGAGCTTCAGCTCGGGCACATTTTAAGGCGATGAGGTTGGCTTCAGTGGGACTTCGGCGAAAAATGCCCCAAGCCTTCCTGCGATTATTATGTGCATTTTTACAGTCGTGATTCCACCATGGTTTCGGAATTTTCGGTAGATTTGTAGATGTTGAAGGTATGGGAAAACGAGCAGCTTCCAAGATGGCATGGGTGATAGAATTTACAGCTTCATCGATATCGTCTTGGTTCACCATCTCGTCAGAGAAATCGACGACGGAAGAAAACTGTTCCCAATCTGCAGATTCTATTTTAAAGCGAGGGATACGAAAAGAGGGAACAGCACCACCTCCTAACATCTCCAGACGAACGGGGAAATGATCACTATGGTAAGGATCCCGTCCGACATGAAAAGACCATAGATGTAGGAGAGATGGCGAACACAAGACAAGATCGATGGCGTGAAACGTCCTCGATGGGGTGTGAAAGTATGTATTTTGCCCATCATTGAGAAGACAGAGATTCTGGTCATTCATACATTTTTCAATCTGTCTTCCACGGTTGTTAATGTCTGGGCTACCCCAAAGAGGATTGTGACCATTGAAATCCCCCATTAAAATAATAGGGGGTGGAAGCTGGTCACAAAGCCTGTCTAGTTCTGTTTGTCGGATGTTACGATTAGGGGGGAGATAGATAGAGCAAACTGTTACCAATACATTTTTCACAGCTACTCTAACGGCAACAGCTTGTAAGGTGGTCGTGAGCGATAGCGGGGTGGATGGACTGCTGTTAGATGTAAATACAGCAACACCGCCGCTAGCTCTACCTCCGAAGACAAAGTCCTTGCGTAGAGGACTATATCCCCTAACAAGAGAGCTCTGGAAAGGCTTCAAGAGCGTCTCTTGTAAACAGAAACAGACAGGTTTGTGTAAATCTACAAGATGTTTTATATCTACCGAATTGTGGTGGAACCCGCGACAATTCCAAGATAACATATTGAATGTTATTTGGGAGGATTAGCGATCCGCCGGTCTAGTGACTTACTTCTTCGTTGTAGAAGAGGAGGCGTCTCGAGGCCTGGGTCGACCTCCATGTCACCCGGATCAAGACCCGAGATGACATCTGTTTCATCATCGGTGGATGGTCCCGATGATTCAGACTTATCTTTATTTAGTAGTACAGTTTTTTGTTTTGTATTCATTTGTAATTTTGATTGTATTTTATTTTTTAAGGCATCTCCAGGTTTATTTGATTGTTTTTGTTCCGGTTGTTTCTTGTTTTTGTTAGGTTTTGCTGTAGTTTTGGGTGGATTTGCTGTTGGTTGGTTGGTTCAAGTTTAACGGCGCAAGGGCAACACAAGGGCCATACTGCGCCAACCAATCGTCAATCAGTTTTTTAAAATGGGTCTAAAAATTTTTCAGTCATTGTTTAAATTAAAAATAAGAAAAACCAAATGTTCAAATCAAGTAATAAAATCCAATGTCATTTAAGAATTTAAAAAGATTGTTATGAGGTGAACTTAAAATGTCAAATAGTGAAGGGTGATTAGAATTAAAATATCGTAGTCTGACAGTGTTAAAACGCGGACATTCACCCAAAATATGCAGAACAGAAAAAACGACTCCACAGGTATTGCATGTGGGGGCATCCTCTGCCAGCAGAAGATGCACATGGGTAAAACGCGTGTGGCCTATTCTTAAACGAGTTAGGAGCACTTCCCTTTTCCGGGATTGCTGGATGGGCGCGAATCCGGATATTAAGGGCTGAAACGAACGCAGCTTGTTTCCTGTCTGTGCATCCCACATGGCCTGCCAAGTGAGAGCCAAAGCAGTTTCACAAGCTTTATTTGCGTCGCCAGGGCAGAGCCAAGTGCTCCTAGGTCCACTTGCAGTTCGAGCTATTGTGTCTGCGCGCTCGTTACCCATGATCCCCACATGACCTGGGATCCAACAAAAAAGGATTTTAAAATGTCTGTCTAAAAGTGTGATATGAAGTTTTAAAATTTCTAAGATAAAAGGATGGGTCTGGTTCAGTGGATTACTTAGGGCATCTAAACAGCTCTTGGAATCTGTGTAAATAATCCACTGACCATGGCCTTGCTTTAAAATAAACTGCAAGGCCAATAGAATAGCCAGGGACTCAGCTGAAAAAACGGAGCTGCTATGGTGCAGTTCTCGGGACATGATGGTATCGTCATGAACTGCAGCAGCTCCTACATGTTCCTGGCTCTTTGACCCATCCGTATATATTGCCTTAAAATTGGAAAAAGTATTTCTATGATAGTAAAATAAGTTTGAAAAAATAATGTCTGGTGTATAGGTTTTCTTAAAATTGCTAAAAATATTAAGAACGATGATTTGATGGTGATGCCAGGGTGGAATGGAGAATGAAATGGGGCGGACCCTAAAATCATCGATGTTATGAGATGAAAGGATAGAGCGAATTCTTAATGCAAATGATGGAATGCATGATGGACGCGCGTTAAAAAGTCGTTGATGTGAAGGGTTAAAAATATGGTCTAAAAAGGGATGTGATGGATGACTTTTGATTTTAAAATATAACTTTAAACAAAGCCTATCCCGTCTCAGCCCCAGAGAGGCTTCCAGACAAAGCACATATAAACTTTGCACCGGTGATGTACTAAATGCTCCTGATGCGATCCTGAGACCTGAATGGTGAATAGGATCCAGGAGCATTAACGCCGATTTTCTGGCTGATCCGTACACCACCGAGCCATAGTCAAGTATGGAACGGACCAGGCATCGGTATATCTTTAACATGGAGGTAGTGTCAGCTCCCCAGGAAGTGTTAGAGAGAACTTTCAGGAGATTCAAGACTTTAAAGCACTTCAATTTAAGATGTTTAATATGTGGCAGGAAAGTGAGCTTAGAATCAAAAATTATTCCGAGAAATTTGGTCTCGGAAACAAAGGGTATTTGGACACCATTTAAAAAAATTTCTGGGTCATTGTGAAGCTCACGTTTCCTGCAGAAATGCATGGCAACGGTTTTTTCAGCTGAAAACGTAAACCCGTTCCGATTAGCCCAGTCTGATTCTCCTGATAGCCAGCTGAAGCTGTCTCTCTATGAGTGACATAATCGTTGAGGCGCATGACATCTGAAAATCGTCAACAAACAACGTCCCTGACACTGATGGTGGTAGACAGGTCAAAAGGCTGTTGACTTTGACGATGAACAGTGCGCAACTCAGCACACTTCCCTGGGGGACACCTTGTTCTTGTATGTACTCGTCAGATAAGATCGAGTTAACTCGTACTTGAAAGATTCTTCGTTTTAAAAAGTTCTCAATAAATGTAGGTAAATTTCCTCGCAGACCTAGATCATGTAGGTCTTTGAGTATACCATATCTCCAAGTACGGTCATATGCCTTCTCCATGTCAAAGAATACCGATACCAAATGGTTCCGCTTGACAAAGGCCTCCCGAATTGATGTTTCGAGGAGGAGCAAGTTGTCAATAGTGCTTCGTCCGCGACGAAAGCCACTCTGGAACCGAGACAGACAGTGATTGAATTCAAGATAAAATAAGAGACGTGCATTAACTAGTTTCTCCAGGAGTTTACAAAAACAACTAGTTAATGCAATTGGGCGATAATTTGAGGGATTCTTGGGGTCTTTACCAGGTTTTACAATTGGTATTATTAGAGCACGTTGCCAGTTGGATGGAAATGTATTCTCTTGCCAAATACGATTAAACAATTTCAATATAAGCTTGATCTGGAATGGCTGGAGATGTTTAAGCATAGAGTAATGTATATCATCTGGCCCAACGGCAGAATTGTTGGAACCAGATAATGCTTGCATCAACTCAGCCAAAGTAAATTCAGAGTTATAATCTTCTGAAGAAGCAGAAGCGAAATTCAACTTTGTTCTCTCAGCTCGAAGCTTATATGATGCGAACGGCTCTTTATAATTGGAATTGCTTGAAACCTTGGCGAATGCATCTCCAAGAGTATCAGCAATGTCCTTAGGGTCTGAAACAACTCCCCGATGGTTCTCTAAGATGGAGATAGAGTAATTGGGATAGCGGCCCTTGATCTTATTGACCTTGTTCCAGACCCTCCTGGAAGACGTCGAGGAAGTTATGCTGCTAACATATTTCCTCCAAGAATCCCTCTGGCTTCGGCGGCGGATCTGACGCGCTTCGGCCCGTGCCCGCTTAAAATTGATTAGATTTGTCGTAGTGGGGCATCTACGAAAAATACCCCACAACTTTTTTTGTTTTTTATGGGCAAGTCTGCAGTTTTGGTTCCACCACGGTTTAGATTGTTTCGGCAGCTTTGTTGATGATACAGGTATAGAAAGGTGAGCAGCTTCAATAATGGCGTTGGTGACCGATAGCACAGCTACATCAATGTCGTCCTGGTCCACCATCTCGTCAGAAAGAGAAACGACTGAAGAAAACATATCCCAATCCGCCCTTTCGATGATAAATCGGGGTTGGCGGATTACAGGAGTAGATGCACCTCCTAGATAGTTAAGGATTATTGGAAAATGATCACTATGAAAAGGATCATTTTCCACAAAAAACGTCCAATCAGAAAAAAGAGATGGTGAACACAGGGCGAGATCGATGGCGTGGAAAGTCCTCGATGGGGCGTGGAAGTATGTATTTTGCCCATTATTAAAAATACAGAGATGTTGGTCTGATATTAATTTCTCGATTTGTTTTCCACGATTGTTGATATCTGGGCTACCCCAAAGAGGATTGTGGCCATTAAAGTCCCCGATTATAATAAAAGGGGGCGGAAGCTGGCCACAAAGCCTCTTTAAATCTGTTTGTCTGATATTTAGATTAGGGGGGAGGTAAACGGAACACACAGTAATTAATTGATGGTGTATGGCGACTCTGACAGCAACAGCTTGAAGGTTTGTCGAGAGCGTCAGCGGTGTTGATGGATTGCTATTTGATGTAAATATAGCGACACCACCGCTAGCTCTGTCGCCGCTGACATAGTCCTTCCGGAGAGGACTATATCCCCTAACAAGAGAGCTCTGAAAAGGCTTCAAGAGCGTCTCTTGCAAACAGATACAAACAGGTTTATGTTCATCAACTAAGTGTTTGATGTCAACCGAATTGTGGTGGAAACCGCGACAATTCCAAGAAAGGAGACTGAATTTTAAGATTTATTAATGTCAGTCCCCCTTTCTTTCGACTTGCTCCTAGGTTGGAGATTAAAAGGAGTCTCCAACCCAGCTTCTACATCCATCTCACCGGAAGATAAACCAGAAATGGCATCTTCTTCCGATGATAAATCTGAGTTAGTATTATTTGGTTTTGCTTTTTTAGTTTTCTGTGGCAAGGGTAATTGGTTGTTTTCAAGTTCAGGTTTTTTTTTGTTTTTGGAGAGAACCTTATGTTTAAGGGCATCTCCTGGTTTGGTTACGGATTTTGTAATTGGTTTAGCTACTGCAGTGGGAGGGGATACATTTTGTTGAGTTTTAGCAGATTTTATACAGACTAGTTTAGTTTGGATTGCAGTTGTTACAGTTTTAGGGTTGGTTGTGATTGGACTATTGGATTTCGATGTACTAGATGTTTGGAGTTGGCAAGGATATGAGAGATTGGTCTGGATACTGATGTTAGTTACAGATTTCGGCTGAACTGCAGCTGAGTAGGTCTTTTGGCCCGTTTTAGATGGTAGTTTCGGGACCTGGGCCCTTGCCTCAGCGTAGGACACACGGCTTGTGGATTTAATTTCCTGGATTTTTTTTTCACGCAGCCATTAGGGGCATGATCGAGAAAACGCAGGATGATCGCCATCGCAATTGATGCAATGGGGATCCGCGCTGCAATCCCGATCAGCATGGTCTGCAATTCCACATTTGGCACATGTGTCCGGCCTATTACAGGTGTTCTTAGAATGACCGAACCGTTGACACTTAAAACAGCGCAACGGATTCGGGATATATAGGCGGACGGGGCAGTTCAGATATCCGGCTTTGATATTAGGTGGTAGGAGAGGAGTATTGAATGTAAGTATGAGATGTTTAGTATTTATTATTTCATTGTTACGTTTTATTGTGATGCGATGAGCACGAACCACGCCCTGACTCGAAAGTTCAGAGACGAGCTCGTCCTCATCTACATTCTGGAGGTCTGGTTCGGAAATCACTCCTTGGCTATTGTTTAGGGTTTTGTGAGGCACTGATGTAATATTGAAAGTAGCAAGCATTTTAAGTCTATTGAGGGATTGAGATTGCAGGGGATTAGCGGCTTCAATGAGCAAGTCCCCTGAAAGCAGTCGTTTTATGGATTTAGGTTCTCCTATGGCACCTTGGATAGCCTTCTGTATATAGAACGGTGATTTTGTTTTAAAATCAGGATCAGGTGATTGTATGATATAGAACGCAGGTAAAGTAATGGACAGTTTTTTTGTTTCATTTGAGGCAAGTGGATCTGATGGACGTTTGGATGTAGAGCTGGGGTTGGTAGTTTGTGGGTGAATTGAGGCTTCACCCATGCCTTTAGAAAGAGAAAGTTCCATATTTAATTTATGAAGTTCGTCCCGATGCGTCCCCACCCATCACAGAGCCCAACAAGGGGAGACCCTTGGGGTCTCAGGGATAGCATCGAGATATAGCATTACGGCTTCGGGTTGTAGATCCGCAGGGCAACCCTAACCGCAATGCTAACCCTAGGCAGTGAAGATGGAATTTGCACTACCAGCCGATTGACAGAAGGGGGCTACCTCCTGCCACCCGTCTACAGTGAATCCTGGGCCAAAGGGCACGCATGCGAGGACCCAACCATGTGAGCCCTACGCAAGGTAACCCCAGGATCCCATTCTCCCCCTTACGGGACGCCACGCACGGCAAACACGTGGGTTGGTATAATCCAACAAAAAAACATAAATAAATACAAAACAAGTAATATAAACTAAACCAATAAATATAAGTAAGATAATTAAACACAGAAATATAAGATCATAATTAAACCCAGAAATGTAACTGAAAGAACAAAACGAATAGCGTATGGCAATACATGGAAATCAAATGAAGAAACAAAACAGTACATACGGTAGGGCCTAACAAAAAAGGAAAGAAAAGAAAATGTTAGGCCCAGCTAGGGTACCTCGGGTTTGCCAGGCCCGTACTCACAAGATGTGAGCCCCCGAGGGGGGGATTTGCTGTTGGTTTTGAAGTGCTAGGAATTGGGTTTGTCTGAGAAGAAGAGTTACTGTTTTTAGCCGGTGAGGAAAAGCATTTAAGGAGTTCTTCGGGTGACATTCTGATATTCGGGATGTGGATATCAGTTTGTGTGGTTATGGATTTTACTTGAGCTGGTTTGGGAACTACTAAAGTTTTAGCTATTGTTTTGGCCATTGAATTTTCTATTGTTGTTTCGTAGATGGCTCTGGCTTCGGGATATGGGATATTATTGTTGGTTTTTATTACTTGGATTTGCTTCTCTTTGTCGTAAGTTGGGCACTTCCTGGAAAAAGATGGATGTTTTCCATTGCAGTTTACGCAGGTGGGCTCAGCTTGGCAGCCTTCAGATTGGTGTTCATTGCTGCCACACACTGCGCAAGTTTCGATTTCACTTCTGCAAGCATTTTTGGAGTGCCCAAACTTTTGACATTTGAAGCATCTCAGCGGATTAGGAATAAAAGGACGTACTGGGCAACTTAAATAACCGGCAGTAATTCGATTTGGAAGTTTAGGAGTATTGAAAGTTAATATGATGTGTTTAGTTTTAATGATGTTATTGTCTCTCTTGATATTTATTCGGCGGACTTCTATGACACCTTGGGGGGTGAGTTCTTTAAGTATTTCCGATTCTTCAACGTGTTGAAGATCGGATTCAGATATCACCCCTCGGCATGAATTTAAACCTTTATGTGGTGTTACAGTTATTGCTATGTTTCCTATTGTTGTTGCTGAAAGTAAGTATTGGGATTGCCTGGAGTCTTTTGTTTCTACTAAAAAGTCGCCTGATCGTAGTTTTTTTATTGTTTTTGGCTCGTTGCCGCAGATTCCTTTTATTCCTTTTTGTATGAAGAATGGAGACATTTGACCTAATTTACCATCTTCGGATTGAACTATGAGAAATGTGGGAGATGTAGATGCTATGGGTGTATTGGAGGTAGAGGGTTCAAGTGTGGTAGACATGTTAGGGATTGGAGCTTGTTTTTTAGATATTGTAGTGACTTCAATTTGTATTGTACGCTTATTTGTTTTCAAAGTTTGGGGATTTAGGCCTCCCGTGGGGCTAGAGATAGAAGAAGAAGCCATCATTAAATAAAGAAATAGAAATTCGGACACTAGAATCCCACCCACCATGGAGTCCTCGATATTAGGGATGGTGCACACCGGCAAGCAACAAAACCAAGAAAAGAAAAAAATAGTAACTAAACTGTTACGCACGGCATAACACCATCAGGTTATCTAGTGTCTATACGCGACCGGCTCGTCCCTGTAGATTTCTCCACCCTTACCGAGATTCCCAGCAGACGAGCCGAACGCTTGATCCCAAACCGCCGATGAAGTCGGACGACCAGCCGATTGATGCACATGGGACCAATGTACACCTCCCGTTTATCTGAAGCAAGGGCCAAAGTAGTGTATTGGGACAGTATGTCGTCCCTCAACTACCAGGATCCCCCTTTCCAGGGACACGGGTCTCCACGCACGGCAAACACGTGGGTGATTTAATCCCCAAGAGAAGCTGATGGCAACAGAGTGGCACAAAGCTTCTCAAGGGGAGCCCTCACCTCTGAAGAGGTAACCACAATGAGGGATGGAAGAGAAGCCAAACAATAAATACAAAACCAAAATAGGAAGGTAAAACAGAAGGAGGGATAAATCACTGGGGCAACCCGGGGTTGTGAAGCCCGTGTTTACTTTGAGAAAGTAAACCCCCTGAGGGGATTGAGCAGCTAGGATGACAAGGATGATCTATCGACAAGGTAACATTGTCGGTAACAGCAGCCGAACCCACGTAGCTTTGTTTATTTGTTGTTTTATGGCGCAAAGGCAACACAAGGGCCATGCTGCGCCAAACAAACGATAAAAGAATCTAGAATGGGTGATGAGTTATAAATAGATGAAGGTAAGATATGATATAATAAAAGGAATAAAATGTGTTAAAACTCATTTTAAAAATGAAGTGGTTTAAAAAAGTTTAAAACTAGATATGAACAAAAACATTAGATATGATTTAAAAACCCGATTGATCTTAAAAAAGCAAAAAGATTTGGATTGGGAGTTTCCCCTATCAAATCCTAAAGACTTAAAGTGGTACTCTTAAAAAACCTAAGACGATGCGTCTGAAACTTAGGACAAGAAACTAAAATATGAACCACAGTAAGATCGCAACGACAAATATCGCAAACAGGTGGATCTTCTCCCAGCAATAGGTGTCGATGCGTCAATCGGGTATGACCAATGAGCAGACGAGTCAGTTTGACATCTGTCCGACGCATAGGATTAACTGGCCATTTACGAAGATGATTTTTGATGAAATGAAGTTTGTTATTAACCTGCAAATCCCATGTTTCTTGACGTAAGGATAATATGAACTTGTGAATTGATGTCTTAATATCTTGGTAGGGAACTGGCTGCTGCAGCGAGATTGAAGCCGCTTTAGCAGCAGAATCAGCCAATTCATTTCCTGAAATTCCCATGTGACTAGGTACCCAGCAGAACAATATAGTAAATCCTTTCCTCTCAAGTGTGTGCAATTTTGACAAAATGTCAAAAGCAATTGGATGACTATTGGTCTTAAAGTGCTTCAGACTTGACAGGGAGCTTAAACTGTCAGTATACACACAAAATTTGCGATTGTTGCAGAGTGAGATATGCAGCAGTGCACAAGAAATCGCTGTCATCTCAGAAGTGAAAACCGAGCAGGATTTATGAAGTGTAAAAGCGACTGTGGTTGTGTCGGACACAGTACCACAGCCAAGACGTTCACCTGCTTTGGATCCATCAGTAAATACTGCTTCATAGTCAGCATACTGAGAGCGGTGATCACAAAAGATTTGTTGAAAAATTTCTGGGGCAGTGTCTGCCTTGCAATACATCGCAAATGGATTGAGAAAGTGGAAAGATGGAATCTCCCACGGTGGAAAGGATTGAGTGGTAAATGTTTGGGTAACTATGTCACTTAGAGCTGAAACCAACAAGATGGATTTCGCTCTTTCAGAAAATGGTCGGATGTTAGATGGACGAGCATTATATAACCTACCAAGATAGACATCAAGTCTCAACTTACGTAAAGGGTGAAAAGGATCAGACATAATTCTAGAGTAGTAGTTGGCGCTTAATTTTTTACGTCTCAAGTCAAGTGGAAGTAGACTACACTCTGTCAACAGACTTTCAATGGGTGAAGTGCGAAATGCACCTGAACAAATACGGGCAGCAGTGTGATGGACAGTATCCAATCTTCGTAGAAGGTTGGTTGTTTTCAGATTATCTGGCGCCGTCAGCAACACGAGGGCTATAATGCGCCGAAACATTCGTCATTAGACAAGCCAACATACATTTACAAACACCCATGCCTAACACGGGACTCGAACCCGCAACCTCGCGGTCTAGAAGCTAGTACCAATCTTGGTAGAAGGGATACTCCTGCAGACCCATACGCAACACATCCGTAATCAATGCGAGATAAGATTATAGATTGGTAGATACGCAGCAAAGAAGTGCGGTCAGCACCCCAAGAAGTATTTGAAAGTACTTTGAGGATATTAAGCGATTTATCGCACTTCTTGCGCAAGTATACAATATGTGGGAGAAAATTTAACTTATTGTCAAAGATAACTCCCAGGTATCTTATCTGATTCACAACTGGGATTGGAGAATTGCGTATGTGGATTTCAGGGTCAGGGTGAAGTCCTCTCCTCCTACAGAAGTGGATGCAACTGCTTTTAGATGGAGACAGTTTATGGCCGTTTTTGTCACACCATTCTACAAGTCTGTTAACAGCAGTTTGTAATTGACGTTCAATTAAGCGCATGTTTGATCCTTGACATGAGATTTGCAAATCATCAACATACAAAGTTCCATGAACAAATGGTGAAAGGACATGAAGGATGTTGCTAATGTGAAGGTTAAAAAGGGTGACGCTTAAAACACAACCTTGAGGGACTCCCTCAGATTGATTAAAATAATTAGAAAATGAAGTTCCAATACGAACTCTAAAAACCCGGGATGATAAAAAGTTTTGAATAAAAAGAGGCAGATTACCCCTGAAACCAAAATTAAATAAGGTTTACAGGATACCATATCGCCACGTATGATCATACGCCTTCTCAATGTCGAAAAAGATTGAAACTAGATGATTCCTCTGCACAAAGGCATTGCGAACATCCGTTTCTAGTTTCACGATGTTATCAAGAGTGGACCGTCCTCGTCGGAATCCACTCTGAAAAGGTGAAATACATCCATCTTTTTCCAACATATAAGAGAGTCGGGCGTTTACAATACGTTCAAAGGTCTTACAGAGGAAGCTCGTTAAGGCTATTGGTCGATAGTTCAGAGGATCCTTGGGATCCTTTCCAGGTTTCAGAATGGGGATTACTATAGCTTCCCGCCACAAGGTAGGAAAGATGTTCTCCTTCCAGATTCTATTAAAGAGAAAAAGGATGTTAAAAAGAGAATCTGGACTTAAATGGCGAAGCATTTGGTAACTGATCCCATCTGGACCTGGACTGGTGTTATGTGCTTTAGATAAAGCACTCTTCAATTCATACATCTGAAAGTCACAGTTGTAGGAATATTCAATATTGCTTTTGAAATTAATTCCAGCCCGTTCAGCGCGATTCTTAGTCACTAAAAATGTAGGACTATAAGAAACGGAACTGGATACACTTTCAAAAGTTTCACCGATAAGGTTAGCAATATCTTCAGGGGAAGAGAACACAGCAGCTCCGGTTTGAAGTATCGGACAAGAATAATCCGGATACAAACCGTTGGCTGCTCTAACCTTCTTCCACAACTGCTTGCTTGATGTTTTGGATGTAATCGAAGAGACATAACTTATCCAAGAATCCTTCTGACTTTGACGTCTAACCTTGCGAGCAACTGCCTTTGCCTTTTTAAAGGCGATAAGGTTTCCTGTAGTTGGGTATCTGCGGAAGATACCCCATAGCTTCTTTTGTTTCTTGTATGCAGAATGACAATTTGCATTCCAGTATGGTTTACAGTGCCGCAGTGTTCTAGGTGATGTCTTAGGAATAGCGGAGTCAGCGGCATTTAAAATTGCTTCAGTGACATTTTGGACAGCAGTATCAACATCCTCACTGTCCACCATTGTTCCCGTTATAACAGCCAATTCAGAAAATTTGTCCCAATTCGCCCTATTGTATTTGTAAGTAGGTAGACGGTTGGTCACGCTACTACTACCTGCATGCGAAATGAGGACAGGGAAGTGATCACTGTTGTGTAGATCACTTCCAACAGCAAAATTCAAATATGGAAAAAGTATAGGGGAACAAATGGCTAAGTCAAGTGAATGGAATGTTCTAGTGGGTTCGTGAAAATAGGTTTTCTCCTCTTTATTCAGGAGACAGAGACAGTGATCAGATAACAACTTTTCCACCTGTCTTCCACGAGGGTTCGTATTAGCATTACCCCACATAGTACTGTGTGCATTAATTGTTTGTTTGTTTGAGCTTTTTATGGCGCAAAGGCAACACAAGGGTTTAATAAAGTTTTAAAAATGGATATGTTTAAAAAACTAGATGTGATTTAAAAACCCGATTGATCTTAAAAAAGCAAAAAGATTTGGATGGGGAGTTTCCCCTATCAAATCCTGAAGACTTAAAGTGGTACTCTTAAAAAACCTAAGACGATGCGTCTGAAACTTAGGACAAGAAATTAAAATATGAACCACAGTAAGATCGCAACGACAAATATCGCAAACAGGTGGATCTTCTCCCAGCAATAGATGTCGATGCGTCAATCGGGTGTGACCAATGCGCAGACGAGTCAGTTTGACATCTGTCCGACGCATTGGATTAACTGGCCATTTAAGAAGATGATTTTTAATAAAATGAAGTTTGTTATTAACCTGCAAATCCCATGCTTCTTGACGTAAGGATAATATAAACTTGTGAATTGAAGTCTTAATATCTTGGTAGGGAACTGGCTGCTGCAGCGGGATTGAAGCCGCTTTAGCAGCAGAATCAGCCAATTCATTTCCTGAAATTCCCATGTGACTAGGTACCCAGCAGAACAAAATAGTAAACCCTTTCCTCTCAAGTGTGTGTAACTTTGACAAAATGTCAAAAGCAAGTGGATGGCTATTGGTTTTAACCTGCTCCAGACTTGACAAAGAACTTAAACTGTCAGTATACACACAAAATTTGCGATTGTGGCAGAGTGAGATATGTAGCAGTGCACAAGAAATTGCTGTCATCTCAGAAGTGGATTGAGATTGGAGGGGATTAGCAGCCTCAACCAACAGGTCTCCTGAACGTAGTCGTTTAATGGATTTAGTGTTGCCGATTGCACCTTGCAGGGCTTTTTGAACAAAGAACGGTGATTTTGTTTTAAATGTTGGATCTGTAGACTGAATTATGAAGAAAGTAGGTAGAGAAGTGGACAATTTTTTGGGGTTTTGTAGGTCTATAGGTGATGAATCAGATGGACGTTTGGATGGTTTCGTTGTTGGAGTGGGTTGGTGAATCGAGGCTTCACCAGAGCCTGAAAGAGTGTTAGGATCCATATTATTTTTATGGTGTTCATCCCGATGCATCCCCACCCATCACAGAGCCCAACAAGAGGAGACCCTTGGGGTCTCAGAGATAGCATCGAGATATAGCATTACGGCTTCGAGTTGTTGATCCGCGGGGCAACCCTAACCGCAATGCTAACCCTAAGTAGTGAAGGTTGAAGTTCTACTACCAGCCGATTGACAGGAGGGGGCTACCTTCTGCCACCCGTCTACAGTGAATCCTGGGACAAAGGGCACGCATGCGAGGACCCAACCATGTGAATCCTACGCAAGGTAACCCCAGGATCCCATTCTCCCCCTTACGGGACGCCACGCACGGCAAACACGTGGGTTGGGAAAATCCAACAAAAAATCATAGAAATGAATCCAAATATACAAGTAATATAAACTAAACCCAGAAATATATGTAACATAAAGTAAACCCAGAAATATAAGTAAGATGACTAAACCCATAAATATAAGAACAATAATTAAAACCAGAAATATATGTAAAAAGCCAACACAAAAAACGTATATGGAATCAAATGAAGGAACAAAACAGTACATACGGTAGGGCCTAGCAAAAAAGGAAAGAAAAGAAAATACCAGGCCCAGCTAGGGTACCTCGGGTTCGCCAAGCCCGTACTCACAAGATGTGAGCCCCCGAGGGGGGCAGTGTTCTGGAGCCTTTTGTACTTCACCTGTTCTAAGTCTCTACGCAGAAACATATGAGCCTTCTTTAAGTTGCAGAAGACAATATCTCTCATTGATTTACTTTACCAAGCTAAAATCATTGAGAGACCATCCTTTATTTGATTCCGTGTTTAATCCGGAATATGAATTACTTTTCAATGACCGTCCTTCAATAACTCCAACTTTTGGAATACGAATGAAGCACCTTTGCCAGGATTTACAACTTAACCTGGAAAACGTTTCTTCAATTTTAGATTATCCATTCACACCTTGGATGTGTCCCAATGTAAAAGTAGATTTTAGCCTTTGTAAATACTCCAAAGAATATACTCTCCCACAAGTTTTTATTGATATGTATCATAACATTCAAACAAGATACGAGGATTATACCTTCTTTTATACTGATGGGTCGAAATTTGACACCCATGTTGGTTCAGCTTTCTACTCATCAAATGCGAGTATTGCTTTTAAACTGCCTAAAGATTGCAGCATTTTTACAGCTGAACTTTTTCAACTCTATTATATTCACAGATTCTTTAAGTACATTACAATCATTAATTTCATTAAAGCACTATCATCATCCACTTATTTTTAAAATTTTAAAACAAATCACTATTTTATTACAAAACGATTTTAACCTAATATTTTGTTGGATTCCGAGTCACATTGGAATCCTTGGTAATGACATTGCTGATTCCTTGGCATAAAATGCCACTATTTTACCTAACCATCAGAATTTTATTCCATATACTGATTTTAAACCAACAATTAAACAAAGTATTTTTGATAATTGGCAACTATTATGGAACGAACAGAGTTCCAACAAATTATTCACTGTGAAGCCTCACATCATTGACTGGTCATCTGCCTATCGATGTGCCGCCCAAACGGTATAGTGGTTAGCGTGCTAGCTTCCAGACCGCGAGGTTGCGGGTTCGAGTCCCGTGTTGGCATGGGTGTTTGTAAATGTATGTTGGCTTGTCTAATGACGAATGTTTCGGCGCATTATAGCCCTCGTGTTGCTGACGGCGCCAGATAATCTGAAAACAACCAACTGCCTATCGATGTAACAGACGAGAAGAAGTCGTGTTAGTCAGGATCAGAATTGGTCACACTCATCTCACACACTCTCATCTTCTACGAGGCGAAGACCCACCCACTTGCCAGCACTGTAACGCAGTTTTAACAGTACACCATTTTATTTGTGATTGCCCAGCATTTATTTCTGAGCGTTTAATTTTCTTTGGTACGGCTTCTCCCTTGATGAAAAATGTTTTATCAAATAATTTTAATCATTCGAAACTGTTTAATTTTATCAAGCAAATTGGCTTTTATTCTTCTATCTAAAATGTTTTTAATTAGTTTTATCTTTTAAACAGCACACCGTTTGTTTAGGCGCAGCTTGATCAAATTGGTACTTGCGCCAGTAAATTCCAACTAACTAACTAATTGGGAATGACCAAATCTCTGGCACATAAAGCAGCGAAGTGGATTAGGTACGTACGGTCGGATTTTACAATTCAGATACCCGGCTTTCACGTGTGTTGGCAGCGTTGGCCTGTCAAAAGTCAGTATGAGATGTTTAGTTGGTAATATGTTGCCATCTTTCCGTATGTTTATACGGTAAACAGCTGAAACTTGCTGGTCACGCAAATGATCCAAAATCTCCTCCTCAGTAGTATGATTGAGATCAGATTCGGATATTACCCCACGAGATTTATTAAGTGACGCATGTGCAGTCACAGTCACTGGGAAAGTCCCGAAAACTTCAATCTTCAAAATATTCTCAACTTGGTTGGTGTTTTTGACTTCAATTAATAAGTCGCCAGACCTCAGTTTCTTAACTGAAGCAACCTCTCCAACGTATGACTTCAATGCCTTTTCAACTAAGAAGGGAGAAACCTTCTCAAAAGAGCCTTGTAATCTATGAATAATAAAATATTTTGCTGGGAGTACATGACTTTGTTGCTCCCCACGGGAGGGAGAAGAGAAAAAAGATTTACTTGCCATAAGAGAAATTAAATGAGAATTCGGGCACTAGAGTCCCACCCACCATGGAGTCCTCATTATCGGGGAGAGAGCCTGCCGGCAAGCAACAAAAATCATAAAAGAAAACAAAATATCAACAGAACTGTTACGCACAGCATGACTCTATCGGGTTAACCAGTGCCTATACGCAAGCAGTCCATCCCTGAAGAAGCCTCCACCCTTTACGAGATTCTCAGCAAATGAACTGATCACTTGATCCCTAGCCGCCGACGAAATCGGACGACCAGCCGATTGATGCACACGGGACCAATGTGCACCTCCCGTTTATCTGAAGCAAGGGCCAAAGTAGTGTATTGGGACAGTATGTCGCCCCTCAACTACCAGGATCCCCCTTTCCAGAGACACGGGTCTCCACGCACGGCAAACACGTGGGTGATTAAATGCCCGAGAGAAGCTGATGGCAACAGAGCGGCACTAAGCTTCTCAAGGGGAGCCCTCACCTCAGATGTTTGTTTGTTTGTGGTTTTATGGCGCAAAGGCAGCACTAGGGCCATGCTGCGCCAAACAAACGATAAAAGAGACAATGATGGAGGATGAACTATAAATATATGAAAATGGTGAGATGCGATATAAAAGAATTAAAATACATTAAAAGTTCATTTTAAAAATTATGAAAAAGTTTATCAAAGTTTAAAAAATATATATGATTATAAACATTAGATATGATTTAAAAACCCGATTACTCTAAGAAATGCAAAAAGATTTGGATGGGGGTTTTCCCCAACCAAATCCTGTAGGTTTAAAACTGTGCCTTTAAAAAATTGAATGCGATGAGAATAAAATTTTGGACATGAAATTAAAATATGGTGCACAGTAATATCGCAACGACAAACATCACAAATGGGCGGATCTTCTCCCAGTAACAGATGTCGATGCGTGAGTCGGGTGTGACCAATGCGCAGACGAGTTAATTTAACATCTGTCCGACGCATTGGATTTACTGGCCACATATGAAGATGATTTTTAATGCTGTGAAGTTTGTTGTTGGTTTGCAAATCCCATGCTTCTTGACGCAAAGAAAAAATAAACTTATGAATAGATGATTTAATGTCTTGGTAGGGGACAGGCTGCTGAAACGGGATTGAAGCCGATTTAGCAGCAGAGTCAGCCAATTCATTTCCTGAGATACCTACGTGACTAGGTACCCAGCAAAATAAAATAACAAAACCTTTCCTCTCAAGTTTGTGTAACAGAGATAATATATCAGGAGCTATTGGATGACACATGTTGTTAAAGTGCTCCAGACTTGTTAAAGCACTTAAACTATCACTGTATACACAAAACTTGCGATGGCAGCAGAAAGAAATATGCAGCAAAGCACAAAAAATTGCCACCATCTCAGAAGTAAAAACCGAGCAGGATTTATGAAGCGTGAAACTGACTGTGGATGTGTCAGACACAACACCACAGCCAACACGTTCACCTGCTTTGGATCCATCAGTATAGACTGCATGGTAGTCACTATACTGAGATCGGTGCAAACAAAAGATCTTCTGTAAAATTTCTGGGGCAGTGTCTGCTTTATAATGCATCGCAAATGGATTTAAAAACTGAAATGATGGAACATCCCATGGAGGAAAGGTCTGAGAATTAGCCAGCTGGATATCTAGGTCACATAGAGCTGCATCCGACAGAACAGATTGAGCTCTTTCAGAAAATGGGCGAATGCAAGATGGACGTGCATTATATAGCCTACCAAGATATGCGTCAAGATTCAAATTTCGTAAAGGATGAGAAGGATCAGATTTTATTCTACAGTAGTAGTTAGCGCTTAACTTTTTACGCCTAAGGTCAAGCGGGAGTTGACAACACTCTGTTAACAGACTCTCAATGGGTGAGGTGCGAAATGCACCTAAACAAATACGGGCAGCAGTATGATGGACGGTATCCAATCTCCGCAAAAGAGATGCTCCTGCTGAACCATACGCAACGCATCCGTAGTCAATACGAGACAGGATAATTGAATTATAAATACGCAGCAAAGAAGTGCGGTCCGCTCCCCAAGAAGTATTTGAAAGCACCTTGAGGATGTTAAGCGACCTATCGCACTTCTTGCGCAAGGACAATATATGAGGGAGAAAATTCATTTTGTTGTCGAAAATGACTCCCAGATACCTTATCTGATTGACAACAGGGATGGGCGTGTTGCGTATGTGGATTTCAGGGTCAGGGTGAAGACCCCTCCTCCTACAGAAATGGACACAACTGCTTTTAGATGGTGATAGTTTATGGCCGTTTTGTTCACACCATTCTACAAGTCTGTTAACAGCAGTTTGTAATTGACGTTCAATTAAGCGCATGTTTGATCCTTGACATGAGATTTGCAAATCATCAACATATAAAGTTCCATGAACAAAGGGTGAAAGGACATGAAGGATGTTGCTGATATGAAGATTAAAAAGGGTGACACTTAAAACACAACCTTGAGGAACTCCCTCAGATTGGTTAAAATAATTAGAAAATGAAGCTCCAATGCGAACTCTAAAAACACGAGATGATAAAAAATTTTGAATAAAAAGGGGCAGATTACCCCTAAAACCAAAATTAAATAGAGTTTGCAGGATACCATATCGCCACGTATGATCATACGCCTTCTCAATGTCGAAAAAGATTGAAACTAGATGATTCCTTTGCACAAAGGCATTGCGGACATCTGTTTCTAGTTTCACAATGTTATCAAGAGTGGACCGTCCTCGTCGGAACCCACTCTGGAAAGGTGATATACATTTATCTTTTTCTAACATGTAAGAGAGTCGGACGTTTACAATACGTTCAAAGGTCTTACAGAGGCAGCTCGTTAAGGCTATCGGTCGATAGCTCAGAGGATCCTTGGGATCCTTTCCAGGTTTCAGAATGGGGATTACAGTAGCTTCCCGCCACAAGGTAGGAAAGATGTTCTCCTTCCAGATTCTATTAAAGAGAAAAAGGATGTTAAAAAGAGAATCTGGACTTAAATGGCGAAGCATTTGGTAACTGATCCCATCTGGACCTGGACTGGTGTTATGTGCTTTAGATAAAGCACTCTTCAATTCGTACATCTTAAGGTCACAGTTGTAGGAATATTCAATATTGCTTTTGAAATTAATTCCAGTCCGTTCAGCACGATTCTTAGTCACAAGAAAAGCAGGACTATAAGAATCGGAACTGGATACTCTTTCAAAAGTTTCACCGATAAGGTTAGCAATATCTTCAGGGGAAGAGAACACAGCAGCTCCGGTTTGAAGTATCGGGCAAGAATATTCCGGATACAAACCGTTGGCTGCTCTAACCTTCTTCCACAACTGCTTGCTTGATGTTTTAGATGTAATTGAAGAGACATAACTTATCCAAGAATCCTTCTGACTCTGACGTCTAATTCTACGAGCAAATGCCTTAGCCTTTTTAAAGGCGATAAGGTTTCCTGTAGTTGGGTATCTGCGGAAGATACCCCATAGCTTCTTTTGTTTCTTGTATGCAGACTGACAGTCTGCATTCCAGTATGATTTACAGTGCCGCAGTGTTTTAGGTGATGTCTTAGGAATCGAGGAGTCAGCAGCATTTAAAATTGCTTCAGTGACATTTTGGACAGCAGTATCAACATCCTGACTGTCCACCATTGTTCCTGTTATAACAGCCAACTCAGTATATTTGTCCCAATTCGCCCTGCGGTATTTGTATGTAGGTAGACGGCTGTTCACACTACTTCTACCGTTATGGGAAATGAGAATCGGGAAGTGATCACTGTTATGTAGATCACTTCCAACAGCAAAATTCAAGTATGGCAAAAGTATAGGGGAACAAATGGCTAAGTCAAGTGAATGGAATGTTCTAGTGGGTTCATGAAAATAGGTTTTCTCCTCCTTATTCAGGAGACAGAGACAGTGATCAGATAACAACTTTTCAATCTGTCTCCCACGAGGGTTCGTATTATCATTACCCCACATAGTACTGTGTCCATTAAAGTCACCGAGCAGTAAAAATGGTACTGGAAGTTGATCAATAAGGTCATTCAGCTCCTCTTGACGGATGATAGCATGTGGCGGTAAGTATAGGCAACAGACTGTGAGAAGGGACTGTATATGAAGTCTCGCAGCCACAGCCTGTAGAGATGTGCGTAGTGTGAGTACAGTGCTGGGGTAATCATGAGAAATAAAGAGACATACTCCTCCAGACACTGCATTACCACGGGCAACATCTTTCCTAATGCAACTATACCTACGGATCTTAGATGTACAAGAATCCTTCAAGAAAGTTTCTTGAAGTGCCAAACATGCTGGATGATAAAGTGAAATTATGTTTTTCACATCATCCTTCCTAGACATAAAACCGCGACAATTCCAAGAAACAAAAGAAGCCATTAACTATTAAGAGAAAATTTTAAAGGAGTGTCGGATTCTTCAGTGATGTCTTCGTCCTCATCAGATGGGTGAAGTTTCACCACATCCGAATCCTTAAAAGAACGAAGAATGTTGAAAGGGTTAGAGGGCCTCTCTCTCGAAAGTCCTCCTTTGGCAGATTTTAATTTTATTGTTTGTAAAGCTTTTGATTTAGCTAAGGATTTTTTAACAATCGTCGGTCGTTTTGTTACCTCTACAGATGACTTTTGAGGCAACTTAACAAGAGGTGATACAGGGGTTTCCGTTTGGGTGCTTTTACTGCTGAAAGTTTTTTTGCAAACATCAGCGTAAGCAACACCAGTTTTAGGGGTCCTAGCATCAACTAGTCTCCTAGCATCAAAGTAGGATAAATTCTGGTTCACTCGCACGGTCTGGATTTCTTTTTCCTTTACCCACTGTGGACATGATCGAGAGTATGACGGATGGGTGCCATTGCAATTGACACACTTCTCGGGTGCTTTGCAATTAGCACTGTCATGTCCAGTACCTGCACAACGCGCGCATGTTTCCGTTTCCCCACGACACGCTGTTTGAGAGTGGCCAAATTTCTGGCACTTGAAACAGCGAAGTGGGTTCGGAATATACGGACGGACATGGCAATTCAGGTACCCCGCCTTCACATGAGACGGCAAAGTGGGTAAATCAAAAGTGACAATTAGATGTTTAGTAGGTATTATGTTCCCATCTCGGCGTATTGTAATGCGGTGGACGGCTGAAACATGCTGATCACGAAGATGATCAAGTATCTCGTCCTCCGCTGTATGGTATAAGTCTGATTCAGACACAACACCACGAGATTTGTTAAGGGAACCATGTTCCTTCACAGTAACCGGGAGTGAACCGAAATTTTCAATTTTTAGAATGTTCTTCGCTTGCTGATGGTTGCGAACTTCAACAAGTAAATCCCCGGACCTCAGTTTTTTAACTGAAGCCGTATCACCAACCAACGATTTTAGTGTTTTCTCAATAAGAAATGGAGAGACCTTCTCAAAGGAGCCCTCCTGGCTATGTACAATGAAGAATTTTGCACGAATTTGTATCATAGAGTCGGAACAATGTTGCTCCTCACTAGGAGGAGAAGAAAAAGAAGATATAGTTTCCATAAGAATAGGTAAAAAGATTCGGGTACTAGAATCCCACCCACCATGGAGTCCACGCTATTGGGGATAGTGTATACCGGCAAGCAACAAAAATAATGAAAAAAAGGAAAACGAGAACTCAACTATTGCGCACGGCATGCCACTACCGGGTTATCCAGTACCTATACGCGACCGACTCGTCCCTGAAGAAGTCTCCACCCTTAACGAGATTCTCAGCAGACGAGCCAGCCACTTGATCCCTAGCCGCCGACGAAGTCGGACGACCAGCCGATTGATACACACGGGACCAATGTGTACCTCCCGTTTATCTGAAGCAAGGGCCAAAGTAGTGTATTGGGACAGTATGTCGTCCCTCAACTACCAGGATCCCCCTTTCCAGGGACACGGGTCTCCACGCACGGCAAACACGTGGGTGATATAATCCCCGAGAGAAGCTGATGGCAACAGAGCGGCGCAAAGCTTCTCAAGGGGAGCCCTCACCTCAGAAGAGGTAACCACAATGAGGGAAGGAAGGGAAGCCAAACGATACATACAAAACCAAAACGAGAAGGTAAAACAGAAGGAGGGATAGATCACTGGGGTGCCCCGGGGTTGTGAAGCCCGTATTTACTTATAGAAAGTAAATCCCCTGAGGGGGCAGAGGATTGGGGATAAAAGGTCGAACATTGCAATTAAGGTAACCTGCAGTGATTCTGTTCGGAAGGTTAGGGCTATTAAAAGTTAAGATTATGTGCTTGGTTTTAATGGTATTTCCTTCACGTTTTATGGTTATTCGTTTTGCATCTGTAACTCCCTGGGGTGACAGTTCTTGGATCAGTTCAGAGTCTTCTACGTCGAGTAGGTCTGACTCTGAAATACCCCTTGTGAGAAGTTCAAGACTTTATGGGGAGTTACAGTCACAGGTATATTAGCTATAGTTGTAGTATTAAGTAGATAGTGAGATTGTTTTGAGTCTATTGTATGTATGAGTAAATCATCAGAGCGAAGTTTTTTAACGTTTTTAGGGTCACTACCACAGATGCCTTTGATTGCATAACACTACTGGGTTGTCCAGCACCTATACGCGAACGACTCGCCCCTGTAGAAGTCTCCACCCTTAACGAGATTCCCAGCAGAAGAGCCGAACGCTTGATCCCTAGCCGCCGACGAAGTCGGACGACCAGCCGATTGATACACACGGGACCAATGTGCACCTCCCGTTTATCTGAAGCAAGGGCCAAAGTAGTGTATTGGGACAGTATGTCGCCCCTCAACTACCAGGTTTGTTTGTTTGTTTCGGGTTTTATGGCGCAAAGGCAACACAAGGGCCATACTGAGCCAAAAAAAAAAAAAAAAAAAAACTAGGATGGAAGATGAAATATGATGAGATATGACATAATATAATTAAAGAATGCTACAAACACATTTTTAAAATGACGAAGAGGTTAATAAAATTTAAAAAATGAATATGTTTAAAAAACTAGATGTGATTTAAAAACCCGATTAATCTTAAAAAAGCAAAAAGATTTGGATGGGGAGTTTCCCCAATCAAATCCTGAAGACTTAAACTGGTACTCTTAAAAAACCTAAGACGATGCGATTGAAACTTAGGACAAGAAATTAAAATATGAGACACAGTAAGATCGCAACGACAAATATCGCAAACAGGTGGATCTTCTCCCAGCAATAGATGTCGGTGCGTCAATCGGGTATGACCAATGCGAAGACGAGTCAGTTTGACATCTGTCCGACGCATTGGATTAACTGGCCATTTAAGAAGATGATTTTTGATGGTATGGAGTTTGTTGTTAGTTTGCAAATCCCATGCTTCTTGACGTAAGGATAATATGAACTTCTGAATTGAAGTCTTAACATCTTGGTAGGGAACTGGCTGCTGCAGCGGTATTGAAGCAGCTTTAGCAGCAGAATCAGCCAATTCATTTCCTGAAATTCCCATGTGACTAGGTACCCAGTAGAACAATATAATAAATCCTGTCCTCTCAAGTGTGTGTAATTTTGAAAAAATGTCAAAAGCAATTGGATGACTATTGGTCTTAAAGTGCTTCAGACTTGACAGGGAGCTTAAACTGTCAGTATACACACAAAATTTGCGATTGTTGCAGAGTGAGATATGCAGCAGTGCACAAGAAATTGCTGTCATCTCAGAAGTGAAAACCGAGCAGGATTTATGAAGTGAAAAAGCGACTGTGGATGTGTCGGACACAGTACCACAGCCAACACGTTCACCTGCTTTGGATCCATCAGTAAATACTGCTTCATAGTCAGCATACTGAGAGCGGTGATCACAAAAGATTTGTTGAAAAATTTCTGGAGCAGTGTCTGCCTTGCAATACATCGCAAATGGATTGAGAAAGTGGAAAGATGGAATATCCCACGGTGGAAAGGATTGAGTGGTAAATGTTTGGGTAACTACGTCACTAAGAGCTGCATCCAACAAGATGGATTTCGCTCTTTCAGAAAATGGTCGGATGTTCGATGGGCGAGCATCATATAACCTACCAAGATAGGCATCAAGTCTCAACTTACGTAAAGGGTGAAAAGGATCAGACATAATTCTACAGTAGTAGTTGGCGCTTAATTTTTTACGTTTCAAGTCAAGTGGAAGGAGACTACACTCTGTCAACAGACTTTCAATGGGTGAAGTGCGAAATGCACCTGAACAAATACGGGCAGCAGTGTGATGGACAGTATCCAACCTTCGTAGAAGGGATACTCCTGCAGACCCATATGCAACACATCCGTAATCAATGCGAGATAAGATTACAGATTGGTAGATACGCAGCAAAGAAGTGCGGTCAGCACCCTAAGAAGTATTTGAAAGTACTTTGAGGATATTAAGCGATTTATCGCACTTCTTGCGCAAGTATACAATATGTGGGAGAAAATTTAACTTATTGTCAAAGATAACTCCTAGGTATCTTATCTGATTCATAACTGGGATGGGAGATTTGCGCATGTGGATTTCAGGGTCAGGGTGAAGACATCTCCTCCTACAGAAGTGAATGCAACTGCTTTTAGATGGTGACAATGTATGGCCGTTTTGTTCACACCATTCTACAAGTCTGTTAACAGCAGTTTGTAATTGACGTTCAATTAAGGGCATGTTTGATCCTTGGCATGAGATTTGCAAATCATCAACATACAAAGTTCCATGAACAAAGGGTGAAAGGACATGAAGGATGTTGCTGATGTGTAGATTAAAAAGGGTGACACTTAAAACACAACCTTGAGGAACTCCCTCAGATTGGTTAAAATAATTAGAAAATGAAGTTCCAATGCGAACTCTAAAAACACGAGATGATAAAAAATTTTGAATAAAAAGGGGCAGATTACCTCTAAAACCAAAATTAAATAGAGTTTGCAGGATACCATATCGCCACGTATGATCATACGCCTTCTCAATGTCAAAAAAGATTGAAACTAGATGATTCCTCTGCACAAAGGCATTACGAACATCTGTTTCTAGTTTCACGATGTTATCAAGAGTGGACCGCCCTCGTCGGAATCCACTCTGGAAAGGTGAAATACATCCATCTTTTTCTAACATGTAAGAGAGTCGGGCGTTTACAATACGTTCAAAGGTCCTCAACTACCAGGATCCCCCCTTTCCAGAGACACGGGTCTCCACGCACGGCAAACACGTGGGTGATTTAATTCCCAAGAGAAGCTGATGGCAACAGAGCGGCACAAAGCTTCTTATGGGGAGCCCTCTCCTCTGAAGAGGTAACCACAATGAGGGAAGGAAGAGAAACCAAACAATAAATACAAAACCAAAATAGGAAGGTACAACAGAAGGAGGAAAAGATCACTGGGGAGCCCCGGGGTTGAGAAGCCCGTATTTACTTATAGAAAGTAAACCCCCTGAGGGGGGGAAATGTCTGAGAATTTTTAAAAATTTCATAAAAATCAAGGGAAATTTTTTATTGTTCATCTTGTATTGTTTAGTATCGTTCATCCATATTTTGGCACTATTTACCCGGAGATTTGTGGTGGTAATCATTAGAAGTTTAATACTACGGAATAATTTAAACTTTTCGTTTCCAGTAAAACTATTTAATTTTTTTTTCCATATTATCTCTTTAGCATACATTTTCTATTTGATGAGGGTGTCTATACATCTGAAAAACCTAAGAAAATTGAAGAATTTGAAAGAAAAAAAAAATTGCTCTAAAATCAGGGAATTTTTTAGAAATCTGTGAGGGAAATCAAGGAACTTTTTTTCCTGAATTTTGTGGCCACACTGAAATATCTTGCATTAATAATAAAAATGATAATCAAGACTTATAATTTCATATCCCCCACCCTAAAAAAAAAAAAAAAAAATGCTGGCTACGCCCTTGTAACATTCCTTTCATTTTTGTTTCTCCCCGAAATTCTGAAAGGGATACAGTACCAAAACTTCCGAGATTTTATTTTTATGTCATTTCATTAAGTGGACATTTTGGGCTGCATAGCCCAGTCGGGAGAGTATCGTTCTTGCAACCAGACCAACTAAAGACCGCCGTGTTCGCTAATGGTGACTGTGGTACGTTAAATCAGTCGTGGTCCTCCAAGTTCCCATACAAATCAATACTTCTGGGGATGGAAAAGCCAACTCTTCCACTGGAGTCTTCTGCTTGGTCTAAATTGGAAAGTTCCACATACGGTTGGTAATGCTGCCATGTACCGGGTAACCACCGAGCGAGGTAGAAATGAACTCTTCGGTGGTTATAGAAGGTTGGTTGTATTCAGATTATCTGGCGCCGTCAGCAACACGAGGGCTATAATGCGCCGAAACATTTCGTCATTTAACAAACCAACATACATTTACAAACACCCATGCCTACACGGGACTCGAACCCGCAACCTCGCGGTCTAGAAGCCAGCACGCTAACCACTATACCGTTTGGTCGGCGGTTATAGAAGGACTTGCACACTCCCTCTCATGAGCGATTTTGATCAAAATCCATGTCTTGTGGTAATACCTCTTAAGATTTTCTTAACATCCTTACCACCGAAATTCCTGTAAAAATTCACAAATGGCATGACAATTAAAAACTAATGTATTTAACACAGATTTCTTTTCCCTCTCAAGAGCGAGTGTGTGCTTATATCCTGCGCAGCACTGCCCACTACCTGTACTGGATATGGGGTAGCCAGAAAATGCTTAAAAAAGGCAGAGGTACTTTAGCCCCATAATCCTTGATAAGAAGAAGTGGTCATTTTCATACCTACTCACTAAATTTTAAGTGTTTTATACAAAGTAGTTTCTAGATGGGGGAGCTGGACTAGAAGATTGTAACATTTAGTGAGTATAGGGAATGATCCTTATTAAAACTGTCTCTTTCACTCTCCGTAGTAAATGTCTGTACCATACTTGAGAGCATAATATAATTTTCCCGAATTTTGCATACGAAGATATTTAAGGATTAAGAACTGTTCTTTCAATTGTAACCCGTTAAACTGGGGGTTACTGGCCATACAATCAGTCTGTTTGGTCAATAATTATTAAAAAAAAAAAATTATTTCGAATAAAAAGAAACCATCGTCGATGGACAATGCTCAATGGAAAAGAAATATGTGTTAAAATACGTTAATTTTTAATTTTCATGCCATTTTGAATTGTTATGGGAATTTTGGTGGTGAGGAGGTTTAGAAAATCTTACGAGGCATTACCGCAGAACTGAGATTTTGATAAAAATCGCTAAAGCATTTTTTTTCTTTTCTTTTGGCAATGGCCAAATAACATGAATATTTCAATGCAGCTACCTCATGTGCATGGGAGTTATACTGAACACATAAATGCTGAATATACTGAACGAGGAGAAATGAATAAAAAAACAGGGTTTTTTTTGGTTTCCAAATGCAATACTTCTATTGAACTATTATATGTTGGGAGAGCTAAAAGTAAAGTGACTAACTTCATTGTAAAGCTACACGCATGCGCTATTTTGATTGGGCTGGATAGGTGTTCGATATTTATAGGCCAAAGAGTGCAGCTGTATTGAACTTTTATGAAATCTTAAATAGCAAAAGCGTCTGAAATTTCCTGTTAGTGTAAACATTTTGTGCATTTTTTCATTTTCACCGTCTCTTCTTAATTGCTTAAAGAACAAATTCAATATTTATAGGCCAACGAGTGCAGCTGTGTAATATTGTTAGTTAAAAAATTCGTAGCTGTCGGAAGTTTTATGTACAATTGTGCTCTTGGGGAGAAATACAAGTTATCAGTTTTGTATTTTAGTAATTTTCATTTCTTACTCTCATTTTCTGTGTCTGCTTTCTGTATCAATTATGTATCAATTATCAATGATATGTGCAGTATATGATATCATGTGCAAACTTTTATGTCTTAAAATATCGTTTTTGTTCTGCATTTGTTTAATTTAATTGAGATTAAGAAGACAAAGAATCGTCAGCAAAGTATTGAGAAAAATTAAATCTATCTCTGGAATGCGAGAATAATATTTTTAAACTTTTTTTTTAATAAAATAGAGAGAGAGAGCTGGTAAGAGATCTATCACTAATTTTATTAAACAATGTTAAATTCCTTCCCGAATATATATTTCAAAGGCGGATTCAATGTCCCGCCAGGTAAAGAGATTCAAAATAAACAAAATTAGGTTTACCATGCGTAATGTTGGAGTTTTTAGAAAGTTAGTGGTGCAATTTTAGTTTGGTTTGGTTTTGGTTTTTGGGTTTACTGGCGCAAGAGCAACTTCTAGGCTATACTGCGCCGAAACCATAAAAGCATTAATAATAAACGTTATTTAAAAAAAAATGATTATGAAAACATTTCAATTAATACATTAAATGAGGTAGTAAAATCCAATTTCTTGTAAGAACTTAAAAAGATTTACATGAGGGGGTGAACTTAAAAGCGAGGATAATGAAGGATGATATGAATTAAAAAGGCGTTGCCTTGTCAGATTAAAAGAAGGACACTCTGATAAAATATGTAAAACAGAAAAGACAACTCCACAGGAATTACATGTGGGGACATCATCTGCCAGCAGAAGATGCACATGGGTAAAACGAGTGTGGCCTATTCTAAGACGGGTCAGGAGCACTTCCCTTTTCCGGGATTGCTGTATGGGGGCAAATCCGGATATCAGGGGCTGAAACGAACGCAGCTTGTTAGCCGTCTGTGCATCCCACATGACCTGCCAAGTGAGAGACAGAGCAGTGTCACAAGCTTTTATTGCGTCGTCAGGGCAGAGCCAAGTGCTCCTAGGTCCACCTGCATATCGAGCAATTGTGTCTGCGCGCTCGTTACCCATGATCCCCACATGACCTGGGATCCAACAAAAAAGAACTTTAAAATTTCTCTCTAAAAGTAAAATGTGTATTTTTAAAATGTCTAAGATGAAAGGATGGGTCTGGCTCAGTGGATTATTTAAGGCATCCAAACAGCTCTTCGAGTCTGTATAAACAATCCACTGGCCGTGCTCTTGCTCTAGGATATATTGTACGGCCAAGAGTATAGCCAGGGACTCAGCTGAAAAGACAGAACTGCTACTGTGTAGTTCGCGAGACATGATGTTATTGTCATGAACTGCAGCAGCTCCAACATGTCCCTGGCTTTTCGACCCATCGGTATAAATTGGTTTAAAATGAGAAAAATTTGTCCTATGGTAATGGAAGAGAGTAGTAAAAACAATGTCAGGGGTATCGCATTTTTTAAAATTATTAAAAATGTTTAAAACTATGATATTATGATGATGCCAAGGTGGTACATTAAAAATGACAGGACGAACTTTGAAGTTGTCCAAACTATGAGATGAAAGGATTTGATGTATTCGCAATGAAAATGATGGGATGCAGGATGGACGAGCATTAAAAAGTCTTGTATGAGATGGATTATAAATATTATGAGAGAGAGGATGGCGTGAATGACTTTTGATTTTATAATAAAATTTTAAAGACAGCTTGTCTCGTCTCAAAGGTCGTTCCAGACATATGTTAAGTACACTTGGAATTGGTGATGTACGGAAGGCTCCTGACACAATTCTGACACCTTGGTGGTGAACAGTGTCAAGGAGCATCAACGCCGATTTTCTGGCGGATCCGTACACCACAGACCCATAATCAAGTTTGGAACGAACAAGGCATCTGTATATCCGTAGCATGGAGGTAGTATCAGCACCCCAGGAAGTGTTGGAAAGCACCTTTAGAAGGTTCAGAGCTTTAATGCACTTTATTCTGAGATGTTTTATATGAGGCAGGAACGTGAGCTTCGGATCGAAAAAGACCCCAAGAAACTTCGTTTCTGATACAATGGGTATCTGAGCCCCGTTTAGAAAAAGCTCAGGGTCGTTATGAAGCTCACGTTTCCTGCAAAAGTGCATGGCCACGGTCTTTTGTGCATTGAATGCAAAGCCATTCTGATTGGCCCAGTCTGAAATCCTTCTGATGGCAATTTGGATCTGTCTCTCAATAAGAGACATGTTAATTGAGGCGCACGATATTTGAAAGTCGTCGACGAAAAGCGAACCAGACACTGCAGGTGGTAGGCAGGTCATAATGTCGTTGACTTTGACGATAAACAGTGCGCAGCTCAATACACTTCCCTGGGGAACGCCTTGCTCCTGAATAAACTCATCTGATAAGATAGAGTTGACGCGTACTTGGAAGACTCTCCGAGAAAGGAAATTCTCAATAAAGAGTGGTAAATTTCCTCTGAGACCCATATTATGTAGGTCTCTGAGGATACCATATCTCCAAGTACGGTCATAGGCTTTCTCCATGTCGAAAAATACAGACACCAAATGGTTCCGCTTGACAAATGCCTCCCGAATGGATGTTTCAAGGAGGAGCAGGTTGTCAAGTGTACTGCGTCCACGACGGAAACCACTTTGAAACCGAGAGAGACAATTGTTATCTTCCAAATAAAAAAGGAGGCGAGCGTTGACTAATTTTTCAAGTAACTTGCACATGCAACTAGTCAATGCTATAGGCCTGTAGCTGGAAGGACTCTTAGGGTCTTTACCTGGCTTGACTATTGGAATCACAAGAGCACGTTGCCATGCTGACGGAAATTTATTTTCCCGCCAGATCCTATTGTACAGCTTGAGAATAAATTTCAGTTGGAAAGGCTGGAGATGTTTCAGCATACTATAATGGATTTCGTCGTGACCAACAGCCGAGCCGCGAGTGTTTGAAAGAGCTCGCATCAGCTCGGCCATAGTAAAATCAGCATTATAGTTTTCCAACGCGGTAGATGTAAAATTCAATTTAGTCTTCTCAGCTTTGTGTTTAATAGAGGCAAACGGCTCTTGGTAATTCGAATTGCTAGATATTTTAGCAAAGGAATCAGCCAGAGTGTCAGCAATACCTTTAGGATCTGAAATAATTCCTAAATTAGCCTCTAAGATAGAAGTAGAGTGTCTAGGATATTGGCCCTTGATTTTATTAACCCTTATTCCAGACCCTTTTAGAAGAGGTATTCGATGTTATAGTGCTAACATAGCGCATCCAAGAGTCCTTCTGGCTACGCCGGCGGATTCTACGAGCTTCAGCTCGAGCGCATTTAAAAGCTATGAGGTTGGCTTCAGTGGGGTATCGGCGAAAGATACCCCAGGCCTTCCTCTGCTTTTTGTGAGCAATTATACATTCGTGGTTCCACCACGGTTTTGGTATTTTTGGTAGATTGGCAGATGTCAATGGTATGGAAAAGCGAGCAGCTTCCAAGATGGCCTGGGTGACAGAATTTACTGCATCATCGATGTCACCTTGGTTCACCATCTCGTCTGAAAAATGGACGACGGAAGAAAACTGTTCCCAATCTGCTGATTCTATTTTAAAACGAGGTATACGAACAGAGGGAACAGCATCGACTCCTAACATCTCCAGTCGGATAGGGAAATGATCACTATGGTAAGGATCCCGTCCGACATGAAAAGACCATAGATGTAGGAGAGATGGTGAACACAAGGTTAGATCGATGGCGTGAAATGTCCTCGATGGAGTGTGGAAATATGTGGGTTGCCCGTTATTAAGTACGCAAAGATTATAGTCGTCTAATAACTTTTCAACTTGTCTTCCACGTTGATTTATGTCTGGGCTACCCCAAAGAGGACTATGACCATTGAAATCCCCCATTAAAATAATAGGGGGTGGAAGCTGGTCACAAAGCCTGTCTAATTCTGATTGTCGTATGTTATGATTAGGGGGGAGATAGATTGAGCAAACTGTTACTAATTGATTTTTCACAGATACTCTAACGGCAACAGCTTGTAAGGTGGTCGTGAGCGATAACGGGGTGGATGGACTGCTATTAGATGTGAATATAGCAACACCACAGCTAGCTCTGTCGCCGTTGAGGTAGTCCTTACGTAGAGGATTATACCCCCTAACAAGAGAGCTCTGAAAAGGCTTCAAGAGCGTCTCTTGCAAACAGAAACAGACAGGTTTGTGTAAATCTACGAGGTGTTTTATATCTACCGAATTGTGATGGAAACCGCGACAGTTCCAAGATAACATATTGAATGTTACTTGGAAGAATTGCCGATCCGCCGGTCTAGAGACTTGCTCCTCGGATGAAGAAGAGCAGGGGTTTCGAGGCCTGGGTCGACCTCCATGTCACCTGGGTCGAGACCCGAGATGACATCTGCTTCATCATCGGTGGATGATGGCGATGATTCAGACTTCTCTTTCCTTGGTTGGTTGGTTGGGTTTCTGGCGCAAGGGCTACACAAGGGCCATACTGCGCCGAACAATTTCATGCTGTCAACCAATGTTAAAATTAGTTAATACAAAACATGATGGTTCATAAAAGGTAAAGATGACAAAACAAAGTACTCAAATAAAATGATAAAAACCAATTTCAAGTAAGAAGTTAAAAAGATTTGTATGAGGGGGTGAACATAAAAGAGATGATAATGGCGGATGGTCCATATTAAAATATCTAAATCTGATTGTATTAAAAGACGGGCAATCAGTTAAAATATGAACAACAGAGAAAATAAGTCCACAAGAATTGCATGTGGGGGCATCTTCTGCCAGCAGAAGATGCACATGGGTAAAACGCGTGTGGCCTATTCTTAAACGAGTTAGGAGCACTTCCCTTTTTCGGGATTGCTGGATGGGCGCGAATCCGGAAATTAAGGGCTGAAACGAACGCAGCTTGTTAGCCGTCTGCGCATCCCACATGGCCTGCCAAGTGAGAGACAGAGCAGTGTCACAAGCTTTATATGCGTCGTCAGGGCATAGCCAAGTGCTCCTAGGTCCACTAGCAGATCGTGCATTGGTATCAGCGCGTTCATTACCCATGATCCCCACATGACCTGGGATCCAACAAAAAAGAACTTTAAAATTTCTTTCACAAAGAGTGATATGAATTTTTAAAATTTCTAAGATAAAAGGATGGGTCTGGTTCAGTGGATTATTTAGTGCATCTAAACAACTCTTGGAATCTGAGTAAATAATCCACTGACCATGACCTTGCTTTAAAATAAATTGCAAGGCCAATAGAATAGCCAGGGACTCAGCTGAAAATATCGAGCTGTTATGGTGCAGTTCTCGGGATATGATGATATTGTCGTGAACTGCAGCAGCTCCTACATGCCCCTGACTTTTTGACCCATCCGTATATACTGACTTAAAATTGGAAAAATTACTTCGATGATAATAAAACAAGTTTGTAAAAAGTATGTCTGGTGTATCACTTTTTTTAAAATTGTTAAAAATATTTAAAACTACAATTTTATGAGAATGCCAGGGTGGGATGAACAATGAGATAGGGCGAACCCTAAAATCATCGACATAATGAGATGAGAGAATGGAATTAATTCTTAATGCAAATGATTTTATACAAGATGGACGCGAGTTAAAAAGTCGCTGATGTAAAGGGTTAAAAATATGTTCTAAAAGAGGATGAAATGGATGACTTTTGATTTTAAAATAATACTTTAAACAAAGTTTATCCCTTCTCAGCCCCAGAGAGGCTTCCAGACAAAGCACATACAAACTCTGCACCGGTGATGTACCAAATGCTCCTGATGCGATCCTGAGACCTAAATGGTGAACAGGATCCAGGAGCATTAGGGCCGATTTTCTGGCTGATCCGTACACCACCGAGCCGTAGTCAAGTATGGAACGGACCAGGCACCTGTATATCTTTAACATGGAGGTTGTGTCAGCTCCCCAGGAAGTGTTAGAGAGAACTTTCAGGAGATTCAGGACTTTATTGCACTTCAATTTTAAATGTTTGATATGAGGCAGGAAAGTGAGCTTAGAGTCAAATATTATACCGAGAAATTTGGCCTCAGGAACAATGGGTATTTGAGCACCATTTAGATAAATCTCTGGGTCATGGTGAAGCTCACGTTTCCTGCAGAAGTGTATGGCTACAGTTTTTTCAGCGGAAAAAGTAAACCCGTTGTTATTAGCCCAGTCCGTGATTCTCCTGATAGCCAGCTGAAGCTGTCTCTCTATGAGTGACATATTCGTAGAGGCGCAAGACAGTTGGAAATCGTCAACAAACAATGTGCCTGACACTGATGATGGTAAGCAGGTCAAAAGGCTGTTGACTTTGATAATGAATAGTGCGCAACTCAACACACTTCCCTGGGGGACACCTTGTTCTTGTATGAACTCGTCAGATAATATCGAGTTTATTCGTACTTGGAAGATTCTTTGCTTTAAAAAGTTCTCAATAAATATTGGTAAATTTCCTCGCAGACCTAGATCATGTAGGTCTTTGAGTATACCATACCTCCAAGTACGATCATACGCTTTCTCCATGTCAAAGAATACAGATACCAAATGGTTCCGCTTGACAAAAGCCTCCCGAATCGAAGTTTCGAGGAGGAGCAAGTTGTCAATAGTGCTTCGTCCACGACGAAAACCACTCTGGAACCGAGACAGACAGTCGTTAAATTCAAGATAAAATAGAAGGCGTGCATTAACTAGTTTCTCCAAGAGTTTACAAAAACAACTAGTTAATGCAATTGGGCGGTAGTTTGAGGGATTCTTGGGGTCTTTACCAGGTTTCACAATTGGTATTATAAGAGCACGTTGCCAGTTGGACGGAAATGTATTCTCCCGCCAAATACGGTTAAACAATTTCAATATAAGCTTGAGCTGGAGTGGCTGGAGATGTTTAAGCATTGCATAATGTATACTGTCTGGCCCAACAGCAGAATTGTTAGAACCAGATAAAGCTTGCATCAACTCAGCCAAAGTAAAATCGGAATTATATTCTTCCGAAGAGGTAGAAGCGAAATTTAACTTTGTTCTCTCAGCTCGAAGCTTATATGATGCGAACGGCTCTTTGTAATTGGAATTGCTCGATACCTTGGCGAATGCATCTCCAAGAGTATCAGCTATATCCTTAGGGTCTGAAACAACTCCCAGATGGTTCTCTAAGATGGAAATAGAGTAATTGGGATAGCGGCCCTTGATCTTATTGACCTTGTTCCAGACCCTCTTGGAAGACGTTGAGGAAGTTATGGTACTTACATAATTCCTCCAAGAATCCCTCTGGCTTCGGCGGCGGATCTGACGCGCCTCAGCTCGTGCCCTTTTAAAATTGACAAGATTTATCGTAGTGGGGTACCTGCGAAAAATACCCCACAATTTTTTTTGTTTTTTATGGGCAAGTCTACAGTTTTGGTTCCACCACGGTTTGGATTGTTTCGGTAGTTTTGTTGATGACACAGGTATAGCAAGGTGAGCAGCTTCAATAATGGCGTTGGTGACAGATTGCACAGCTACATCGATGTCATCCTGGTCCACCATCTCGTCAGAAAGAGAAACGATAGAAGAAAACATGTCCCAATCCGCCCGTTCGATGATGAATCGGGGTTGGCGGATTACAAGAGTATTTAAACTTTCTTGGTAGTTTAGGACCACAGGAAAATGATCACTGTGGAAAGGATCATTTTCCACAAAAAACGTCCAATCAGAAAAAAGAGATGGTGAACACAGGGCGAGATCGATAGCATGAAAAGTCCTCGATGGGGCGTGGAAGTATGTATGTTGCCCGTTGTTAAATATACAGAGATGTTGGTCTGTAATTAACTTCTCGATTTGCCTTCCACGGTTATTGATGTCTGGGCTACCCCAAAGAGGATTGTGGCCATTAAAGTCCCCCATCATAATAAAAGGGGGAGGAAGCTGTCCACAAAGCCTATTTAAATCTGCTTGTCTGATATTAAGATTAGGGGGGAGGTAAACAGAACAGACAGTAATTAATTGATGGTGTATGGCGACTCTGACAGCAACAGCTTGAAGGTTGGTCGAGAGCGTTAGCGGGGTGGATGGATTGCTATTTGATGTAAGTATAGCGACACCACCGCTAGCTCTGTCGCCGCTGACACAGTCCTTCCGGAGAGGACTATATCCCCTAACAAGAGAGCTCTGAAAAGGCTTCAAGAGCGTCTCTTGCAAACAGATACAAACAGGTTTATGTACATCAACTAGATGTTTTATGTCTACCGAATTGTGGTGGAAACCGCGACAATTCCAAGAAAGGAGACTGAATTTTAAGATATATTAATATCAGTCAGCCTATCCTTTGACTTGCTCCTAGGTTGGAGATTGATAGGAGTCTCCAAACCCACTTCTACGTCCATCTCACCGGAATCTGATAACCCTGAAATGGCATCTTCATCCGATGATGAATCTGATTTATTATGATTTAGTTTTACTTTTGTAGTTTTCTGTGGCAAGGGCAATTGGTTGTTTTCAGGTTCAGTGTTTTTTTTGTTTTTGGAGAGAACCTTAAGTTTTAGGGCTTCTCCGGGTTTAGTTGTGGATTTTGTTATTTGTTTAGCAATTGTAGTTTGAGATTGGTTGGTTGGTTGAATTTTAACAGATTTACTTACAAGTTTAGTTTGGATTGCAGTTGTTACAGTATTGGGTTTGGTTGAACTATTGGATTTAGAGGAACTAGAAGTTTGGAATTGGCAAGGATATGAGAGATCTGTCTGAGTACTACAGCTATTTAATGGTTTGGGCTGAACTGCAGCTGAGTAAGTTTTTTGACTGGTTCTTTTAGGAACCAGTGCTCTTGCCTCAGCGTAGGACACATTGGGAGTGGATTTGATTGTTTGGATTTCTTTTTCACGCTCCCATTCGGGGCACGACCGGGAAAACGCAGGGTGAGCACCATTGCAGTTTACGCAATGGGCATCTGCGGTGCAGTCCCGATCGGCATGGTCAGCGCTACCACACTTCGCACATGTGTCCGGCCTATTGCAGGTGTTCTTAGAATGCCCGAACCGTTGACACTTAAAACAGCGCAACGGATTCGGGATATATAGGCGTACGGGGCAGTTCAGGTATCCGGCTTTAATGTTAGGTGGCAGGACAGGGCTATTAAAGGTGAGAATGATATGCTTTGTTTTTAATATTTCATTATTTCGTTTTATGGTAATGCGATGAGCACGAGTCACGCCCTGACTCGAGAGTTCAGAGACGAGCTCGTCCTCATCAACATGTTGAAGATCTGGTTCTGAGATTACGCCTTGGCTGCTATTTAAACTTTTGTGTGGTGTTGTTGTGATTGGTATGGTTGCAAGCATCGTAAGTTTATTGAGAGATTGGGATTGAAGGGGAGTAGCTGTTTCGATTAACAGATCTCCCGATCGCAGCCTTTTGATGGTTTTAGCGTCACCAATTGCTCCTTGCACGGCTTTGTGGATAAAAAAGGGTGACTTAGTTTTAAATGATGGATCTGCGGATTGAACAATAAAAAAGGTAGGTAGACTGGTGGAAAGTTTTTTAGTTGCGTTGTTGTCAGGTGATGGATCTGATGGACGTTTTGCTTGATTTGTTTTGTTGTTTGGCGGATTAAAGGCTCCACCAAGGCCGGGAGATTTTTTTGTTTCCATATTTTTATTTAAATTATTCATCCCGATGCGTCCCCACCCATCACAGAGCCCAACAAGGGGAGACCCTTGGGGCCTCAGGGATAGCATCGAGATATAGCATTACGGCTTCGGGTTGTAGATCCGCAGGGCAACCCTAACCGCAACGCTAACCCTAGGCAGTGAAGATGGAATTTGCACTACCAGCCGATTGACAGAAGGGGGCTACCTCCTGCCACCCGTCTACAGTGAATCCTGGGCCAAAGGGCACGCATGCGAGGACCCAACCATGTGAATCCTACGCAAGGTAACCCCAGGATCCCATTCTCCCCCTTACGGGACGCCACGCACGGCAAACACGTGGGTTGGGAAAAATCCAACAAGAAACAAAACATAAATGAACCCAAAAATTTATGTAAACTAAACGAAACCCAGAACTATAAGTAAGATAATTCAACCCATACAATAACTAAAGAACTAAAACGTATAATAAAATATGGAACCAAACAAATGAACAGAACCAAAAGTAACGAAACAGTACATACGGTAGGGCCTAACAGAAAAAGGAAAGAAAAGAAAAATGCTAGGCCCAGCTAGGGTACCTCGGGTTCGCCAAGCCCGTACTCACAAGAAGTGAGCCCCCGAGGGGTCTCTTTCCTTGGTTTTACTTTTTGTTGTTTATTTGACAGGATTTTTGATTGGATTTTAGTTTTTAGAGCTTCTCCGGGTTTACTGGTTTGTTTAGTTTCAGATTGCTTTTTGTTTTTTAGAGGTTTTACATTAGTTTTGGGGGGATTTTTATTAGAATTCAAATTTCCGGGAATTGGGGTTGTCTGAGATGAAGAGGTACTGTGTTTGATGAGCGGAGAAAAACATTTAAGCAGTTGTTCGGGTGACATTTGAGAATTAGGTACATGAATATCTGTTTGTGTGGCTATTGATTTTACTTGTGTTGATTTGGGGGCAATTGCTTTGGCTATTGTTTTGGCCATAGAGTTTTCAATTGTGTTTTCATAAATAGTTCGGGCTTCCGGATACGAGATGTTACTGTGGGTTTTAATTTCTTGAATTTTCTTTTCTTTATCATATGTAGGGCACTTTCTGGAAAAAGATGGATGGTTTCCAGAGCAGTTTACGCAGGTGGGCTCAGCTTGGCAGCCTTCGCTTTGGTGTTCAGTGCTGCCGCACACTGCGCAAACTTCTTGGTCACTCCTACATGTGTTCCTGGAATGCCCGAACTTTTGGCATTTAAAGCATCGCAATGGGTTCGGAATATATGGTCGAACTGGGCAACATAGATATCCTGCTGTAATTTTGCTTGGTAAGGTTGGGGAGTTGAAGGTCAAAATGATATGCTTGGTCTTTATTATGTTGCCATCCCTTTTGATAGTGATTCGGCGTACATTTGTTACCCCTTGCTGAGAAAGTTCTTTCAGAATTTCGGTATCTTCAACGTGTTGAAGATCCGATTCTGAAATGACGCCTTGGGATGAGTTCAGACCTTTATGTGGTGTTACGTTGATTTTGATGTTTCCCATTGTCGATGCTGCAAGTAAGTATTGCGATTGTCTTGAATCTTTTGTTTGAATAAGAAAGTCACCCGATTTTAGCTTTTTTATGTTTTTCGGCTCGTTGCCACAGATACCCTTTATGCCCTTTTGGATGAAAAATGGCGACATTTTTCCCAATTCACCGGATTCGGATTGAACAACTAAGAAAGTGGGTTCATTCAGTTGAGAAGCTTGTTTTTTTGGTATTGCATCACTGTCAACCTCTATTGTACGTTTAGCAGATTTAGTTAGATTTTGGGGATTTGGGCCTCCCGTCGGGCTTAAAGAAGGAGATTTAGTTTCCATAAGTTATTTTTTATTTTATTCGGGCACTAGAGTCCCACCCACCATGGAGTCCGCGACCTCGGGGTTAGTGAATACAGGCAAGCAACTAAAATAATGAAAAGAAAAAAAATCACAACTAAAAAGTTACGCACGGTAAGTCACTAACGGGTTATCCAGTGCCTATACGCGACCGACTCGTCCCTGTAGAAGTCTCCACCCTTAACGAGATTCCCAGTAGACGAGCCGGTCGCTTGATCCCAAGCCGCCGACGAAGTCGGACGACCAGCCGATTGATGCACATGGGACCAATGTACATCTCCCGTTTATCTGAAGCAAGGGCCAAAGTAGTGTATTGGGACAGTATGTCGTCCCTCAACTACCAGGATCCCCCTTTCCAGGGACACGGGTCTCCACGCACGGCAAACACGTGGGTGATATAATCCCCGAGAGAAGCTGATAGCAACAGAGCGGCATAAAGCTTCTCAAGGGGAGCCCTCACCTCTGAAGAGGTAACCACAACGAGGGAAGGAAGAGAAGCCAAACAATAAATACATAACCCAAAAAAGAAGGTAAAACAGAGGGAGGGATAGATCACTGGGGCACCCCGGGGTTGTGAAGCCCGTATATATATAGAAATAGAGTGTCTAGGATATTGGCCCTTGATTTTATTAACTTTGTTCCAGACCCTTTTAGAAGAGGTATTCGATGTTATAGTGCTGACGTAACGCATCCAAGAGTCCCTCTGGCTACGCCGGCGGATCCTACGAGCTTCAGCTCGGGCACATTTTAAGGCGATGAGGTTGGCTTCAGTGGGACATCGGCGAAAAATGCCCCAAGCCTTCCTCCGCTTTTTATGTGCATTTTTACAGTCGTGATTCCACCATGGTTTCGGAATTTTCGGTAGATTTGTAGATGTTATAGGTATGGAAAAACGAGCAGCTTCCAATATGGCACGGGTGATAGAATTTACCGCTTCATCGATATCGTCTTGGTTCACCATCTCGTCAGAGATATCGACGAGGGAAGAAAACTGTTCCCAATCTGCTGATTCAAATATAAAACGAGGAGCGCGAACAGAGGGAACAGCACCAACTCCTAGCATCTCCAGACGGACGGGGAAGTGATCACTGTGGAAGAGATCCCGTCCGACACGAAACGACCATAGATGTAGGAGAGATGGAGAACACAAGACAAGATCGATGGCGTGAAACGTCCTTGACGGGGTGTGGAAGTGTGTATGTTGCCCATTATTTAGAAGACACAGATTTTGGTCATCTATCATTTTTTCGACTTGTCTTCCACGTTGATTTACATCTGGGCTACCCCAAAGAGGACTGTGACCATTCAAATCCCCCATTAAAATAATAGGGGGTGGAAGCTGGTCACAAAGCCTGTCTAATTCTAATTGTCGGATGTTACGATTAGGGGGGAGATAGATTGAGCAAACTGTTACTAATATATTTTTCACAGCGACTCTAACGGCAACAGCTTGTAAGTTGGTAGAGAGCGATAGCGGGGTGGATGGATTGGTATTATATGTAAATATAGCAACACCACCGCTAGCTCGGTCGCCGCTGATATAGTCCTTACGTAGGGGACTATACCCCCTAACAAGAGAGCTCTGAAAAGGCATCAAGAGCGTCTCTTGCAAACAGAAACAGACAGGTTTGTGTAAATCTACGAGGTGTTTTATATCTACCGAATTGTGGTGGAAACCGCGACAAATCCAAGATAACATATTGAATTTTACTTGGAAAGATTAGCGATCCGTCGGTCGAGTGACCTGCTTCTTGGTTGAAGAAGCTTAGGGGTCTCGAGGCCTGGGTCGACCTCCATGTCACCTGGGTCAAGACCCGAAATGAAATCAGTTTCGTCATCGGTTGATGCTCCTGATGACTCTGATTTCTCTCCCTTTGTTTTAATTTTCTGTTGCGTATTATGTTTGATTTTGGATTTCACTTTACTTTTTAGAATTTCACCAGGTTTATTTGAAAGCTTTAGTTCAGGTTGTTTTTTATTATTTTTTTTGGGTTTGACAGAAGTTTTTGGTGGAATTTCTGTTTGTTTTGAAGTACCAGGAATTGGGTTTGTTTGGGAAGAAAAGGTACTGTGTTTCCCGGGCAAGGAAAAGCATTTAAGCAATTGTTCGGGTGACATTGGGGTATGTGGTATGTGAATATCTGTTTGAGTGGCCGTAACCTTAACTTGGGTTGGTTTGGAGGCAGTTGCTTTAGCTATTGTTTTGGCCATAGAGTTTTCTATTGTAGTTTCATATATAGTTCGGCCTTCCGGATACGAGATGTTATTGTGGGACTTAATTTCCTGAATTCTCTTTTCTTTAATGTATGTTTTGCACGTTCTGGAAAAAGATGGATGGTTTCCAGAGCAGTTTACGCAGGTGGGCTCAGTCTTGCAGCCTTCGCTTAGATGTTCAATGCTGCCACACACAGCGCAAACTTCGTGGTCACCACGACAAGCGTTCTTGGAATGCCCGAACTTTTGACATTTGAAGTATCGCAATGGGTTAGGGATGAATGGTCTTACAGGGCAGATTAAGTAGCCAGCTGTGATCTTATTAGGTAGTGTAGGAGAGTTAAATGTTAATATTATGTGCTTGGTTTTTAGTATATTGTTATCCCTTTTAATTGTTATTCGGCGAACATCTGTAACCCCTTGGGGAGTAAGTTCTTTTAGGATTTCGGAATCTTCAACGTGTTGAAGATCCGATTCCGAGATGACGCCTTTGCTTGAATTAAGACCTTTATGAGGGGTTACTTTGATTGTGATGTTTCCCATTGTCGATGCAGCTAATAGATATTGCGATTGTCTTTGGTCTTTGGTTTGGACAAGGAAGTCACCCGACTTTAGCTTTTTTATGCTTTTCGGCTCGTTGCCACAAATACCTTTTATCCCCTTTTGGATGAAAAACGGGGACATTTTCCCCAATTCACCGGATTCAGATTGGACTATTAAAAATGAAGGCAAATTAAGAGATGGAGCTTGTTTTTTCACTGTGGTAATGTCATCGGTATCATTTTGTCTTTTAGTTGGCGAATTTTGGGGATTTAGGCCTCCCGTGGGGCTGGAGAGAGAATAAGAAGCCATCATAAAATAAATAAATAGAAATTCGGACACTAGAATCCCACCCACCATGGAGTCCTCGATATCAGGGATAGTGCACACCGGCAAGCAACAAAAACCAAGAAAAGAAAAAAAATAGTAACTGAACTGTCACGCACGGCATAACACTATCAGGTTATCTAGTGTCTATACGCGACCGGCTCGTCCCTGTAGATGTCTCCACCCTTAACGAGATTCCCAGTAGACGAGCCGGTCGCTTGATCCCAAGCCGCCGACGAAGTCGGACGACCAGCCGATTGATGCACATGGGACCAATGTACACCTCCCGTTTATCTGAAGCAAGGGCCAAAGTAGTGTATTGGGACAGTATGTCATCCCTCAACTACCAGGATCCCTCTTTCCAGAGACACGGGTCTCCACGCACGGCAAACACGTGGGTGATATAATCCCCGTGAGAAGCTGATAGCAACAGAGCGGCACAAAGCTTCTCAAGGGGAGCCCTCACCTCTGAAGAGGTAATCACAATGAGGGAAAGAAGAGAAAACAAACAATAAATATAAAAACCAAAATGAGAAGGTACAAACAGACGAAGGGTTAGATCACTGGGGCACCTCGGGGTTGTGACGCCCGTGTTTACTTAAAGAAAGTAAACCCCCTGAGGGGCTTTTTTCTGAAAGATTGATGAGCTTTTTAACACTGGAATATCAAAGAATAGAACATTATTTTCCCTTTTTTCTTCTGATTTGGAAGCAGCCTCTTTTGATTGGATGATTGGGAACTGTCCTCGTAACCACCAATCCCGAGTCTACGACAATCCCACTGGGTACCGACGAATGGAACAACAGAGTATGCAGGGGTCGCAGACGTCCTATATATTTTTAAAAATCGGCAAAAACGTCCTATATTGTCCTATATTTTACAATTGTCCTTTATTTCTATATTGATTCGATCTATATTTTCTTCGAATTCGTAATAACGGCGCCGTTCGTTGCCATTTTTTATATTTCGGATTCTTCGGCGCGATCGTAGGTGAAAAAGACATGACAAAAGCGATTTTGTTACGGCGGCGTTTTATCTCTTGTGACGTCACGTACTGCATAACCTGCAACTCAACTCTACTGGACCGGCGGGAGATGTAAAATGTAACCTTTTTCATAACACGCTGTCTCTTGAATTTCTGATTTTTTTTTCCTCCTCCAACGCAGTAAATTAATTGGTCATAATACAGTGAGAGATGCAGCAACAAAACTCTGCCTCGAGAAAAACGGATAAAAACAACTTGGGATTAACTTGCAGGGCTACTAACGGACGTATTCAAGAATTTTTTCACCCCAGTGCTAACGAATCTCGCCCCTCGAAAAACCGGTCTCAACACGAGGGCAAGTAAAAGTGGTATTCACGGACTAGTTTCGACCTCGGGCCAACTTAACACGGTGTTGATAAACACCGCTAATTTCACCCCACCTCGGAAGGTGGGGTGAAGCTAGGGTAAAGCAGAATTCCTTAACCCGCCCATGCGCAGATGATGAATTTGAGTCTGTTTTGATTTTCGCTGGAATCGAGACTCAATGCTACCTTCTGACGATCACAAGAGAAATGCATCGTACTTTTAAATTTAAATCATGGATAATCTAAAGTTGTGGGACTATCTCGAATTATTGGAGATAGTTGAATGTGATAGAAAACTGTGCGCAAACATAAAATATTTTTTTTTCGGAACTGAATGACACAAGTGTCACAGGCTGCTTTACGAAGAAGAGGTGGTTTTGAAATTTACAAATGACTTCATGTAAAATTAGAGCTGCTGAAAAATACCAACAATGTCCTGGATTCTTTGGAACAACTTGGTTTCCTTGCGAATAGCACTTTGTTTCTACGCAACAATAAATTGTCGGGAAATTCCTCTGGGATTATTTTGCAGTTCCGTTACAGTTCCCAAGAGGCATTTGTTACAGAGGTACTGCACAGACCTGTTAACTTTGTTTTCAAGCTAAAATACACAATTATAGATATAAAGTGTTTATAGAGCAAGACTAAAACGCTACTATTTGAAACTAACTTTAAAAAGCCAAGGTAAATCACCAAAAATTTTCAGATCCATATAATAGATCTGTACCTCGCTTTTATATCGGCAAATTTTTGGATATTCGCGATTAATTCAACAGGTACATTTCCAATTCTTTCTATTCAAGAGAATATTATTTGTATTCTCCTAATTCTTCACAACGTTTACATGCCTGTTCTCAAGTTTATTAATCTCAAAACTTTCTTCATTAGTAATTTAGGATGTCACAATGCATAGAAGAACTAAAGTATTGTTATACTACAGAAAACATTTGAACATATTTTTTAATTCTGCGATAAGTTTCCACCCACTGTTATATTGCAAACTTCTTTCGCAATAAAGAATTCTGGAAATGAGTTCAAGGTTTATCGACAGGGGATTATAGTGCATCCATACTAAAATGAATGTACTTTGGCTGTTAAATAACTGTTTTTATTAAAAAGATTATCAAATGAAATACTTTATTTTCAAAACAATGTTTTTGGATATATTGTCCTATATTTTAGTATTGAATAAACTTTTTTGTACTCTTCTGTTAGCCGAATAATATTAGTCACCAAGCCTAAATGTTTAAATGATGCATTAATGTATCATCAATCCTAAATGCTTATGGCTTGTTATAGAAATTAAAAATGTTTTGAAGATTGTTTGATTTCTGTTTGCAGTTTTTATGCATTCGGCTAATGGAATAGTATACCAACTTTCAAAATACTGCTATATTTTAGTGTATAAAGAACTTTGCAAATAATCCTATATTTCACTAATCGGTGACCAAATTTACAATTCGTGTCATTGATTTTTTTTCTGTCACAAATAGTATTTTGCCCTTCCAAATAATAATTTAGCGGAGAAGGTTTAAGAAAATATCAATTTTGACCTCTTTTTTTGCATATTCCAAAAATTTACAAAAGTGGACTTTCATTAGTTAAACTTTTAGCCATTGTTATTATGATTGTGCATGAAGTTTTTAAATTTTCGGTTCTAAAAAATTAATTGAGAACATTTCGTGCGGTTGATAAATACAAAAGGAAAGTAAAGATGCACAAAGCTATAAAGAAAATAAAAATGGCATGTAGATTATGAAATTTGTTTCGTTTCATTGTGCTGCGGATGTAAGTACAAGTTCATAATCGTTTATGATTTGTGGCAAGTGTTACTTTATTTATGGTTGGGTCCTCGCATGCGTGCCCTTTGGCCCAGGATTCACTGTAGATGGGTGGCAGGAGGTAGCCCCCTTCTGTCAATCGGCTGGTAGTGCAAATTCCATCTTCACTGCCTAGGGTTAGCATTGCGGTTAGGGTTGCCCTGCGGATCAACAACTCGAAGCCGTAATGCTATATCTCGATGCTATCCCTGAGACCCCAAGGGTCTCCCCTTGTTGGGCTCTGTGATGGATTAAAGTAATAGTTTTTAGAATGATATTAAAGTAATAGTTTCTCTTCCAATAAATTTCAGTAATTTGTGGAATCAGATGCTAAGATCACTAGCTATTAAACAAAGTTTTAATTGCATTCAAATGATTTTGAAACTTTTTTTTATTTTTATGCCAGTATCAAAAAACGATTATGACTGTATATATATATATTTTTTTAAATTAAAACATTCACGAGTTTGCAAACTTATTTGAGCCTCCTATTTTATATTTCATATGTAGTCATATTTGTAAATGATTGTTCAATTTTTATGTGTGAAATGTTCCACTTAACTTTTGTAACTCTGCGTAGTTACAATTTCTTGAATTACTGTATACGACCATCATAAATACAAATTTATGTAAATTGAATAACGTTTGTGGTAGTGGAGATAAATTTTTTGTTTAAAAAGAGATTCATACTGAAGTCTAAATAATATAATATACAAATATCCACTAAGTTATAATACAAACTGTGAGACACGAATTTACTTCAATCAATGAAACTACGAATGACAGTTTTTAACCAAGCACATCAGGACCATTCTGATACAGCTAAAGCATGTGATGTGTTACTAAAAAAGAGGACAAAAAACGTAACACGACAAACTAACAAGAATTTAAAACTGCTTACTAGGGAAAATGTGTGTTTCTAAGCTAGATGCGAACTCTCTTTCAAACCTTAATTGTATTTTCTTATCACATTCATCATCCCATTTAGATTGTCCTGTTTCCTTCTATTGCCAACTAGTGTGGCTTCTGCTCAAAAACATTTCCAACCAATTGTTTGTTTGTTTGTTTGATTGAGGTTTTATGGCGCAAAGGCAACACAAGGGCCATGCTGCGCCAAAACAAAAGATAAAAGAAAAACTAGGTTGGTTGATTAGATTTCTGGCGCAAGGGCTTCACGAGGGCCATACTGCGCCGAACAATTTGATTGGTGTCAACCAATGTTAAAAAAAGTTAGTAAAAACAAGACGATTCATAAAAGGTAAAGATGACAAAACAACGTACTTAAATCAAATGATAAAAACCAATTTCAAATAAGAAGTCAAAAAGATTTGTATGAGGGGGTGAAGATAAAAGAGATGATAATGGAGGATGGTCCATATTAAAATATCTAAATCTGATTGTATTAAAAGACGGACATTCAGTTAAAATATGTACAACAGAAAAAACAAGTCCACAGGAATTGCATGTGGGGGCATCTTTTGCCAACAAAAGATGCACATGGGTAAAACGAGTGTGGCCTATTCTTAAACGAGTTAGGAGCACTTCCCTTTTCCGGGATTGCTGTATAGGGGCGAATCCAGAAATTGAGGGCTGAAACGAACGCAGCTTGTTAGCTGTCTGTGCATCCCACATGGCCTGCCAAGTGAGAGACAGAGCAGTGTCACAAGCTTTATTTGCGTCGTCAGGGCAGAGCCAAGTGCTCCTAGGTCCACTTGCAGTTCGAGCTATTGTGTCTGCGCGCTCGTTACCCATGATCCCCACATGACCTGGGATCCAACAGAAAAGAACTTGGATATTTCTCTCTAAAAGTAAAATCCGAGTATTTAAAATGTCTAGTATGAAAGGATGGGTCTGGCTCAGTGGATTATTCAGAGCATCCAAACAGCTCTTAGAGTCTGTGTAAATAATCCACTGGTCGTGCACTTGCTGTAGGATGTATTGCAAGGCCATAAGAATCGCCAGGGACTCAGCAGAAAAAACGGAGCTGCTACTGTGCAGTTCGAGGGACATGATGTTATTGTCATGAACTGCAGCAGCTCCGACATGCCCCTGGCTTTTCGACCCATCGGTATATATTGATTTAAAATGAGAAAAATTAGTTCTATGAAAATGAAAAAGAGTAGTAAAAACAACGTCAGGAGTGTCACTTTTTTTAAAATGACTAAAAATATTTAAAATTATGATTTTATGATCATGCCAGGGAGGAATATTAAAAATAACAGGACGAACTCTGAAATTGTCCAAACCATAAAATAAAAGAACTTGATGAATTCGTAATGAAAATGATGGTATGCAAGATGGTCGCGCGTTAAAAAGTCTGATATGTAATGGGTCATAAATATTTTGAGCGACAGGATGAGATGGATGACTTTTAATTTTAAAATAAAATTTTAAAGACAGCTTGTCTCGTCTCAGTTTCAAAGATCGTTCCAAACATACGTTAAGTACACTTGGGATTGGTGATGTACGGAAGGCTCCAGACGCGATTCTGACACCTTGGTGGTGAACAGGGTCAAGGAGCTTTAACGCCGATTTTCTGGCAGATCCGTACACCACAGAACCATAATCAAATTTGGAACGAATAAGGCATCTGTATATTTTCAACATGGAGGTGGTATCAGCACCCCAGGAAGTGTTAGAAAGCACTTTCAGGAGATTCAGAGCTTTAGTACACTTTAGTCTCAGATGTTTTAGATGAGGCAGGAAGGTGAGCTTCGAGTCGAAAATGACTCCAAGGAATTTTGTTTCAGATACAATAGGTATCCGCACCCTATTTAAGTAAAGCTCGGGGTCGTTATGAAGCCCACGTTTCCTGCAAAAGTGCACGGCCACGGTCTTTTGGGCATTAAATGTAAATCCATTATGGTTGGTCCAGTCTGAAATTCTCCTGATGGCGAGTTGGATTTGTCTTTCAATAAGAGACAAATTTACTGAGGCGCACGATATCTGGAAGTCGTCGACAAAAAGCGAACCAGACACTGCAGGTGGTAGGCAGGTCATAATGTCGTTGACCTTAATGATAAACAGTGCGCAACTCAATACACTTCCCTGGGGAACGCCTTGCTCCTGAATATATTCATCGGATAAGATGGTGTTGACGCGTACTTGGAAGACTCTTCGAGAAAAGAAATTCTCAATGAAGAGTGGTAAATTTCCAAAGAAAAACTAGGATGGAAGATGAATTATAAATATGATGAGAGGTGACAGAATATAATTTAAGAATGTTAAAATCACATTTCTAAAATGAAGATGTTAATAAAATTTTAAAAATGGATATGTTTAAAAAACTAGATGTGATTTAAAAACCCGATTGATCTTAAAAATGCAAAAAGATTTGGATGGGGAGTTTCCCCAATCAAATCTTGAAGACTTAAATTGGTACATTTAAAAAATCTAAGACGATGTGACTGAAACTTTAAACAAGAAATTAAAATATGAGCCACAGAAAGATCGCAACGACAAGTATCGCAAACAGGTGGGTCTTCTCCCAGCAATAGGTGTCGATGCGTCAATCGGGTATGACCAATGCGCAGACGAGTCAGTTTGACATCTGTCCGACGCATAGGATTAACTGGCCATTTACGAAGATGATTTTTGATAAAATGAAGTTTGTTATTAACCTGCAAATCCCATTTTTCTTGACGTAAGGATAATATGAACTTGTGAATTGATGTCTTAATATCTTGGTAGGGAACTGGCTGCTGCAGCGGGATTGAAGCCGCTTTAGCAGCAGAATCAGCCAATTCATTGCCTGAAATTCCCATGTGACTAGGTACCCAGCAGAACAATATAGTAAATCCTTTCCTCTCAAGTGTGTGTAACTTTGACAAAATGTCAAAAGCAAGTGGATGGCTATTGGTTTTAACCTGCTCCAGACTTGACAAAGAACTTAAACTGTCAGTATACACACAAAATTTGCGATTGTGGCAGAGTGAGATATGCAGCAGTGCACAAGAAATTGCTGTCATCTCAGAAGTGAAAACCGAGCAGGATTTATGAAGTGTAAAAGCGACTGTGGATGTGTCGGACACAGTACCACAGCCAACACGTTCACCTGCTTTGGATCCATCAGTAAATACTGCTTCATAGTCAGCATACTGAGAGCGGTGATCATAAAAGATTTGTTGCATAATTTCTGGGGCAGTGTCTGCCTTGCAATACATCGCAAATGGATTGAGAAAGTGGAAAGATGGAATATTCCACGGTGGAAAGGTTGGTTGGTTGTTTGCTTTACTGGCGCAAGGGCAACACCTGGGCCATACTGCGCCGAACAAATTAATAAATGTCAACCAAGTTAAAAATGTTTGATATTGATCTGTAAAAGTTAAAAGATTAAGAACGAATAATCAAATCAAGTTATAAAAGCCAATTTCAAGTAAAAAGTAAAAGAGATTTTTATGAGGAGGTGAATTCAGAAGAGATGACAATGGGGGATTATTCATATTAAAATGTCTATATCTGATGTGGTTAAAAGATGGACACTCATTTAAAATATGAAAAACTGTAAAAACAACTCCGCAGGCATTGCATGTGGGGGCATCTTCTGCCAGCAGAAGATGCACATGGGTAAAACGAGTGTGGCCTATTCTTAATCTAGTTAGGAGCACTTCCCTCTTCCTAGATTGCTGTATATTAGCGAATCCGGATATTAAGGGCTGAAACGAACGCAGCTTGTTAGTTGTCTGTGCATCCCACATGGCCTGCCAAGTGAGAGACAGAGCAGTTTCACAAGCTTTATGTGCGTCGCCAGGGCAAAGCCAAGTGCTCCTAGGTCCACTAACAAATCGGGCAATTTTGTCTGCTCGCTCGTTACCCATGATCCCCACATGAAATGGGATCCAACAAAAAAGGACTTTAAAATTTCGCTCTATAAGTACAATGTGAGTATTTAAAATGTCTAATATGAAGGGATGGGTTTGGCTCAGTGGATTATTGAGGGCATCCAAACAGCTCTTTGAATCTGTGTAAATAATCCACTGGCCGTACTCTTGCTGTAAAATGTATCGCAAGGCCATGAGAATTGCCAGGGATTCGGCAGAAAAAACTGAGCTGCTATTGTGCAGTTCGCGAGACATGATGTTACTGTCATGAACTGCAGCAGCTCCGACATGTCCCTGGCTTTTCGACCCATCGGTATATATTGATTTGAAATGAGAAAAATTTGTTCTATGAAAATGAAAAAGAGTCGTAAAGACATTGTCAGGAGTGTTGCTTTTTTTAAAATGACTAAAAATATTTAAAATTATGATTTTATGATCATGCCAGGGAGGAACATTAAAAATAACAGGACGAACTCTGAAGTTGTCCAAACCATAAAATAAAAGAATTTGATGAATTCGTAATGAAAATGATGGGATGCAAGATGGTCGAGCGTTAAAAAGTCTGGTATGTAATGGATCATAAATATTTTGAGCGACTGGATGAGAAGAATGACTTTTAATTTTAAAATAAAATTTTAAAGACAGCTTGTCTCGTCTGAGTTTCAAAGAACGCTCCAAACATATGTTAAGTACGCTTGGGATTGGTGATGTACGGAAGGCTCCTGATGCGATTCTGACACCTTGGTGGTGAACAGGGTCAAGGAGCATCAACGCCGATTTTCTGGCGGATCCGTACACCACAGAACCATAATCAAGTTTGGAACGAATAAGGCATCTGTATATTTTCAACATGGAGGTGGTATCAGCACCCCAGGAAGTGTTAGAAAGCACCTTCAGAAGATTCAGAGCTTTAGTGCACTTTATTCTAAGATGTTTTATATGGGGCAGGAAAGTGAGCTTTGTGTCAAAAATTACACCGAGGAATTTTGATTCTGAAACAATTGGTATCAGGACCCCATTCAAAAAGAGCTCGGGGTCATTATGAAGCTCACGTTTCCTGCAAAAGTGCATGGCCACGGTCTTTTGAGCATTGAACGTAAATCCATTTTGACTGGCCCAGCCTGAAATTCTTCTGATGGCGAGTTGGATCTGTCTTTCAATAAGAGACATATTTATTGAGGCGCATGTTATCTGGAAATCGTCGACAAAAAGCGAACCAGACACTGCAGGTGGTAGGCAGGTCATAATGTCGTTGACTTTGATGATAAACAGTGCGCAACTCAATACACTTCCCTGGGGAACGCCTTGCTCCTGAATAAACTCATCTGATAAGATGGTGTTGACGCGTACTTGGAAGACTCTCCGAGAAAGGAAATTCTCAATAAAGAGTGGTAAATTTCCTCTGAGACCTAAATTATGTAGGTCTCTGAGGATACCATATCTCCAAGTACGGTCATAGGCTTTCTCCATGTCGAAAAATACAGACACCAAATGATTCCGCTTGACAAAAGCCTCCCGAATGGTTGTTTCAAGGAGGAGCAGGTTGTCAAGTGTACTTCTCCCACGGCGGAAACCACTCTGAAACTGAGAGAGACAATTGTTATTTTCTAAATAAAACAGAAGACGGGCATGGACCATTTTTTCAAGTAGCTTGCATAAGCAGCTGGTCAAAGCTATTGGTCTGTAGCTGGAAGGACTCTTAGGATCTTTACCTGGCTTGACTATTGGAATTACAAGAGCACGTTGCCATGCTGACGGAAATTTATTTTCCCGCCAGATCTTATTATACAGCTTGAGAATGAACTTGAGTTGGAGAGGGTGGAGATGTTTCAGCATACTATAATGGACTTCATCATGACCAACAGCCGAGTTGCGAGTGTTCGAAAGAGCTCGCATTAACTCGGCCATGGTGAAATCAGCATTATAGTCTTCCAACTCAGTAGATGTAAAGTTTAATTTAGTTTTCTCAGCATTACGTTTAACAGTGGCAAACGGCTCTTTGTAATTTGAGTTGCTGGATACTTTTGCGAACGAGTCAGCCAGAGTATCAGCAATACCTTTAAGGTCTGAAACAATTCCCAGATCTGTTTCTAGGACAGAAATAGAGTGTCTTGGGTATTGGCCCTTTATTTTATTTACTTTATTCCAGACCCTTTTAGAAGAGGTATCCGATGTTATAGTGCTGACATAACGCATCCAAGAGTCCTTCTGGCTACGCCGGCGGATCCTACGGGCTTCAGCTCGGGCACATTTTAAGGCGATGAGGTTGGCTTCAGTGGGACATCGGCGAAAAATGCCCCAAGCCTTCCTCCGCTTTTTATGTGCATTTTTACAGTCGTGATTCCACCATGGTTTCGGAATTTTCGGTAGATTTGTAGATGTTATAGGTATGGAAAAACGAGCAGCTTCCAATATGGCACGGGTGATAGAATTTACCGCTTCATCGATATCGTCTTGGTTCACCATCTCATCAGAGATATCGACGAGGGAAGAAAACTGTTCCCAATCTGCTGATTCAAATATAAAACGAGGAGCGCGAACAGAGGGAACAGCACCAACTCCTAGCATCTCCAGACGGACGGGGAAGTGATCGCTGTGGAAGAGATCCCGTCCGACATGAAACGACCATAGATGTAGGAGAGATGGAGAACACAAGACAAGATCGATGGCGTGAAACGTCCTCGATGGGGTGTGGAAGTATGTATGTTGCCCATTATTTAGGAGACATAGATTTTGGTCTTCTATCATTTTTTCGACTTGTCTTCCACGTTGATTTATATCTGGGCTACCCCAAAGAGGATTGTGGCCATTGAAGTCCCCCATTAAAATAAGAGGGGGAGGAAGCTGGTCACAAAGCCTGTCTAATTCTGATTGTCGGATGTTACGATTAGGGGGGAGATATATTGAGCAAACTGTTGTTAATATATTTTTCACAGCGACTCTAACGGCAACAGCTTGTAAGTTGGTAGAGAGCGATAGCGGGGTGGATGGATTGCTATTACATGTAAATATAGCAACACCACCGCTAGCTCGGTCGCCGCTGATATAGTCCTTACGTAGGGGACTATACCCCCTAACAAGAGAGCTCTGAAAAGGCTTCAAGAGGGTCTCTTGCAAACAGAAACAAACAGGTTTGTGTAAATCTACGAGATGTTTTATATCTACCGAATTGTGGTGGAAACCGCGACAATTCCAAGAAAACATATTGAATGTTACTTGGAAAGATTAGCGATCCGCCGGTCTAGTGACCTGCTTCTTGGTTGAAGAAGTTTAGGGATCTCGAGGCCTGGGTCGACCTCCATGTCACCTGGGTCAAGACCCGAGATGACATCAGTTTCGTCATTAGTTGATGGTTCCGATGACACTGATTTCTCTCCCTTTGTTTTAGTTTTTCGTTGTGTATTATATTGGATTTTGGATTGCACTTTATTTTTTAGAATTTCTCCAGGTTTATTTGAAAGCTTCATTTCTGGTAGTTTCTTATTTTTTTTGGGTTTGATAAAAGTTTTGGGTGGGTTTTCTATTGATCTTGAAGTACCGGGAATAGGGTTTGTTTGGGACGAAAGGGTACTGTGTTTGGCGGGTAAAGAAAAGCACTTAAGAAGTTGTTCGGGTGACATTTGGGTTTTCGGGATGTGGATATCTGTTTGAGTGGCCATAGACTTTACTTGGTTTGGTTTGGAGGCAATTGCTTTAGATATTGTTTTAGCCATAGAATTTTCTATTGTATTTACATATATAGTTCGGGCTTCCGGATACGAGATGTTACTGTTGGTTTTTATTTCTTGAATTGTCTTTTCTTTTAAGTATTCTTTGCACGTTCTGGAAAAGGATGGATGCTTTCCAGAGCAGTTGACGCAGGTGGGCTCAGCTTGGCAGCCTTCGCTTTGATGTTCAGTGCTGCCACACACTGCGCAAACTTCGTGATCACTTCTGCATGTAATTTTTGAATTCCCGAACTTTTGACATTTAAAGCATCGCAATGGGTTAGGGATAAACGGTCTTACAGGACAACTTAGGTAGCCTGCTGTAATTTTACTGGGTAATTTAGGGGAGTTAAACGTTAGTATTATATGTTTTGTCTTTAGTATGTTGTTATCCCTTTTGATGGTGATTCGGCGTACATTTGTAACCCCTTGGGAAGAAAGTTCCCTTAGGATTTCGGAATCTTCAACGTGTTGAAGATCCGATTCCGAAATGACGCCTTGACTGGAATTGAGTCCTTTATGAGGGGTTACATTGATTTTGATGTTTCCCATTGTCGATGCTGCTAATAGATATTGAGATTGCCTGGAGTCTTTAGTTTGAACAAGAAAGTCGCCCGATTTTAACTTCCTAATGCTTTGGGGTTCGTTCCCACAGATACCCTTAATGCCCTTTTGTATAAAAAAAGGGGACATTTTTCCCAATTCACCGGACTCAGAATTAACTATTAAGAAAGATGGATTATTGAGAGGAGGTTGGTTGGTTAGTTGATTTTGATTTTCATGGAGCAAGTTATTGAGTGGAGGAGCTTGTTTTTTAGGTACCGTATTTTCATCATTGTTTATTGTTCGTTTCAACTGTAGGTTTTGGGGATTTTGGCCTCCCGTCGGGCCTGAAGAAAAAGATAAAGTTTCCATATGTTTTAGTTTATTTTTATTCGGGCACTAGAGTCCCACCCACCGTGGAGTCCGCGATCTCGGGGTTAGTGCATACCGGCAAGCAACTAAAATAATGAAAAGAAAGAAAATCGTAACTAAACAGTTACGCACGGTATGTCACTAACAGGTTATCCAGTGCCTATACGCGACCGACTCGTCCCTGTAGAAGTCTCCACCCTTAACGAGATTCCCAGCAGACGAGCCGAACGCTTGATCCCTAGCCGCCGACGAAGTCGGACGACCAGCCGAATGATACACATGGGACCAATGTGTACCTCCCGTTTATCTGAAGCAAGGGCCAAAGTAGTGTATTGGGACAGTATGTCGTCCCTCAACTACCAGGATCCCCCTTTCCAAAGACACGGGTCTCCACGCACGGCAAACACGTGGGTGATTTAATCCCCGAGAGAAGCTGATAGCAACAGAGCGGCACAAAGCTTCTCAAGGGGAGCCCTCCCCTCTGAAGAGGTAACCACAACGAGGGAAGAAAGAAAACTAACCTATAAATACAGAACCCAAAAAAGAAGGTAAAACAGAGGAAGTGATAGATCACTGGGGCACCCCGGGGTTGTGAAGCCCGTGTTTACTAATAGAAAGTAAACCCCCTGAGGGGCCACGGTGGAAAGGATTGAGTGGTGAATGTTTGGGTAACTACGTCACTTAGAGCTGCATCCAACAAGATGGATTTCGCTCTTTCAGAAAATGGTCGGATGTTAGATGGACGAGCATCATATAACCTACCAAGATAGGCATCAAGTCTCAACTTACGTAAAGGGTGAAAAGGATCAGACATAATTCTACAGTAGTAGTTGGCGCTTAATTTTTTCCGTCTCAAGTCAAGTGGAAGTAGACTACACTCTGTCAACAGACTTTCAATGGGTGAAGTTCGAAATGCACATGAACAAATACGGGCAGCAGTGTGATGGACAGTATCCAATCTTCGTAGAAGGGATACTCCTGCAGACCCATACGCAACGCATCCGTAGTCAATACGGGATAAGATAACCGAATTGTAAATACGCAGCAAAGAAGTGCGATCAGCACCCCAAGATGTATTTGAGAGTACTTTGAGGATATTAAGCGATTTATCGCACTTCTTGCGCAAGTATACAATATGTGGGAGAAAATTTAACTTGTTGTCGAAGATGACTCCCAAGTATCTTATCTGATTCACAACTGGGATGGGAGAATTGCGTATGTGGATTTCAGGGTCAGGGTGAAGACCCCTCCTCCTACAGAAGTGGATGCAACTGCTTTTAAATGGTGACAGTTTATGGCCGTTTTGTTCACACCATTCTACAAGTCTGTTAACAGCAGTTTGTAACTGACGTTCAATTAAGCGCATGTTTGATCCTTGGCACGAGATTTGCAAGTCATCAACATACAAAGTTCCATGAACAAAGGGTGAAAGGACATGAAGGATGTTGCTGATATGAAGATTAAAAAGGGTGACACTTAAAACACACCCTTGAGGAACTCCCTCAGATTGGTTAAAATAATTTGAAAATGAAGCTCCAATGCGAACTCTAAAAACACGAGATGATAAAAAATTTTGAATAAAAAGGGGAAGGTTACCCCTAAAACCAAAATTAAATAGAGTTTGCAGGATACCATATCGCCACGTATGATCATACGCCTTCTCAATGTCGAAAAAGATTGAAACTAGATGATTCCTCTGCACAAAGGCATTGCGAACATCTGTTTCTAGTTTCACGATGTTATCAAGAGTGGACCGCCCTCGTCGGAATCCACTCTGGAGAGGTGAAATACATCCATCTTTTTCTAACATGTAAGAGAGTCGGGCGTTTACAATACGTTCAAAGGTCTTACAAAGGCAGCTCGTTAAGGCTATCGGTCGATAGTTCAGAGGATCCTTGGGATCCTTTCCAGGTTTCAGAATGGGGATTACAGTAGCTTCCCGCCACAAGGTAGGAAAGATGTTCTCCTTCCAGATTCTATTAAAGAGTAAAAGTATGTTAAAAAGAGAATCTGGACTTAAATGGCGAAGCATTTGGTAACTGATCCCATCTGGACCTGGACTGGTGTTATGGGCTTTAGATAAAGCACTCTTCAATTCGTACATCTTAAGGTCACAGTTGTAGGAGTAATCAATATTGCTTTTGAAGTTAATTCCAGTCCGTTCAGCACGATTCTTAGTCACTAGAAAAGTAGGACTATAAGAATCGGAACTGGATACACTTTCAAAAGTTTCACCGATAAGGTTAGCAATATCTTCAGGGGAAGAGAACACAGCAGCTCCGGTTTGAAGTATCGGGCAAGAATATTCCGGATACAAACCGTTGGCCGCTCTAACCTTCTTCCACAACTGTTTACTTGATGTTTTAGACGTAATCGAAGAGACATAACTTATCCAAGAATCTTTCTGACTTTGACGTCTAACCCTACGAGCAACTGCCTTAGCCTTTTTAAAGGCGATAAGGTTTCCTGTAGTTGGGTATCTGCGGAAGATACCCCATAGCTTCTTTTGTTTCTTGTATGCAGACTGACAGTCTGCATTCCAGTATGGTTTACAGTGTCGCAGTGTTCTAGGTGATGTCTTAGGAATGGAGGATTCTGCAGCATTTAAAATTGCTTCAGTGACATTTTGGACAGCAGTATCAACATCCTCACTGTCCACCATTGTTCCTGTTACAACAGCCAACTTAGTAAATCTGTCCCAATTCACCTTGTGGTATTTGTACGTAGGTAGACGGATGTTCACGCTACGATTACCTGTGTACGGAATGAGAATAGGGAAGTGATCACTGTTATGTAGATCACTCCCAACAGCAAAATTCAAGTATGGCAGAAGTACAGGTGAACAAATGGCTAAATCAAGTGAATGGAATGTTCTTGTGGGTTCATGGAAATACGTTTTCTCCTCGTTATTCAGGAGACAGAGACAATGATCTGATAACAACTTTTCGATCTGTCTCCCACGAGGATTCGTATTATCATTGCCCCACAGAGTACTGTGACCATTAAAGTCACCGAGCAATAAAAATGGTGCTGGAAGCTGGTCTATCAAATCATTCAGCTCCTCTTGACGGATGATAGCATGCGGCGGTAGGTATAGGCAACAGACTGTGAGAAGGGACTGTATATGAAGTCTCGCAGCCACAGCCTGTAGAGACGTGCGCAGTGTGAGTACAGTGCTGGGGTAATTATGAGCAATAAAAAGACATACTCCTCCAGACACTGTATTACTACGGGTAACATCTTTTCTAATGCAACTATACCCACGGATCGTAGATGTATACGAATCCTTCAAGAAAGTTTCTTGAAGGGCCAAACATGCTGGATGGTAAAGTGAAATAATATTCTTCACATCATCCTTCCTAGACCTAAAACCGCGACAATTCCAAGAAACAAAAGAAGCCATTAACTATTAAGTGAAAATTTTAAAAGAGGGTCGGACTCTTCAGTGATATCTTCGTCCTCATCAGATGGGTGAAGATTCACCACATCCGTGTCCTTAAAAGAACGAAGAATGTTGAAAGGATTTGAGGGCCTCTCTCGAGAAGGTCCCCCTTTGGCAGATTTTAATTTAATTGTTTGCAAAGCTTTGGATTTAGCCAGGGATTTCTTAACAATCGTCGGTCGTTTTGGTACCTCTACAGATGACTTTGGAGGTAATTTGACAAGAGGTGATATAGGGCTTTCCGTTTGGGTGCTTTTACAGCTGAAAGTTTTTTTACAAACATCAGCATAAGCTACACCAATTTTAGGAGTCCTAGCATCAACTAGCCTCCTAGCATCAAAGTATGATAAATTCTGGTTCACACGCACGGTCTGTATTTCTTTTTCTTTTACCCACTGTGGACATGATCGAGAGTATGACGGATGAGTGCCATTGCAATTGACACACTTCTCGGGTGCTTTGCAATTAGCACTATCATGTCCAGTACCTGCACAACGTGCGCATGTTTCCGTTTCCCCACGACACGCTGTTTGAGAGTGGCCAAATTTCTGGCACTTAAAACAGCGAAGTGGGTTTGGAATATAAGGACGTACATGGCAATTCAGGTACCCCGCCTTCACATGAGACGGCAAAGTAGGTAAATCAAAAGTGACAATTAGGTGTTTTGTAGGTATTATGTTCCCATCTCGGCGTATTGTAATGCGGTGGACGGCTGAAACATGCTGATCACGAAGGTGATCAAGTATCTCGTCCTCTGCTGTATGATATAAGTCAGATTCTGACACAACACCCCGAGATTTGTTAAGGGAACCATGTTCTTTCACAGTAACCGGGAGTGAACCGAAATTTTCAATTTTTAGAATATTCTTGGCTTGTTGATGGTTACGGACTTCAACAAGCAAATCACCGGACCTCAGTTTTTTAACTGAAGCCGTATCACCAACCAACGATTGTAGTGTCTTTTCTATAAGGAAAGGAGAGACTTTCTCGAAGGAGCCCTCTTGACGATGTACCACGAAGAATTTTGCTCGAATTTGTATTGAAGAGTCATGACAATGTTGCTCCCCACTAGGAGGAGAAGAAAAAGAAGCTGTAGTTTCCATAAGAGTATTTTAAAAGATTCGGGCACTAGAATCCCACCCACCATGGAGTCCACGACATTGGGGATAGTGTATACCGGCAAGCAACAAAAATAACTAAAAAAGGAAAACGGGAACACAACTGTTGCGCACGGTATGCCACTACCGGGTTATCCAGCACCTATACGCGAACGACTCGTCCCTGTAGAAGTCTCCACCCTTAACGAGATTCCCAGCAGACGAGCCGAACGCTTGATCCCTAGCCGCCGACGAAGTCGGACGACCAGCCGATTGATACACACGGGACCAATGTGCACCTCCCGTTTATCTGAAGCAAGGGCCAAAGTAGTGTATTGGGACAGTATGTCGCCCCTCAACTACCAGGATCCCCCTTTCCAGGGACACGGGTCTCCACGCACGGCAAACACGTGGGTGATTAAATGCCCGAGAGAAGCTGATAGCAACAGAGCGGCATAAAGCTTCTCAAGGGGAGCCCTCACCTCAGAAGAGGTAACCACAATGAGGGAAGGAAGGGAAGCCAAACGATACATACAAAACCAAAACGAGAAGGTAAAACAGAAGGAGGGATAGATCACTGGGGTGCCCCAGGGTTGTGAAGCCCGTATTTACTTATAGAAAGTAAACCCCCTGAGGGTCATTTCCAACCAAGAATGTCGTAAGTTCTTGAGAATGTTATCGAATACTGTATGAGTATTACATCTTGTTTTGGGGTGAAATACAAGATGAACATGATTAACAGTGAAGGAAAGCCTTGAAATAATTTGGATTGACTTTTATTACGAACAATTGCACATCAGAAAGCATCCGGGAAACAATCGGCAGTACAGATGTCCTGATGAAAAGTAAGAGCTAATGATACAACAAGAAAGAGTTTTTACAAAATCCTAAGAATGACAAATTGCCTATTGACGTTTGTTTGAAATAATGCTGATGTAATATTGTCAATCATCCTAATTGCTGATGTAATATTGAGACTTGTCATTATATGTATATATTTGCTTTATTTATTTTGCTTTATTATATTTGCTTTATTTATACTTGTAATGCTCAGCACAAGATTGTGACCAAGCTCAGTTTGAAAAAAAATATTTCTTTTTTAAAATTAAGGCAATACAATTATTTGATTATGCAATTATTTTGTGATGGATTCATAGTTTGGATAGTTGCATTATTTTTATTATTGTTTAAGTCGCCCTTGTTTTAATACATTGATTCTTATTGCATTTTTATGGCTGTGCCTAATGACATATCAAACTGCTTCATTACTTTAAATTCAATTGATTATACTTTTTCCTCTAAGTATATTTCATATCACCATTTATATGATACCATTATTGCTTATAATTGTTACTCTCGATAACACTATACATTTTTTATGTATTGAACTTAAATCATTGCAAAAGTATATATGACAAAAAAAAAAAAAAATTGAAAATTTTACCTTAAGAATATTTTTTATAAATCATTATTCAAATTGTATTGTTAAAACGTTAATTACAATACAAAAAAGTTTTGAATGTTTTTCAAAGAATCCATCTTTTGCTTTCCAAAATGTTATGTTTATAATTTTAAATAATTAAATTCCATTTAATTTTTTTTTAATTAAATTTAATTTGATTTGATTTTTTACAAGCATTTTCATTTTTTATGAAATCGTATTTTAGATTTTTTAACAGCTACAAAAATTGGAATTAATATTTAAATTCAGATTTTGTTGTAGTGTAATGATACGTTTGGTTTATGATACGTATGTTAATACATAAAACTTAAAAATAATTATTAAAGTTAAACTAAGCATCGGAATATAATTCAATCCAGGTTTTTTTTTTTTTTTATTAAATGTCTTTTTTAAAAATGCTGACATTAAAATGTATTTGAATTAGTGTTATGTGATTATAGTGTAGCTAACTAGTTGCTCTATTTTCTTAAGTTGTTGAGTTACATTTCGTGCTTAAGTGCATTCATTGTGATTACATTTGAATGTCTGAGCCTATTGACTGATATATTACTTTAAATCTAATTATATTATTTTGCATTAAAATTATTGGCATCACCATTTCCATTTTACCATTTGTGCGTTATTGTATCAGTTCCACACTGCTTCGTCTCACAATATTTATCTTATTTTATTATAACAAACATCCTTAATTGTGCAACTACTCAATTTTTTTCTAATCAACTACAATTACTAAAAGTAATGAGCTGCTTTCTTTATATTAAAAAGAATTTTTCTAATATTTCCCTAAATTTTATACTGTTTCCCCAATCGATTGACTTTAAATTTCATTCATCCACCCCAAGGTATTGCTTATATTAAAAAGTTTAGACAAATTAAATGTGTAAGTTTAGACAAATTAAATGTGTAAGTTTAGACAAATTAAATGTGTAAGTTTTTCCAAAATCTAGAGATACATCATTTTACTAAGACAGGTACAGTTGAGATCCAGAAATTCAAACACATACGTTCGATGCGGGTATCAAATTGCGCAATCTCAAATTTTGTATTAGTCTTGTTAAACGTTTTCATTGAACGAATTGTACTAAAGTTGAAATTAAAAACAAAGGCACTTCTTTATCGAGAAAAAAGGATTACAATTACTTAAAATACGTATTATTTTTTCATACAAATCATTAAAAACTAATCGAAATCCACAAAACTCCAAATAACTTTCTGTGAAAACAATTTTAACAATAGGAAAAAATATTCCGCCTAAACTAGTATTTCTAACCCTAACTTTATTTGACAAAGGTGCTCTAATGTAACTTTAGTTGGTTTTCATTTCGAAACTAAAACCCGCAAACTTTAAAAGTTTTAGTTTGCAATTTCTAGTACCGGATACTGTACCAAGTACTACCACCTTACTTCTTATACTTTGTTGTTAGAAGTTTAGCGTGACTTGAAAACTTGCGATTTTTTTTCCGATCATCGTCAGTTTCTTTAAACGTCAGTTTGTTGTTCCTTGATTATTTTTCTAATTTTCTTTATTAATTATTTTTCATTAATTTATTATTAGCTTCGTAAATTTTTTGTTTTTTAATTTGTAAATTCATTTTCTGATTCGTCACCCAACGTTGTTTAGTAGTTTGGATTTGGTGGACTACTGTTTGTTTATGTATAGTTGGCTGGTTGTTTTCAGATTATCTGGCGCCGTCAGCAACACGAGGGCTATAATGCGCCGAAACATTCGTCATTAGACAAGCCAACATACATTTACAAACACCCATGCCTAACACGGGACTCGAACCCGCAACCTCGCGGTCTAGAAGCTAGCACGCTAACCACTATACAGTTTGGTCGGCATTGTTTATGTACAGAGTAATTTTATTTATATCTATATATGAGAATAATTTTGTTAATTCATCATGGATAAAAAGATATTTAAGTGCGACTTGTGTGAAATTTTTTTTCACTCGCTGCTCAAGTTTGAAAAGACATTTGAGAACTCTTCATACTTTTGTGTCTCATTCTCAGTTTAATGAAAAGAGAAGTTTGGCAGTATCCTCACCACCTAGGGCATCTTGTGTATGTGATGTGTGTGGAAAAGCATTTTGCCGCCCTGTCCGTGTTCTTCAGCACAAAAAAAAATTTGCACAAAATTCTGATTAGCCATGAAAAGTCACAACCTTTAATGACCAAGGGCCCTAAAGCTAACTTAAAGATGCCTTACAAATGTTCCGAATGTGCCAGCTCATTTTCCACAAAAAGGACCTTTTCAAGTCATTTTTCTATGAACCATCCAGGAAATACAGATTGAGACCATAGTCATGTGCTTTGAAAACCACAACCAGTTCATAAAGTGGAAATTATTAACAGAAAAGAAAACAGCCTCTTCTTACATATTGAGAAACAGATACAAGACAAAGACGGCTGTTATTCATAGTTATGCATGCAATCGCAGTGGAGAATTTAAATCTCTAAGCAAGGGAAAACGGCACATAAAATTGAAAGGCTCTATTAAGAGCGGTTCTTTTTGCCCTGCAAGAATGCTCTATGAAGTGCCGTTAGGCGAAGAGGTTATTACCGTAAGGTTCATCTCTACACATGTCGGACATCAATGCGAGTATGGCCGATTAAGATTACCAAAGGCTGACAAGGATGAAATTGCTGGGCAGTTTCTCTCTGGTATTCCAAAGCAAAATATTTTGCTCTACATATCGGAAAATGTTTTGGAACCAAGTAGACTTGCATTAACACGAATGCAGGACCTTCGAAATATTGCTACTTCTTATGGGGTTAATTCCTGAGAGCAACGAAATGTTAATAATGTCCTGTCAGTCGAAATTGGGTGATGGAAATGTGCAACAGCGAATCATCTCCAATTTTAATATACAAGCTTCCTGGAGAAGTAGATGAGAAATTCAGTGCCCTGTTAGAAGGTGATTTTGTCTTTGGTTTCATGAATGATGCCCAGCTGAAGATCTTCAAAATATATGGCCAAGACATAATATCCATGGATTCCACTCATGGAACCAATATGTATGACATTCAACTGTCCAGCGTTGTCGTAAAAGACAATAACTGGGAAGGATTCCCCGTTGCATTTCTTTGGTCTAACAGGCAAACTGAGGACGTGTATCGGTACTTCTTTGAAGCTATCAAAGAAAGGCTCGGCAGTATACAAGCACGAACATTCATGTCCGATGACTTTCCGGCATTAATTTTTTACGTCTCAATTCAAGTGGAAGGAGACTACACTCTGTCAACAGACTTTCAATGGGTGAAGCGCGAAATGCACCTGAACAAATACGGGCAGCAGTGTGATGGACAGTATCCAATCTTCGTAGAAGGGATACTCCTGCAGACCCATACGCAACACATCCGTAATCAATGCGAGATAAGATTACAGATTGGTAGATACGCAGCAAAGAAGTGCGGTCAGCACCCCAAGAAGTATTTGAAAGTACTTTGAGGATATTAAGCGATTTATCGCACTTCTTGCGCAAGTATAAAATATGTGGGAGAAAATTTAACTTATTGTCAAAGATAACTCCCAGGTATCTTATCTGATTCACAACTGGGATGGGAGAATTGCGTATGTGGATTTCAGGGTCAGGGTGAAGACCCCTCCTCCTACAGAAGTGGATGCAACTGCTTTTAGAAGTGGACAATTTATGGCCGTTTTGTTCACACCATTCTACAAGTCTGTTAACAGCAGTTTGTAATTGACGTTCAATTAAGCGCATGTTTGATCCTTGGCATGAGATTTGCAAATCATCAACATACAAAGTTCCATGAACAAAGGGTGAAAGGACATGAAGGATGTTGCTAATGTGAAGGTTAAAAAGGGTGACGCTTAAAACACAACCTTGAGGGACTCCCTCAGATTGATTAAAATAATTAGAAAATGAAGTTCCAATACGAACTCTAAAAATCCGGGATGATAAAAAGTTTTGAATAAAAAGAGGCAGATTACCCCTGAAACCAAAATTAAATAAGGTTTGCAGGATACCATATCGCCACGTATGATCATACGCCTTCTCAATGTCGAAAAAGATTGAAACTAGATGATTCCTCTGCACAAAGGCATTGCGAACATCTGTTTCTAGTTTCACGATGTTATCAAGAGTGGACCGTCCTCGTCGGAATCCACTCTGGAAAGGTGAAATACATCCATCTTTTTCCAACATGTAAGAGAGTCGGGCGTTTACAATACGTTCAAAGGTCTTACAGAGGCAGCTAGTTAATGCTATCGGTCGATAGTTCAGAGGATCCTTGGGATCCTTTCCAGGCTTCAGAATGGGGATTACAGTAGCTTCCCGCCACAAGGTAGGAAAGATGTTCTCCTTCCAGATTCGATTAAAGAGAAAAAGGATGTTAAAAAGAGAATCTGGACTTAAATGGCGAAGCATTTGGTAACTGATCCCATCTGGACCTGGACTGGTGTTATGTGTTTTAGATAAAGCACTCTTCAATTCATACATCTTAAGTTCACAGTTGTAGGAATATTCAATATTGCTTTTGAAATTAATTCCAGCCCGTTCAGCACGATTCTTCATCACTAAAAATGTAGGACTATAAGAATCGGAACTGGATACACTTTCAAAAGTTTCACCGATAAGGTTAGCAATATCTTCAGGGGAAGAGAACACAGCAGCTCCGGTTTGAAGTATCGGGCAAGAATATTCCGGATACAAACCGTTGGCCGCTCTAACCTTCTTCCACAACTGTTTACTTGATGTTTTAGACGTAATTGAAGAGACATAACTTATCCAAGAATCCTTCTGACTTTGACATCTAACTCTACGAGCAAATGCCTTAGCCTTTTTAAAGGCGATAAGGTTTCCTGTAGTTGGGTATCTGCGGAAGATACCCCATAGCTTCTTTTGTTTCTTGTACGCAGACTGACAGTCTGCATTCCAGTATGGTTTACAGTACCGCAGTGTTCTAGGTGATGTCTTAGGAATGGAGGAGTCAACAGCATTTAAAATTACTTCAGTGACATTTTGGACAGCAGTATCAACATCCTCACTATTCACCATTGTTCCTGTTACAACAGCCAACTCAGTAAATTTGTCCCAATTCGCCCTGTGGTATTTGTATGTAGGTAGACGGATGTTCACGCTACCACTACCTGTGTGCGAAATGAGGACAGGGAAGTGATCACTGTTGTGTAGATCACTTCCAACAGCAAAATTCAAATATGGAAAAAGTATAGGGGAACAAATGGCTAAGTCTAGTGAATGGAATGTTCGAGGGGATAAAAGGATAGGTCTGGTTCAGTGGATTATTTAATGCATCTAAACAGCTCTTGGAATCAGTGTAAATAATCCACTGACCATGGTCCTGCTTTAAAACAAATTGCAAGGCCAAGAGAATAGCCAGGGACTCAGCTGAAAAGACGGAGCAGCTTTGGTGCAGTTCTCGTGACATGATGACATTGTCGTGAACTGCAGCTGCTCCGACATGCCCCTGGCTTTTCGACCCATCAGTGTAAATAGCTTTAAAGTTAGAAAAATGCTCTCGATGGTAATAAAACAAATTTGTAAAAACGATATCTGGAGTAAAATTCTTTTTAAAATTGCTAAATATATTTAATATTTTGATGTCATGAATATGCCAGGGTGGATCAGTGAAAATAATAGGGCGAACCCTGAAATTATCGAGATGATGAGATGAAAGAATTTGGCGTATTCGTAATGAAAATGATGGGATGCAGGATGGTCGTGCATTGAAAAGTCTAATATGTGATGGATTATAAATATTTTGAGATAGAGGATGAGATATGTGACTTTTAATTTTAAAATAGTATGCCATAGAGAGCTTGTCTCGTCTCAGTTTCAAAGGTTGTTCCAGACAAATATTAAGTACGCTTGGGATTGGTGATGTACGGAAGGCTCCTGACGCGATTCTGACACCATGATGATGAACAGGGTCAAGGAGCATCAATGCCGATTTTCTGGCGGATCCGTACACCACAGAACCATAGTCAAGTTTGGAACGAACAAGGCATCTGTATATTTTTAACATGGAGGTGGTATCAGCACCCCAGGAAGTGTTGGAAAGCACTTTCAGAAGGTTCAGAGCTTGAGTGCACTTTGTTCTAAGATATTTTATATGGGGCAGGAAAGTGAGCTTCGAGTCAAAAACTACTCCAAGAAATTTTATTTCCTTAACAACAGGTATTTGTAACCCATTAAGGAAAAGCTCAGGATCGTTATGAAGCCCACGTTTCCTGCAAAAGTGCACTGCCACGGTCTTCTGTGCATTGAATATAAATCCATTATGATTGGCCCAGCCTGTAATCCTTCTGATGGCGAGTTGGCCGACCAAACGGTATAGTGGTTAGCGTGCTAGCTTCTAGACCGCGAGGTTGCGGGTTCGAGTCCCGTGTTGGCATGGGTGTTTGTAAATGTATGTTGGCTTGTCTAATGACGAATATGTTTCGGCGCATTATAGCCCTCGTGTTGCTGACGGCGCCAGATAATCTGAAAACAACCAACTGATGGCGAGTTGGATTTGTCTTTCAATAAGAGACATATTTACTGAGGCGCACGATATCTGGAAGTCGTCGACAAATAAAGCGCTTGACACTGCAGGTGGTAGGCAGGTCATAATGTCGTTGACTTTAATTATAAACAGTGCGCAACTCAATACACTTCCCTGGGGAACGCCTTGTTCCTGTATAAACTCATCTGATAAGATGGAGTTAACACGTACTTGGAAGACTCTACGAGAAAGGAAATTCTCAATAAAAAGTGGTAAGTTTCCTCTGAGACCTAAATTATGTAGGTCTCTGAGGATACCATACCTCCAAGTACGGTCATAGGCTTTCTCCATGTCAAAAAAGACAGATACCATATGGTTCTGCTTGACAAAAGCCTCCCGAATTGAAGTTTCAAGGAGGAGGAGGTTGTCAAGCGTACTTCGTCCTCGACGAAAACCACTTTGAAACCGAGAGAGACAATTGTTTTGTTCCAAATAAAAAAGAAGGCGAGCATTGACTATTTTTTCAAGAAGCTTGCACAAGCAACTAGTCAATGCTATAGGCCTGTAGTTGGAAGGACTCTTAGGGTCTTTGCCTGGCTTGACAACTGGAATCACAAGAGCACGTTGCCATGTTGACGGAAATTTCTTTTCTCGCCAGATCCTATTATAGAGCTTGAGAATAAACTTCAGTTTGAGAGGCTCGAGATGTTTCAGCATGCTATAATGGATTTCATCATGACCAACAGCCGAGCCGCGAGTGTTGGAAAGAGCTCGCATTAGCTCGGCCATGGTGAAATCAGCATTATAGTCTTCCAACTCGGTGGATGTAAAGTTTAATTTAGTTTTTTCAGCATTACGTTTAATAGTGGCAAACGGCTCTTGGTAATTCGAGTTGCTAGATACTTTAGCAAAACAGTCGGCCAGGGTGTCAGCAATACCTTTAGGGTCCGAGATTATTCCTAGATTAGTCTCCAAGATAGAAATGGAGTGTCTAGGATAGTGGCCCTTGATTTTCTTTACTTTGCTCCAAACACTTTTTGAAGAGGTATCCGATGTTATAGTGCTGACAAAACGCATCCAAGAGTCCTTCTGGCTACGCCGGCGGATCCTACGAGCTTCAGCTCGAGCACATTTTAAAGCGATGAGGTTGGCTTCAGTGGGATATCGACGAAAGATACCCCAGGCCTTCCTCTGCTTTTTGTGAGCAATTTTACATTCGTGGTCCACCACGGTTTTGGTATTTTCGGTAGATGTCATAGGTATGGAAAAACGAGCAGCTTCCAATATGGCCTGGGTGACAGAGCCTACAGCTTCATCGATGTCATCTTGGTCCACCATCTCATCTGAGAAATCGACGAGGAAAGAAAACTGTTCAAAATCTGCTGAATCTATTTTGAAACGAGGGACACGAACCCGGGGAACAGTATCAATCCCTAACATCTCCAGACGGACGGGGAAATGATCACTATGGTAGGGATCTCGTCCGACATGAAAAGACCATAGATGTAGGAGAGATGGTGAACACAAGATAAGATCGATGGCGTGAAACGTCCTCGATGGGGTGTGGAAATATGTATGTTGCCCATCATTGAGGAGACAGAGATTCTGATCCTCTACAAATTTTTCAATCTGTCTTCCACGGTTGTTAATGTCTGGGCTACCCCAAAGAGGATTGTGACCATTGAAATCCCCCATTAAAATAATAGGGGGTGGAAGCTGGTCACAAAGTCTGTCTAAATCTGCTTGTCGGATGTTACGATTAGGGGGGAGGTAAACAGAGCAAACTGTGACTAATTTATTTTTTACAGCTACTCTAACGGCAACAGCTTGTAAGGTGGTCGCGAGCAATAGCGGGGTGGATGGACTGCTATTGGATGTAAATATAGCAACACCACCGCTAGCTCTATCGCCGTTGAGGTAGTCCTTACGTAGAGGACTATACCCCCTAACAAGAGAGCTCTGAAAAGGCTTCAAAAGCGTCTCTTGCAAACAGAAACAGACAGGTTTGTATAAATCTACGAGGTGTTTTATATCTACCGAATTTTGGTGGAAACCACGACAATTCCAAGAAAACATATTGGATGCTAATTGGAAAGATAGCCGATCCGCTGGTCTTTTGACCTGCTCCTTGGATGGAGAAGAGCAGGAGTCTCGAGGCCTGGGTCTATATCCATATCACCTGGAGAGAGACCCGTGATGACATCAATGTCATCATCATCCTCAGTTGATGCTTCTGATGTTTCTGATTTTTCTTTATTTTTAATTAAGAATTTAACATTGGTTGGATTTTTGTTGTGTATTTTATTTTTTAATGTAGCTCCAGGATTGTTTGACTGTTTGGTGTGAGTCGATTTCTTAGCTTTGACAACAGGTTTTAATGATTTTTTGTTTGATTTTGAATTATTTGGAATATCCTGAGTTTGAGAAGAGGAAGTATTGTATTTTGGTGGCAAAGAAAAGCACTGTAGTAATTGTTCCGGTGATAATGCAGACTTTGGGATATGAATATCCGTCTGAGTGGTTATTGATTTTACTTGGGGTGGTTTTGGGGCAATTGTCTTAGCTATTGTTCTGGCCATAGAATTGGCTATTGTATTTTCGTAAATCGTTCGGGCCTCAGGATAGGGAATATTTTTTTCTGTTTTTATCTCCTGAATTTTCTTTTCCGCTATCCATTGTTCGCATGATCTGGAGTAAGACGGATGGTTCTTTTTGCAGTTTACGCAGGTGGGCTCAGCTTTGCAGCCTTCGCTTGGATGTTCAATACTGCCACACTCTGCGCAAACTTCGACCTTACTCCTACACGTATTTTTAGAGTGCCCGAACTTTTGGCATTTGAAGCAACGTAGAGGATTCGGGATAAATGGTCGAACTGGGCAACTGAGATAACCTGCTATGATTCTATTGGGTAAGTTGGGTGTATCGAAAGTTAAAATAATGTGCTTAGTGTTTATAATATTATTGTCTCGTTTGATTGTTATGCGGCGAACTTTTGTAACCCCCTGGGGAGACAGTTCTTTTAGAATTTCCGAATCTTCAACATGTTGTAAATCAGATTCGGAAATTACTCCCTGGCACGAATTTAGTGCTCTGTGAGGGGTTGCGGATATTTGTATTTCTCCTATTGTTTTGGCTGATAGTAAATATTGAGACTGTCTGCTGTCTTTTGTTTCTATTAAGAAGTCACCAGATTTGAGTTTTTTTATTGCTTTCGGTTCATTGCCACATATTCCTTTGATCCCCTTTTGAACGAAGAAAGGGGACATTTTGCCCAGTTGACCATCTTCTGATTGTACTATTAAAAAGCAGGGAGATGAAGTGGACTGAAGTGTGTTTGAGGTAGATTGGAGCGTGGAGGGGATGTCATTTATTGAAGCTTGTTTTTTTGTTGTTGTGTTGATTGGTTGGTTGGTTGATTAAATTTCTGGCGCAAGGGCTTCACGAGGGCCATACTGCGCCGAACAATTTGATTGCTGTCAACCAATGTTAAAAAAAGTTAATAAAAACAAGACGATTCATAAAAGGTAAAGATGACAAAACAAAGTACTTAAATCAAATGATAAAAACCAATTTCAAATAAGAAGTTAAAAAGATTTGTATGAGGGGGTGAAGATAAAAGAGATGATAATGGAGGATGGTCCATATTAAAATATCTAAATCTGATTGTATTAAAAGACGGACATTCAGTTAAAATATGTACAACAGAAAAAATAAGTCCACAGGAATTGCATGTGGGGGCACCCTCTGCCAGCAAAAGATGCACATGGGTAAAACGAGTGTGGCCTATTCTTAAACGAGTTAGGAGCACTTCCCTTTTCCGGGATTGCTGTATAGGGGCGAATCCAGAAATTGAGGGCTGGAACGAATGCAGCTTGTTAGCTGTCTGTGCATCCCACATGGCCTGCCAAGTGAGAGACAGAGCAGTGTCACAAGCTTTATTTGCGTCGTCAGGGCAGAGCCAAGTGCTCCTAGGTCCACTTGCAGTTCGAGCTATTGTGTCTGCGCGCTCGTTACCCATGATCCCCACATGACCTGGGATCCAACAGAAAAGAACTTGGATATTTCTCTCTAAAAGTAAAATCCGAGTATTTAAAATGTCTAGTATGAAAGGATGGGTCTGGCTCAGTGGATTATTCAGAGCATCCAAACAGCTCTTAGAGTCTGTGTAAATAATCCACTGGTCGTGCACTTGCTGTAGGATGTATTGCAAGGCCATAAGAATCGCCAGGGACTCAGCAGAAAAAACGGAGCTGCTACTGTGCAGTTTGCGGGACATGATGTTATTGTCATGAACTGCAGCAGCTCCGACATGCCCCTGGCTTTTCGACCCATCGGTATATATTGATTTAAAATGAGAAAAATTAGTTCTATGAAAATGAAAAAGAGTAGTAAAAACAATGTCAGGAGTGTCACTTTTTTTAAAATGACTAAAAATATTTAAAATTATGATTTTATGATCATGCCAGGGAGGAATATTAAAAATAACAGGACGAACTCTGAAGTTGTCCTAACCATAAAATAAAAGAACTTGATGAATTCGTAATGAAAATGATGGTATGCAAGATGGTCGCGCGTTAAAAAGTCTGATATGTAATGGGTCATAAATATTTTGAGCGACAGGATGAGATGGATGACTTTTAATTTTAAAATAAAATTTTAAAGACAGCTTGTCTCGTCTCAGTTTCAAAGATCGTTCCAAACATACGTTAAGTACACTTGGGATTGGTGATGTACGGAAGGCTCCAGACGCGATTCTGACACCTTGGTGGTGAACAGGGTCAAGGAGCTTTAACGCCGATTTTCTGGCAGATCCGTACACCACAGAACCATAATCAAGTTTGGAACGAATAAGGCATCTGTATATTTTCAACATGGAGGTGGTATCAGCACCCCAGGAAGTGTTAGAAAGCACTTTCAGGAGATTCAGAGCTTTAGTACACTTTAGTCTCAGATGTTTTATATGAGGCAGGAAGGTAAGCTTCGAGTCGAAAATTACTCCAAGGAATTTTGTTTCAGATACAATAGGTATCTGCACCCTATTTAAGTAAAGCTCGGGGTCGTTATGAAGCCCACGTTTCCTGCAAAAGTGCACGGCCACGGTCTTTTGGGCATTAAATGTAAATCCATTATGGTTGGTCCAGTCTGAAATTCTCCTGATGGCGAGTTGGATTTGTCTTTCAATAAGAGACAAATTTACTGAGGCGCACGATATCTGAAAGTCGTCGACGAAAAGCGAACCAGACACTGCAGGTGGTAGGCAGGTCATAATGTCGTTGACTTTGATGATAAACAGTGCGCAACTCAATACACTTCCCTGGGGAACGCCTTGCTCCTGAATATATTCATCGGATAAGATGGTGTTGACGCGTACTTGGAAGACTCTTCGAGAAAGGAAATTCTCAATGAAGAGTGGTAAATTTCCCCTGAGACCTAAATTATGTAGGTCTCTAAGGATACTATATCTCCAAGTACGGTCATAGGCTTTCTCCATGTCAAAAAATACAGAGACCAAATGGTTCCTCTTGACAAAAGCCTCCCGAATAGATGTTTCAAGAAGCAGGAGGTTGTCAAGTGTACAACGACCACGCCGGAAACCACTTTGAAACTGAGAGAGACAATTGTTTTGCTCCAAATAAAAAAGAAGACGAGTATTGACTAGTTTTTCGAGAAGTTTGCACAGGCAACTAGTCAATGCAATAGGCCTGTAGCTGGAAGGACTTTTAGGGTCTTTATCTGGCTTGACTATTGGAATCACAAGAGCACGTTGCCATGCTGACGGAAATTTATTTTCCCGCCAGATCCTATTATACAGCTTGAGAATAAACTTCAGTTGGAGAGGTTCGAGATGTTTCAGCATACTATAATGGATTTCATCGTGACCAACAGCCGAGCCGCGAGTGTTGGAAAGAGCTCGCATTAGCTCGGCCATGGTGAAATCAGCATTATAGTCTTCCAACGAAGTAGATGTGAAATTCAATTTAGTCTTCTCAGCTTTGCGTTTAATAGAGGCAAACGGCTCTTGATAATTAGAGTTGCTGGAAACTTTTGCAAAGGAGTCAGCCAGAGTGTCAGCAATACCTTTAGGATCTGAAACTATTCCTAGATTAGTCTCCAAGATAGAAATAGAGTGTCTAGGATATTGGCCCTTGATTTTATTAACTTTGTTCCAGACCCTTTTAGAAGAGGTATTCGATGTTATAGTGCTGACGTAACGCATCCAAGAGTCCCTCTGGCTACGCCGGCGGATCCTACGAGCTTCAGCTCGGGCACATTTTAAGGCGATGAGGTTGGCTTCAGTGGGACATCGGCGAAAAATGCCCCAAGCCTTCCTCCGCTTTTTATGTGCATTTTTACAGTCGTGATTCCACCATGGTTTCGGAATTTTCGGTAGATTTGTAGATGTTATAGGTATGGAAAAACGAGCAGCTTCCAATATGGCACGGGTGATAGAATTTACCGCTTCATCGATATCGTCTTGGTTCACCATCTCGTCAGAGATATCGACGAGGGAAGAAAACTGTTCCCAATCTGCTGATTCAAATATAAAACGAGGAGCGCGAACAGAGGGAACAGCACCAACTCCTAGCATCTCCAGACGGACGGGGAAGTGATCACTGTGGAAGAGATCCCGTCCGACATGAAACGACCATAGATGTAGGAGAGATGGAGAACACAAGACAAGATCGATGGCGTGAAACGTCCTTGACGGGGTGTGGAAGTGTGTATGTTGCCCATTATTTAGAAGACACAGATTTTGGTCATCTATCATTTTTTCGACTTGTCTTCCACGTTGATGATTTACATCTGGGCTACCCCAAAGAGGACTGTGACCATTGAAATCCCCCATTAAAATAATAGGGGGTGGAAGCTGGTCACAAAGCCTGTCTAATTCTGATTGTCGGATGTTACGATTAGGGGGGAGATAGATTGAGCAAACTGTTACTAATATATTTTTCACAGCGACTCTAACGGCAACAGCTTGTAAGTTGGTAGAGAGCGATAGCGGGGTGGATGGATTGCTATTATATGTAAATATAGCAACACCACCGCTAGCTCGGTCGCCGCTGATATAGTCCTTACGTAGGGGACTATACCCCCTAACAAGAGAGCTCTGAAAAGGCTTCAAGAGCGTCTCTTGCAAACAGAAACAGACAGGTTTGTGTAAATCTACGAGGTGTTTTATATCTACCGAATTGTGGTGGAAACCGCGACAATTCCAAGATAACATATTGAATTTTACTTGGAAAGATTAGCGATCCGCCGGTCGAGTGACCTGCTTCTTGGTTGAAGAAGCTTAGGGGTCTCGAGGCCTGGGTCGACCTCCATGTCACCTGGGTCAAGACCCGAAATGAAATCAGTTTCGTCATCAGTTGATGCTCCTGATGACTCTGATTTCTCTCCCTTTGTTTTAATTTTCTGTTGCGTATTATGTTTGATTTTGGATTTCACTTTACTTTTTAGAATTTCACCAGGTTTATTTGAAAGCTTTAGTTCAGGTTGTTTTTTATTATTTTTTTTGGGTTTGACAGAAGTTTTTGGTGGAATTTCTGTTTGTTTTGAAGTACCAGGAATTGGGTTTGTTTGGGAAGAAAAGGTACTGTGTTTCCCGGGCAAGGAAAAGCATTTAAGCAATTGTTCGGGTGACATTGGGGTATGTGGTATGTGAATATCTGTTTGAGTGGCCGTAGCCTTAACTTGGGTTGGTTTGGAGGCAGTTGCTTTAGCTATTGTTTTGGCCATAGAGTTTTCTATTGTAGTTTCATATATAGTTCGGGCTTCCGGATACGAGATGTTATTGTGGGACTTAATTTCCTGAATTCTCTTTTCTTTAATGTATGATTTGCACGTTCTGGAAAAAGATGGATGGTTTCCAGAGCAGTTTACGCAGGTGGGCTCAGCCTTGCAGCCTTCGCTTAGATGTTCAATGCTGCCACACACAGCGCAAACTTCGTGGTCACCACGACAAGCGTTCTTGGAATGCCCGAACTTTTGACATTTGAAGCATCGCAATGGGTTAGGGATGAATGGTCTTACAGGGCAGATTAAGTAGCCAGCTGTGATCTTATTAGGTAGTGTAGGGTTTGAGTTTGATGTTAGTTTTAATGGCACAAGGTCCGGTTTCGGACATGCTGCGCCAAGCCCAAGATAAAAAAATAAAAACAGTTAAAATATAAAAATTAAGTGTAAAACATTAAAAACAGAGGTATAAATATAAAAAGGGTGTCAAAAATGTTGGCCGGCAACTTGACGAAAAAAGTATTACAGTAAAATGAACTAGATGTGACTTAAAAACCCAATGTCATTTAAAAACGAAAAAAGATTTGAATGAGGAATTTCTCCAATCAAATCGTGCAAGTTTAAAATTGTGCTATTAAAATACTTAAGGCGTTGTTGATTAAAAGCAGGACAGACAATTAAAATATGAAAAACAGTAAAATCAGTTTGACAAGAAAGACAAAATGGAGGATTTATCCAATAAAAGATGACGGTGAGTGAAACGAGTGTGTCCAATACGGAGTCTTGTCAATTTAACGTCAGTCTTCCGCATTGGTGCAATGGTCCACTGATGAATGGTGGGTTTAATGGAGTGCAACTTGTTGCTGAGTTGCATATCCCAAGATTCTTGCCACAAGGAGTTAAAGAACTTCTTGGTGTACGCCTTTATGTCAACTAATGGAACGGCATGTTGCAATATGACAGAAGCTGCCTTTGCAGCGCTATCAGCAAGCTCGTTACCTTTAATACCTACGTGACTCGGCACCCAACAAAAAACAATATCAAAGCCTTCATTTCTAATTGATTTTAAAATGTTAAAAATATATGACACTACTGGATGGCAGTTAGTGTCATAGTGCTCCAGCTGCTTTAATACACTCATACTGTCTGTGTATATGCAGAAATTACGATGGGGACTCCTAGATATTAGTTGGAGGGCTTGGGAAATTGCCACTGCTTCGGCAGTGTATACAGAACAGGAAGGATGAAGCCTGTAGCTATGAGTTGTGTTATCAAGAATGACACCACAACCGACGTATCCTATTCCTTTCGACCCATCAGTAAATACTGGCAAGTATGAGTTGTAATGACAGCTGTGTTGATGGAATAATTGCTGGTAAATCGCTGGAGCAGTATCAGTTTTATAATATGAAATGAAGGGATTGAGATGAGGGAAAGATGGAATATCCCATGGTGGAAACCATAAGCCTTCGTTTATCTGCACCATAACATCACTCAAATCGGTATTAGTAAGTATGGTTTTTACTCGTTCACTAAATGGAACAGTGTGAGATGGGCGGGCAACAAAAAGACGATTCAAACTAGGAGCAAGAGTCATGGGTTTCAAAGGATGAGAGGACATGGATAAAACTTTAAAATAAAAATTGATCGACAGCTTTTTCCTTCTGAGATCAAGAGGAAGTTGGTAACACTCTATGGCCAGACTAGGGATGGGTGATGTTCTAAATGCACCAGAGCATATTCTCATGGCCGAGTTGTGAATTGTGTCCAATCTGCGCAAGACTGAGTCTCGAGCAGAACCATACGCAATACACCCATAGTCGATTCGAGATAGAATGATCGACTGATACACTCTGAGTAAGGAGGTACGATCAGCACCCCAAGATGTATTCGACAGCACTTTGAGGATGTTTAATGACTTTTCGCACTTCTTCCGTAGAGAGAGGACATGCGGAAGAAAAGTCAACTTGCTGTCAAAAATCACTCCTAGGAAACGTATCTCGTTAATTACAGGGATGGGGGTGTTGCGAATATGGATAACAGGATCAAGATGAAGGTTCCTTTTCTTGCAGAAATGGACGCAGTTGCTCTTTGTAGGAGAAAGAGTATGGCCATTCTGATCACACCACTGAACAAGATTGTTAACCGCAGTTTGTAGTTGCCTTTCAATTAGACGCATGTTACTTCCCTGACATGAAATCTGAAGGTCATCGACATAGAGTGTTCCACGAACAGATGGCTGAAGTTTCTCAAGAATTTGGCTAAAATGTAGGTTAAAAAGAGTCACACTTAAAATACTTCCCTGAGGGACGCCCTCAGATTGAATAAAATCGCGGGAAAAGGTAGAACCAATTCTGATTCTAAAAACACGTGAAGCTAAAAAGTTAAAAATAAAAACAGGTAAGTTACCTCTAAAACCAAAGTCGAACAAAGTACGCAGAATTCCATATCGCCAAGTGCGATCATATGCCTTCTCGACATCGAAAAAAATGGAAACTAAATGGTTTCTCCTAACAAATGCTTTACGGATCTCCGTTTCCAGAAATAGAATGTTGTCTAGAGTGGACCGGCCACGTCTGAACCCACTCTGGAAAGGAGAAATGCATTTGTTCTTTTCCAGTACATAAATGAGACGAGCATTGACCATGCGCTCAAAAGTCTTACATAGGCAACTGGTTAAGGCTATCGGCCGATAATTCAGAGGATCTTTGGGATCTTTACCAGGTTTCAGAATTGGAATAACGACAGCTTCTCTCCATGCTGAAGGGAGGGTCTGCTCCCTCCAGATTCTATTAAAGAGAAGAAGGACATTCGAGATGGAGTCTTGTTTCAAATGCCTGAGCATATCGTAACCAATTTGATCTGGACCTGGACTAGTATTATGTGCCTTTGATAAAGATCGTTTCAATTCGAACATCTTGAAGTCGCAGTTGTATGGTAGAGAGAGTTTGCTTTTGAAGTTGATAGGTGTCTGCTCAGCACGATTTTTAACAACCAAAAAAGTTGGATTGTAGGATTCAGAGCTAGACACTTTTTCAAAAGCTTCACCGATGACGTTGGCTACATCCTCTACGGAAGAATAAGTGGCGCCTCTGGTTTCTAAAATCGGACAGGAAAATTCCGAATATAAACCGTTTGCTGCCTTGACCTTCTTCCACAATTGCTTACTAGATGTCGAAGATGTTATTGAAGACACATAATTCTTCCATGATTCCTTCTGACTACGGCGTCGCACTTTTCTGGCAAATGCCTTGGCTTTTTTAAAAGCAATAAGATTCTGGGTACTAGGGTATCGTCGGAAAATACCCCACAACTTCCTCTGTTTCTTGTATGCCGTTTGGCACTCATTATTCCACCATGGTTTGTAGTGCTTATTCACACGAGATGAACTCTTCGGGATAGCAATTTCCGCTGCCCCTATGATACTTTCGGTGACGTTATGCACAGCATGATTAATATCATCAACGGTTACCATAGCTTCTGTTATCACTGCTTCTTCTTCAAAAACACCCCAATCTGCTCGTTTGTATAAGTACGTAGATGGGTGAAGCCTACTACGAGTACCGTTAACATGAGTGATAAGTAGAGGGAAATGATCGCTGTTGTGCAAGTCACTGTCAACAGCAAAATTTAAAAAAGGTAGAAGTGCAGGTGAGCAGATAGCTAGGTCAATTGAGTGGAAAGTTCGTGTGGGCTGATGAAAGTATGTCTTCTCCTCGTTATTTAGTAGGCAAAGATGGTGATCAGAGAGCATGTGCTCAATCTGTTGTCCACGAGGGTTCGTGTCATCATTTCCCCACAATGTACTGTGACCATTCAAGTCACCAAGAAGCAAAAAAGGGGCAGGTAGCTGATCCAAAAGGTCGTTCAAATCATGTTGACGGATGATAGCATGCGGCGGTAGATATAGACAGCAGACTGTGATTAGAGACTGGATGTGAATTCTCACAGCCACTGCTTGTAAAGATGTACGCAATGGTACTACAGTGCTGGGATAATCATGGGAAGTAAAAATGCATACACCGCCAGACACTGTAGAACCAGAATCTAGATCTTTTCGTACACAACTATATCTACGAATCTTCACAGAGTGGGTGGACTTCAAAAAGGTTTCCTGAAGCGCAACACATGCTGGATGGTATGTTGAGATGATAGATTTCAGATCATCAGTTCTAGACCGCAAACCACGGCAGTTCCAAGAAACTAAGGCCATTACTTAATGGGGGAAGTTGTCATGGAACAATCATCAGGATCCCCACGCAGCAACGCCTCTTCATCATCAGATGGATGAAGATTCATCATATCTTCATCCATTGTGGGTAACCTGAAAGGATTTCTCAGTTTGCGAGAGCTGGATTCCCTCGCAGATTTAAGTTTTAAAGCTTGTACAGCTTTAGATTTCGCAGATTTTTGTTTTGATAATGAACATTTGTTGACAGTTTGTTTTGGCGAGTTATTTAAAGAAAATAATGTGGCAGGTTTGGTTAAATTTGGCTTAATAGTACTGGTTGATGCTAAATTTGAAAACTGATTTAATGTGTCTGTTTGAGTGCTGCAGTTTTTCATTGTTACCTGTGTGGAAGATGAGTAGCTCTTCCCAGGCACTGGTGTGCGAGATGTAACTTTCCGTCTGGCTTCCGGATAAGAGATGTTGTCTTTAAACTTCGTGGCTGTGATCTCTTTTTCTAGTTTCCAAGTCGGGCATGTTCTAGAATAGGAAGGATGGTCACCTTCGCAGTTGACACACCTTTCCTGAGCATTGCAATTTTCGCTGTCGTGTCCCTCATTGGCGCAGCGAGCACATTTGGCGTTACTGCGACAGGTCAATTTTGAATGGCCGAATTGTTGACAATGGAAACAGCGCAGAGGGTTGGGAATGTATGGTCGGATGGGACATCGTAAATAAGCTACCTTGATGTGTTGTGGTAGAACAGGCGTTTCAAAAGTAAGGATCAGATGTTTGGTGTTTTGTATCTGACCATCTCGTCTGATTGTAATTCGAGATACCTTACACACCTTTTGATCATTTAGATTTTCCAAAATTTCCTCTTCCGAGACATACAATAAATCTGCAGCGGAGATCACACCACGAGAGTAATTTAAGTTACCATGCGGAGAAACAGTCACAGGTAAGTTGGCTAGAGAAGTCAATTTAAGTATAGATTCAGCTTGCTTATCTGAAGAAACTTCAATAAGAAGATCTCCAGTACGCATTTTGCTGATAGATTTAGTTTCACCAATACAACCAGTAATACCCTTTTCGATTAAGAAAGGAGAAACATTTAGAAAAGATCCTTCAGGTCTTTTCATTACAAAGAAACGAGCTTGAGGAAAAGATTTAAACATTTGTTGCTCCAATGAAGGAGGAGAATTGATAGAAGTTGCCATGAAAGTAATGTAAAGAAATTCAGACTCTGGAGTCCCACCCACCATGGAGTCCACAAAAGAAAGGGATAGAGGATGCCGGCAAGCACCAAAAACTAGATAAAGAAACAAAAGGAGAAACTAAACAAGCGCGCTCGGCTATCCACTACCAGGTTGTCCAGGGTCTATACGCAGGCAATTCGGCCCCGGTGAAGTCTCCACCCTTAACGAGATTCCCGGAAAACGGATCACTTGCTTGATCCCTAGCCGCCGACGAAGTCAAACGACCAGCCGATTGATGCACACGGGACCAATGTGCACCTCCCGTTTACCTGAAGCAAAGGCCGAAGTAGTGTGTTGGCACAGTATGTCGTCCCTCAACTACCAGGATCCCCCTTTCCAGGGACACGGGTCTCCACGCACGGCAAACACGTGGGTGATTAATTGCCCGAGAGGAGCTGACAGCTACAGGGCGGCAAAAAGCTTCTCACGGGGACCCCTCACCTCAGTAGAGGCAACCACAACGAGGGAGAAAAGAAATCAAAAGAAAAATACCAAACTTAAAAAGAGAATATAACACAGAAGAAGGAAAAGATCACTGGGGTACCTCGGGGTTGTGAAGCCCGTGTTTACTTATAGGAAGTAAACCCCCTGAGGGGTAGGTAGTGTAGGAGAGTTAAATGTTAATATTATGTGCTTGGTTTTTAGTATATTGTTATCCCTTTTAATTGTTATTCGGCGAACATCTGTAACCCCTTGGGGAGTAAGTTCCTTTAGGATTTCGGAATCTTCAACGTGTTGAAGATCCGATTCCGAGATGACGCCTTTGCTTGAATTAAGACCTTTATGAGGGGTTACTTTGATTGTGATGTTTCCCATTGTCGATGCAGCTAATAGATATTGCGATTGTCTTTGGTCTTTGGTTTGGACAAGGAAGTCACCCGACTTTAGCTTTTTTATGCTTTTCGGCTCGTTGCCACAAATACCTTTTATCCCCTTTTGGATGAAAAACGGGGACATTTTTCCCAATTCACCGGATTCAGGTTGGACTATTAAAAATGAAGGCAAATTAAGAGATGGAGCTTGTTTTTTCACTGTGGTAATGCCATCGGTATCATTTTGTCTTTTAGTTGGCGAATTTTGGGGATTTAGGCCTCCCGTGGGGCTGGAGAGAGAATAAGAAGCCATCATAAAATAAATAAATAGAAATTCGGACACTAGAATCCCACCCACCATGGAGTCCTCGATATCAGGGATAGTGCACACCGGCAAGCAACAAAAACCAAGAAAAGAAAAAAAATAGTAACTGAACTGTCACGCACGGCATAACACTATCAGGTTATCTAGTGTCTATACGCGACCGGCTCGTCCCTGTAGATGTCTCCACCCTTAACGAGATTCCCAGTAGACGAGCCGGTCGCTTGATCCCAAGCCGCCGACGAAGTCGGACGACCAGCCGATTGATGCACATGGGACCAATGTACACCTCCCGTTTATCTGAAGCAAGGGCCAAAGTAGTGTATTGGGACAGTATGTCATCCCTCAACTACCAGGATCCCCCTTTCCAGAGACACGGGTCTCCACGCACGGCAAACACGTGGGTGATATAATCCCCGTGAGAAGCTGATAGCAACAGAGCGGCACAAAGCTTCTCAAGGGGAGCCCTCACCTCTGAAGAGGTAATCACAATGAGGGAAAGAAGAGAAAACAAACAATAAATATAAAAACCAAAATGAGAAGGTACAAACAGACGAAGGGTTAGATCACTGGGGCACCTCGGGGTTGTGACGCCCGTGTTTACTTAAAGAAAGTAAACCCCCTGAGGGGTGTTGTTGTGTTGATTTCATTTTGTATAGTTCTTTTGTTGGATTTAGCTTGGGGATTTATGCCTCCCGTGGGGCTGGAGAGAGAAGAAGCCATCATAAAATACATATATAGAAATTCGGACACTAGAATCCCACCCACCATGGAGTCCGCGATATCAGGGATAGTGCACACCGGCAAGCAACAAAAATCAAGAAAAGAAAAAAATAGTAACTGAACTGTTACGCACGGCATACCACTATCAGGTTATCTAGTGTCTATACGCGACCGGCTCGTCCCTGTAGATGTCTCCACCCTTAACGAGATTCCCAGTAGACAAGCCGGTCGCTTGATCCCAAGCCGCCGACGAAGTCGGACGACCAGCCGATTGATGCACATGGGACCAATGTACATCTCCCGTTTATCTGAAGCAAGGGCCAAAGTAGTGTATTGGGACAGTATGTCGTCCCTCAACTATCAGGATCCCCCTTTCCAGGGACACGGGTCTCCACGCACGGCAAACACGTGGGTGATATAATCCCCGAGAGAAGCTGATAGCAACAGAGCGGCATAAAGCTTCTCAAGGGGAGCCCTCACCTCTGAAGAGGTAACCACAACGAGGGAAGGAAGAGAAGCCAAACAATAAATACATAACCCAAAAAAGAAGGTAAAACAGAGGGAGGGATAGATCACTGGGGCACCCCGGGGTTGTGAAGCCCGTATTTACTTTGAGAAAGTAAACCCCCTGAGGGGCAAATGGATTGAGAAAGTGGAAAGATGGAATATCCCACGGTGGAAAGGATTGAGTGGTAAATGTTTGGTTGGTTGGTTAGAGTTTAACGGCGCAAGGGCAACACGTGGGCCATACTGCGCCAACCAATCGTTAATCAGTTTTAAAATATTTTAAAAGTGAATATCAATTAATATTTAAAAGATTGAAAAAATCCAAAATAACACGAAGTAAGTATTTAAATAAGATGATAAAATAACACGAAGTAAGTATTTAAATAAGATGATAAAAATGTCATGTAAAAATTTAAAAAGTTTTCTGTGAGGTGGTGAACATAATATAGATGGAAGTGAAGGATGGTTGGCATTAAAATGCCGCTGTCTGAAGGTATTAAAACACGGACATTCGTTCAAAACATGAAAAACTGAAAAAATAACCCCACAGGTATTACATGTGGGGGCATCTTCTGCCAGCAGAAGATGCATGTTGTGATATTCCATGTGTCGAATCTGGCAACACTCTGTTGTAATATTCCATGTATCGAACCTGGCAACATTCTCGCCAGTTGAGAAACGTAAACAAAACATGTAGCACAATTCTCTTGTTGATTAAAACTTCTTAAGTTTTATCGTTGTAATGTTTACTTCTATAACAGTTTAATCAACAAGAAAAAGTAAATTATTATTAAAAAAGCTCTAGCTATAATGGATCATTATCTTAAGCCGGAACGGTTCGACATTGAACCCACGTGCACGGACGCTGAAGCCAGGTGGGTCCACTGGAAGAAAACATTTGCTAACTTTATCTTGAGATTAAAAGATGTGTCCGAGGATGACAAACTTCCTCTTCTCTGTAACTACGTGTCTTCATCCGTATACCAGTCAATCAGCGAAGCGGCCAACTACTCTACGGCGATGGCAAATGCGAACAAATGATCTTGGCGTCTGGGATATTTGTGGTAATGATGACAACATTCAACCAAGATGGCAGCATCGTGGCCAGATTAAATTTGCTTACTCAAATATGACTGATCCCCATGCTACTAATGTACTATTCATCCCAGAACAGTGGAGTAACATTCCTGATCCGTCCAAAATGGTTGCAGTTTTAGTAGTCCTCGTCTGTGGTTGGGGTCGTCTGTATCCAGTAGTCACTCACTCTTTTCGGTCTTCAACGGGCACGGATCTAGAAGCCGTATTTGCAATTAACGCTGGTTGGACTCATGTTGGCGGAGCTGTTGATCTCAGAGTCATCCTGCCTGCTACTTTCCCTCTTTCTGGAAACAAATTTCAAAATATGGTGGCTGCCTACTCAGCTCTGAAGGTCCCACCTAGATACGGTAATCAGTACGGAAGAGCAGGAGGACCTTGCGATATTACTTGGGTTAATCAACAAGGGCAGACCATCAGATCTCAGGTTGATCAGACTGAGTTCATAATGTCATGGATGGGTGACATCGGCATTGAAGATCTTCGTTTCATTGCCACTGTGCTTAAACCAGTCTGTGATCTCAACAGCCATTTTCATGACTGGAAGATATTTGGAGAGAGCTTAACTATTTGGCATCCACCAGCTCTATTAGTGCCTAAAATACCTGAAAGACAAGACATCAACTCAACTCAACTCTACCGTTCGTCAAAAGCACGGCTCGAGCATTAGAGCTACCAAACTACTTTGTACAAAGAATCTATCCTCATCGCACACCTGAAGGAGCTCGTGAAGACTGGTTTCTGCCGGTCAATGACCAAAATCGTAATGTTCCTCACATCTACTACCAATCTTATACTGATGTAGATCACTCAAGAACTATACATCACCATGACACCCAAAGGACCTATGGATACGCCGGTCGTGCAGTGCCTCTTCTGACTCAACGTCGTCCATGGAAATCACCAAGTGTCAACCAACTCGAAAAACTCAAAACTTTATTCGACCAAGTGGGGACAATCGTTAGACGTGGGGGGAGCAGAGAATTCGGGGATCTTTTCTTACAACGTATACTCGACAATTCTGGCAGGAAAGGTGTTATTTTGGGCAAATTAAGCCGTTCTTCACCTAGATCCGGAGGTTGGGGCTTATTCGATGGATCAGACAATAAACTGGTTAAGGTCATGTCTGATGGTCTCCCCGAGCACTGACTAGATTTCGCGGTCTCAGGATCATTGCGCTCTAGCACTAGTGAGCGGGGTACCTCAGCTGTCTTAAACAGTTTGGCTTCCAAGTTTGGTATCTTTATACCTCATCCTACAGTTGGGCAACTTAAAGTTTTTGCTCTAAGAAGATTAGCTAATAGGTTAAAATCTGGCGATTTTCCAAACTTGGTTGATTTAATGCGAGAGAAAATCAACGATTTTATCTACTCTTATCGTTTTTCCCGGACCGTAATTGTGCATGATTATTTGTTTTATCAACAGGAGCAAGCTATTGGAAGTGTCCTATCCAGCATTCTGAGCACTGTAGGAAGATGGAGCAGTGAGAGTGATCAGAGTGAGTACGAAATGTTCAAGAGTGAAATCAAATCTGTAGGCTTCAGCTTCATCGAGACTAAGGCAGACCAGTTTAGCCGACCGGCTCTTGAATGTCCACTTAGGATCGACTACAGAATCCACCCAAAAGTCCGAGGCCAATTAATGCTGGGGCATGCTGTGGCTCTTGAACATTATGAGGACAAAGGGTTAAGTTTATCTTATGATGATGTCTATGTTAATTTTAGTAGTTATCCAGCGGTCCGGGCATTTATGTACTAAACAGTATTTTATATTTGTTTTTATTTTTCTTTGTGCCATTTTTATAATATTTTTAAAATATATGTAACCATTGTATTTTTAAGGCTTATTAAATTAGTTTAACTTTAAAAAAAAAAAAAATCTTCTCTTCTCTCTTGATATTTGCATATCGTCCAAAAGGTTGAAAAAGAATTAAAAGATAAAACGGTCTTTCAAAGCGTCATAGTCCGTTGGGCGCCCGATGCGCAGGTTTTTCATTAATTTGGCAAGTGTGACAGTGTCTAAAAAATCTGTTTATGTCTTCATTAATTTTGGCCCAATAATAGTGAGGAGTAATTAAGCGAATCATTTTATAAATTCCTGGATGACCAAATTTTGTGTTTTAGATAATACTTAATATTGTTTATATTTTTGAATTTTGCCATTTAATTGTTTATTTTCTTTAGATTGGTTGGTTGGGGTTTTATGGCGCAAGGGCTTCACTAGGGCCATGCTGCGCCAAACAGTAGTGCTTTTTTTAAAAATTAAGATTCTTTAAAATTGAGATTAAAAAACAATTGAACAATTATCGTTGTTAAAATGGTTAAAATTTTAAATCAGGCAATAAAAACCAACATCTTTTAAAAATGCATAAAGATTTCGATGAGGTGGTGATGATAAAATCGATGACAATGATGGATGATTCGTATTAAAATATCGACGTCTGATATTGTTAAAAACAGGACATTCACTTAAAATATGCAAGACAGAAAAATAAACTCCACAGGAATTGCATGTGGGGGCATCTTCTGCCGAAGATGCACGTGGGTGAAACGAGTGTGGCCTATTCTTAGACGTGTCAGGAGCACTTCCCGTTTCCGGGATTGCTGTATGGGCGCGAATCCGGAAATTGAGGGCTGAAACGAACGCAGCTTGTTAGCTGTCTGTGCATCCATGTCACCTGGATCAAGACCCGAGATGACATCTGTTTCATCATCGGTGGATGTTCCCGATGATTCTGGCTTATCTTTATTTGATACAGTTTTTTGTTTTGTATTCATTTGTAATTTGGATTGTATTTTATTTTTTAAGGCATCTCCAGGTTTATTTGATAGTTTTTGTTCCGTTTGTTTCTTGTTTTTGTTAGGTTTTGCTGTAGTTTTGGGTGGATTTGCTGTTGGGTTTGAAGTGCTAGGAATTGGGTTTGTCTGAAAAGAAGAGTTACTGTTTTTAGCCGGTGAGGAAAAGCATTTAAGAAGTTCTTCGGGTGACATTCTGATATTCGGGATATGGATGTCAGTTTGTGTGGTTATGGATTTTACTTGAGCTGGTTTGGGAACTATTGTTTTAGCTATTGTTTTTGCCATAGAGTTTTCTATTGTAGTTTCGTAGATAGCACGGGCTTCGGTATATGGGATGTTATTGTTGGTTTTTATTACTTGGATTTGCTTTTCTTTATCGTAAGTTGGGCACTTCCTGGAAAAGGATGGATGTTTTCCATTGCAGTTTACGCAGGTGGGCTCAGCTTGGCAGCCTTCAGATGGGTGTTCATTGCTGCCACACACTGCGCAAGTCTCGATTTGACTTCTGCAAGCATTTTTGGAGTGCCCAAACTTTTGACAATTGAAGCATCTTAGAGGATTAGGAATAAAAGGACGTACTGGGCAACTTAAATAACCGGCAATTAATCTACTAGGGAGTTTAGGGGTGCTGAAAGTTAAGATAATGTGCTTTGTTTTTATGATATTATTGTCCCTTTTGATAGTTATTCGGCGGACTTCTATGACACCTTGGGGGGTGAGTTCTTTAAGTATTTCCGATTCTTCAACGTGTTGAAGATCGGATTCAGATATCACCCCTCGGCATGAATTTAAACCTTTATGTGGTGTTACAGTTATTGCTATGTTTCCTATTGTTGTTGCTGAAAGTAAGTATTGGGATTGCCTGGAGTCTTTTGTTTCTACTAAAAAGTCGCCTGATCGTAGTTTTTTTATTGTTTTTGGCTCGTTGCCGCAGATTCCTTTTATTCCTTTTTGTATAAAGAATGGAGACATTTGACCTAATTTACCATCTTCGGATTGAACTATGAGAAAAGTGGGAGATGTAGATGCTATGGGTGTATTGGAGGTAGAGGGTTCAAGAGTGGTCGAAATGTTAGGGATTGGAGCTTGTTTTTTTGCTGTTATAGAGACTTCATTTTGTATTGTACGTTTGTTCGTTTTACATGTTTGGGGATTTATGCCTCCCGTGGGGCTGGAGAGAGAGGAAGAAGCCATCATAAAGTAAATAAATAGAAATTCGGACACTAGAATCCCACCCACCATGGAGTCCTCGGTATCAGGGATGGTGCACACCGGCAAGCAACAAAACCAAGAAATGAAAAAAAAAATAGTAACTAAACTGTTACGCACGGCATAACACCATCAGGTTATCTAGTGTCTATACGCGACCGGCTCGTCCCTGTAGATGTCTCCACCCTTAACGAGATTCCCAGTAGACGAGCCGGTCGCTTGATCCCAAGCCGCCGACGAAGTCGGACGACCAGCCGATTGATGCACATGGGACCAATGTACACCTCCCGTTTATCTGAAGCAAGGGCCAAAGTAGTATATTGGGACAGTATGTCGTCCCTCAACTACCAGGATCCCCCTTTCCAGAGACACGGGTCTCCACGCACGGCAAACACGTGGGTGATTTAATCCCCGAGAGAAGCTGATAGCAACAGAGCGGCAGAAAGCTACTCAAGGGGAGCCCTCACCTCTGATGAGGTAACCACAACGAGGGAAGAAAGAAAACCAACCTATAAATACAGAACCCAAAAAAGAAGGTAAAACAGAAGGGTTGGTTGGTTGGTTGAGTGAAGTTTAACGGCGCAAGGGCAACACATGGGCCATACTGCGCCAACCAATCGTCAATTCGTTTTAAAATACATTAAAAGTCATTGTTAACATTTAAAAGTTTGAAAGAAAAAAAATCAAATATAAGATGAGGCAAATATTTAAATCAGGTGGTAAAATCCAATGTCATATAAAAATTTAAAAAGATTTTTGTGAGGAGGTGAACATAAAATGGATGAAAGTGAGGGATGGTTAGTATTAAAATACTGCCGTCTGAACGTATTAAAAGATCGACATTCATTTAAAACATGAAAAACAGAAAATATAACTCCACAGGTATTGCATGTGGGGACATCTTCTGCCAGCAGAAGATGCACATGGGTAAAACGAGTGTGGCCTATTCTTAATCTAGTTAGGAGCACTTCCCTCTTCCTAGATTGCTGTATGGGAGCGAATCCGGAAATTAAGGGCTGAAACGAACGCAGCTTGTTAGCTGTCTGTGCATCCCACATGGCCTGCCAAGTGAGAGACAGAGCAGTGTCACAAGCTTTATATGCGTCGTCAGGGCAGAGCCAAGTGCTCCTAGGTCCACTTACTGATCGTGCGATGGAATCTGCGCGTTCATTACCCATGATCCCCACATGACCTGGGATCCAACAAAAAAGAACTTTAAATTTTCTGTCTAAAAGTGTAATATGAAGTTTTAAAATTTCTAAGATAAAAGGATGGGTCTGGTTCAATGGATTATTTAGTGCGTCTAAACAGCTCTTGGAATCTGTGTAAATAATCCACTGACCATGGCCTTGCTTTAAAATAAATTGCAAGGCCAATAGAATAGCCAGGGCCTCAGCTGAAAAGACGGAGCTGCTATGGTGCAATTCTCGGGACATGATGTTATTGTCATGAATTGCAGCAGCTCCGACATGCCCTTGGCTTTTGGACCCATCCGTATATATTGCCTTAAAATTGGAAAAATGATGTCGATGATAGTAAAATACACTTATAAAAGCAACGTCAGGTGTAATGCTTTTTTTAAAATTTGTAAAAATATTAAGAATAATTATTTGATGGTGATGCCATGGTGGGATGGAGTATGAGATAGGACGAATCTTAAAATTGTTGATATTATGTGATGAAAGAATGGACTGAATTCTTAATGTAAAAGATGGTATGCAAGATGGGCGTGCGTTAAAAAGTCGATGATAAAGAGGCTTAAAAATATGGTCTAAAAGGGGATGAGATGGATGACTTTTGATTTTAAAATAAAATTTTAAAGAAAGTTTGTCACGTCTCAGTCCCAGAGAGGATTCCAGACAAAGCACATATAAACTTTGCACCGGTGATGTACTAAATGCTCCTGATGCGATCCTGAGACCTAAATGGTGAACAGGATCAAGGAGCATTAATGCCGATTTTCTGGCAGATCCGTACACCACCGAGCCGTAGTCAAGTATGGAACGGACCAGGCACCTGTAAATCTTCAACATGGAGGATGTGTCAGCTCCCCAGGAAGTGTTGGAGAGAACTTTCAGGAGATTCAGGACTTTATTGCACTTCAGCTTCAGATATTTAATATGGGGCAGGAAAGTGAGCTTGGAGTCAAAAATAATTCCGAGAAATTTGGTCTCGGAAACAATCGGTATTTGAACACCATTCAAGTAAATATCTGGGTCATTGTGAAGCTCACGTTTCCTGCAGAAGTGCATGGCTACGGTTTTTTCAGCAGAAAAAGTAAACCCGTTGTTATTAGCCCAGTCTGTGATTCTCCTGATAGCCAGCTGAAGCTGTCTCTCTATGAGTGACATATTCGTTGAGGCGCATGACATGTGAAAATCGTCAACAAACAACGTCCCTGACACTGATGGTGGTAGACAGGTCAAAAGGCTGTTGACTTTGACGATAAACAGTGCGCAACTCAACACACTTCCCTGGGGGACACCTTGTTCTTGTATGTACTCGTCAGATAAGATCGAGTTAACTCGTACTTGAAAGATTCTTCGTTTTAAAAAGTTCTCAATAAATGTAGGTAAATTTCCTCGCAGACCTAGATCATGTAGGTCTTTGAGTATACCATATCTCCAAGTACGGTCATATGCCTTCTCCATGTCAAAGAATACCGATACCAAATGGTTCCGCTTGACAAAGGCCTCCCGAATTGATGTTTCGAGGAGGAGCAAGTTGTCAATAGTGCTTCGTCCGCGACGAAAGCCACTCTGGAACCGAGACAGACTATTATTATATTCGAGATAAAAAAGAAGACGTGCATTAACTAGTTTCTCCAGGAGTTTACAAAAACAACTAGTTAATGCAATTGGGCGATAACTTGAGGGATTCTTGGGGTCTTTACCAGGTTTTACAATTGGTATTATTAGAGCACGTTGCCAGTTGGATGGAAATGTATTCTCTTGCCAAATACGATTAAACAATTTCAATATAAGCTTGAGCTGGAGTGGCTGGAGATGTTTAAGCATAGAGTAATGTATATCATCTGGCCCAACGGCAGAATTGTTGGAACCAGAAAATGCTTGCATCAACTCAGCCAAAGTAAATTCAGAGTTATAATCTTCTGAACAAGCAGAAGCAAAATTCAACTTTGTTCTCTCAGCTCGAAGCTTATATGATGCGAACGGCTCTTTATAATTGGAATTGCTTGAAACCTTGGCGAATGCATCTCCAAGAGTATCAGCAATGTCCTTAGGGTCTGAAACAACTCCCCGATGGTTCTCTAAGATGGAGATAGAGTAATTGGGATAGCGGCCCTTGATCTTATTGACCTTGTTCCAGACCCTCCTGGAAGACGTCGAGGAAGTTATGCTGCTAACATATTTCCTCCAAGAATCCCTCTGGCTTCGGCGGCGGATCTGACGCGCTTCGGCCCGTGCCCGCTTAAAATTGATTAGATTTGTCGTAGTGGGGCATCTACGAAAAATACCCCACAACTTTTTTTGTTTTTTATGGGCAAGTCTGCAGTTTTGGTTCCACCACGGTTTAGATTGTTTCGGTAGCTTTGTTGATGATACAGGTATAGAAAGGTGAGCAGCTTCAATAATGGCGTTGGTGACCGATTGCACGGCTACATCAATGTCGTCCTGGTCCACCATCTCGTCAGAAAGAGAAACGACTGAAGAAAACCTATCCCAATCCGCCCTTTCGAGGATAAATAGGGGTTGGCGGATTACAGGTGTAGATGCACCTCCTAGATAGTTAAGGATTATTGGAAAATGATCACTATGAAAAGGATCATTTTCCACAAAAAACGTCCAATCAGAGAAAAGAGATGGTGAACACAGGGCGAGATCGATGGCGTGGAAAGTCCTCGATGGGGCGTGGAAGTATGTATTTTGCCCATTATTAAAAATACAGAGATGTTGGTCTGATATTAATTTCTCGATTTGTCTTCCACGATTGTTGATATCTGGGCTACCCCAAAGAGGATTGTGGCCATTAAAGTCCCCGATTATAATAAAAGGGGGCGGAAGCTGGCCACAAAGCCTGTTCAAATCTGTTTGTCTGATATTTAGATTAGGGGGCAGGTAAACGGAACAGACAGTAATTAATCGATGGTGTATGGCGACTCTGACAGCAACAGCTTGAAGGTTGGTCGAGAGCGTTAGCGGTGTGGATGGATTGCTATTTGATGTAAATATAGCGACACCACCGCTAGCTCTGTCGCCGCTGACATAGTCCTTCCGGAGAGGACTATATCCCCTAACAAGAGAGCTCTGAAAAGGCTTCAAGAGCGTCTCTTGCAAACAGATACAAACAGGTTTATGTTCATCAACTAAATGTTTGATGTCAACCGAATTGTGGTGGAAACCGCGACAATTCCAAGAAAGGAGACTGAATTTTAAGATTTATTAATGTCAGTCCCCCTTTCTTTCGACTTGCTCCTAGGTTGGAGATTAAAAGGAGTCTCCAACCCAGCTTCTACATCCATCTCACCGGAAGATAAACCAGAAATGGCATCTTCTTCCGATGATAAATCTGAGTTAGTATTATTTGGTTTTGCTTTTTTAGTTTTCTGTGGCAAGGATAATTGATTGTTTTCAAGTTCAGGTTTTTTTTTGTTTTTGGAGAGAACCTTATGTTTAAGGGCATCTCCTGGTTTGGTTACGGATTTTGTAATTGGTTTAGCTACTGCAGTGGGAGGGGATACATTTTGTTGAGTTTTAGCAGATTTTATACAGACTAGTTTAGTTTGGATTGCAGTTGTTACAGTTTTAGGGTTGGTTGTGATTGGACTATTGGATTTGGATGTACTAGATGTTTGGAGTTGGCAAGGGTATGAGAGATTGGTCTGGATACTGATGTTAGTTACAGATTTCGGCTGAACTGCAGCTGAGTAGGTCTTTTGGCCCGTTTTAGATGGTAGTTTCGGGACCTGGGCCCTTGCCTCAGCGTAGGACACACGGCTTGTGGATTTAATTTCCTGGATTTTTTTTTCACGCAGCCATTCGGGGCATGATCGAGAAAACGCAGGATGATCGCCATCGCAATTGATGCAATGGGGATCTGCGCTGCAATCCCGATCAGCATGGTCTGCAATTCCACATTTGGCACATGTGTCCGGCCTATTACAGGTGTTCTTAGAATGACCGAACCGTTGACACTTAAAACAGCGCAACGGATTCGGGATATATAGGCGGACGGGGCAGTTCAGATATCCGGCTTTGATATTAGGTGGTAGGAGAGGAGTATTGAATGTAAGTATGACATGTTTAGTTTTTAATATTTCATTGTTACGTTTTATTGTGATGCGATGAGCACGAACTACGCCCTGACTCGAAAGTTCAGAGACGAGCTCGTCCTCATCTACATTCTGGAGGTCTGGTTCGGAAATCACTCCTTGGCTATTGTTTAGGGTTTTGTGAGGCATTGATGTAATATTGAAAGTAGCAAGCATTTTAAGTCTATTGAGGGATTGAGATTGCAGGGGATTAGAAGCTTCAATGAGCAAGTCCCCTGAACGCAGTCGTTTTATGGATTTAGGTTCTCCTATGGCACCTTGGATAGCCTTCTGTATATAGAACGGTGATTTTGTTTTAAAAGCAGGATCAGGTGATTGTATGATGTAGAACGCAGGTAAAGTAATGGACAGTTTTTTTGTTTCATTTGTGGCAAGTGGATCTGATGGACGTTTGGATGTAGAGCTGGGGTTGGTAGTTTGTGGGTGAATTAAGGCTTCACCCGTGCCTTTAAAAGGTAAAGATTCCATAATTAGAGATATGATGTTCATCTCGATGCGTCCCCACCCATCACAGAGCCCAACAAGGGGAGACCCTTGGGGTCTCAGGGATAGCATCGAGATATAGCATTACGGCTTCGGGTTGTAGATCCGCAGGGCAACCCTAACCGCAATGCTAACCCTAGGTAGTGAAGATGGAATTTACACTACCAGCCGATTGACAGAAGGGGGCTACCTTCTGCCACCCGTCTACAGTGAATCCTGGGCCAAAGGGCACGCATGCGAGGACCCAACCATGTGAATCCTGCGCAAGGTAACCCCAGGATCCCATTCTCCCCCTTACGGGACGCCACGCACGGCAAACACGTGGGTTGGTATAATCCAACAAAAAAAAAATCATATAAATAAATCCAAAAGTATAAGAAATATAAACTAAACCCAGAAATATAAGTAAAAAAATACCAAAACGAGAACGTAAGACAATATATGGAATTGAAAGAATGAACAAAATAAAAGAGTAACTAAACAGTACATACGGTAGGGCCTAACAAAAAAGGAAAGAAAAGAAAATGCTAGGCCCAGCTAGGGTACCTCGGGTTCGCCAAGCCCGTACTCACAAGATGTGAGCCCCCGAGGGGGTAAAACAGAAGGGATAGATCACTGGGGCACCCCGGGGTTGTGAAGCCCGTGTTTACTAATAGAAAGTAAACCCCCTGAGGGGTTATTTTCTTTAGAACTAAGTTGTTTATGCTTCATTAATACTGTTTGTGCTTCAGTTAATACTGTTTGTATTTTGTTTATTGGTTGGACTTGTGTTCCCAACTGCCCAGTAATATTTTGTACTGTATTTACATTGTAGTATCAGCTTCTATTATGCACTTTGTTCTTCGAAATATTTTTATGTTATTTCTACATTACTAAGTCGTCTAACAGAGAGCAATTTTAAAACTTATAAGATTTTTGCTACTTTTTGTCATGCTGTATGACCGGCCACCATGCTGTTTGACCTCAAGTTATTTTCCAAAATTTAATTTTTTAATTATACCTTTTAGAATTGTTTTTAAAATACTTCTACTGACAATTTTTTGACCCTGGGAGCATTTTTGTCAGGGGGGATATGTAATAGAAATCCTTTTTTAGAACCGACAGTTAAATTAATTCCTCTTTCCAAAGCACAAAACCCTCTTTAATCAATTCATTCAACAACTTATTTAGGATAACTTCCCACGCCAATTTAATGTGTGAGATCTTTGCGAAGTCAGCAGTATTGTTAGTCATTTCCCATAATTAGTATTCCGTTCTGGCGCCAATATACTTGCCTTCTCACTACAATGTTTATTATATAAATTTGTTAACTCAGCTTTTCTCACGCTGCCAGATTTTTTAGATAACTATGTTCTCTGTTCGACATTACTATGTAGGAGATTCTATTCCCTGTCATTATGTTGTAAAGACGTAACTTTAACGCTCTCTCTCTCCGGGTTTAACTTTGATTTATGGTTTATATCTTAATAAATGTTTTATATTGTTAAAAATGGATTCTTCACTACGGCTCCACGACCACGCTGCAATAACTTTAATTAAAATGGATTAATATATTACATAAGTCGACAGGATAATCGTTTAAAGTGTTAATTCATTACATATATTTTTATTTTACGCGAGATATTTGATTTTTTACTCATCTTTGATGTTACCACGTGCTATCACCGGAGATACCCCAAAAACAAGAAGTGGGAAACCATTTAGATCCAACCCCAAACATATTGACGCACAAACTACTGGACCTCCTAATATTAGAGGTTTTCCCAGCTTTAAGTCAAATAATCAAAACAAGCAAATAACCAGCTACCCGCAACTCCCTGAGTACTCGATAGATGGCGCCACCATGATTGTTCCAGCAGATATAGTGGAATCCAACCTTCCCATTATAGAGGAAAGCGACCCTATTAATGATAATCCAGATAATAATATTCCACCCATGGAAGATCAGATTAGATTAAATGAAAATAATCAAAATACAGCTAACAAGAAACAAACGCACCCCTACAAAAAGAACAAACTTGTTACCCCAGTTAATATCAGGGATAAGAGATATACTTGGAAGGAGTTAACAAACATTCTGCTCAACAAGGGAATTCCCACAATCAATTATATTGCAGAAATAAAGGGATTAGGTAGCTTCAATATCACCTGCAAAGATGAAAAGGTTCAGAGGGAATTAACTAGGATCCTTAATGATGAAAATATATTCTATCATTCTTTCACTATGCCAGCCGACAAAGTCACTAAGGTGGTAATCCGCGGCCTACCAAATGATTGTTTAACTGATGATATTACTACTGAATTAGCAGAATTAGGCTATGGCCCAAGCAAGGTAAAACAGATGAAATCTAACAGATCTGGTCAGATTAAATTCATCCCCCTATTTCTTGTCACCTTGCCTAGATCAGACAAAACCAGACAATTTCATAATTACCAATATCTATTTAATCTGAAAATAGAGGTCGAAACTTACAGAGGTAGAACTGGACCTACACATTGTTTTAGGTGCCAACAATTTTTTCACACGGCACAAAATTGCAGACATGAACCCAGATGTGTAAAATGCGGAGAAGCCCACTTAACCAAAGATTGTTCCAGAAATAAAGATGATGTAGATGCCCCCCCCCCCCCCTCCAAAGTGTGCTAACTGCAATGGCCCCCACACTGCAAATTATAAGGAATGCCCTGTCTATTTAAATGCCTGCAGCAAAATTACCCCCCCCCCCCAGATGCAACAGAAAAATAACTTTATTCAATCTAGAACTGTTTCAAATACCAGTTATGCATGAGCTGTTCGCGGTGATGAAACAAACACAAATGAAGCCAAAACCATATTAAATCAAATCAACAACCAAATAAACTGAATTAAACAATCAGGCTTTGCTGATATCAAAAAGGATCGGGAGGAGATCAAAAAACGGCTTGAAATCTCTTGAATTAAATGTTTTCACACCTTTTACAATGGCAATTTGGAATGCCAATAACCAAGTTTACAGATTTGAAGAGTTTAAGGACTTTATTGAAGAACATAACATTGATATTGCAGTTGTATCAGAAACCCATGCCAAACCCTATCACCAACTTAAAATCCAAAACTACAACACTTTCAAAACTGATCGACTACACCATAGGGGTGGAGGAACGGCGATTTTCACTAAAAGGCATATTAAGGCTTCACTCTTCTCAACGGATAACTCCAGGGGATATGAAAAAACTGATGTTATTATAGACATTAAAGACCAGAGACATATTCACATTGTTGCAGTGCACAATCCGCCTAACAATAAACTCACTGACCTGGATGTTGAAGACATTTTGCCCCCCAGCAAACAAGTTATTGCAGCAGGTGATTTTAATGCTAAAAACACTCTCTGGGGCTGCAACTACACCAACCCAAATGGAAAAACTATTGCTAACAACTTTAGAAAGAAGGGTATTCACATTTTTGCCCCTAACCAACCAACCCACTACACATAACAGAAGACCTGTTTGTTTGTTTGTTGTTTTGTGGCGCAAAGGCAACACAAGGGCCATGCTGCGCCAAAAAAAACGGTAAAAGAAACTATGATGGATGAGTTATATGATGATGAGTTATAAATAGATGAAGATCATATATGATAAATTAAAAAAACTAAAATATGTTAAATTCATTTTTAAAAAATGAGGTGGTTTAAAAAAGTTTAAAATTAGATATGATTAAAAACACTAGATATGATTGAAAAACCCGATTGCTCTTAAAAATGCAAAAAGTTGGATGGGGATTTTCCCCAACCAAATCTTGTAGATTTAAAATTGTGCTTTTGAAAAATTGAAGACGATGAGGATGAAACTTGGGACATGAAATTAAAATATGATGCACAGTCATACTGCATTGACACAGATTACAAATGGGCGGATCTTCTCCCAGTAATAAATGTCGGTGAGTAAATCGGGTATGACCAATACGCAGACGTGTCAACTTGACATCAGTCCGAAGCATTGGATTTACAGGTCACATTTGAAGATGACTTTTAATGGCATGTAGTTTGTTGCAGGTTTGCAAATCCCATGCTTCTTGACGCAAAGCAAATATAAACTTATGAATAGATGATTTTATATCTTAGTAGGGGACTGGCTGCTGAAACGGAATTGAAGCCGCTTTAGCAGCAGAGTCCGCCAATTCATTTCCTGAAATCCCTACGTGACTAGGTACCCAGCAAAATAAAATAACAAAACCTTTCCTCTCAAGTTTGTGTAACAGAGATAATATGTCAGGAGCTATTGGATGACATATGTTATTAAAGTGCTCCAGGCTTGTTAAAGCACTTAAGCTATCGCTGTATACACAAAACTTGCGATGGGAGCAGAATGAAATATGTAGCAGAGCACAAAAGATTGCCACCATCTCAGAAGTAAAAACCGAGCAGGATTTATGAAACGTGAAACTGACTGTGGATGTGTCAGACACAACACCACAGCCAACACGTTCACCTGCTTTGGATCCATCAGTATAGACTGCATGATAATCACTATACTGAGATCGGTGTAAATAAAAGATCTTCTGCAAAATTTCTGGGGCATTATCTGCTTTATAATGCATCGCAAAGGGATTTAAAAAGTGAAATGATAGAATATCCCATGGAGGAATGATCTGAGGATTAGCCAGCTGGATATCTAAGTCACTTAGAGCTGCATCCGACAGAACAGTTTGGGCGAATGCTAGATGGACGTGCATTATATAGCCTACCAAGATATGCGTCAAGACTCAATTTCCGTAAAGGATGAGAAGGATCAGATTTTATTCTACAGTAGTAGTTAGCGCTTAACTTTTTACGTCTAAGGTCAAGTGGGAGTTGACAACACTCTGTTAACAGACTCTCAATGGGTGAGGTGCGAAATGCACCTAAACAAATACGGACAGCAGTATGGTGGACGGTATCCAATCTCAGCAAAAGAGATGCTCCTGCTGAACCATACGCAACGCATCCGTAGTCAATACGAGACTGGACAATTGAATTATAAATACGCAGCAAAGAAGTGCGGTCCGCTCCCCAAGAAGTATTTGAAAGAACCTTGAGGATATTAAGCGACCTATCGCACTTCTTTCGCAAGGACAATATATGAGGGAGAAAATTCATCTTGTTGTCGAAAATGACTCCCAGATACCTTATCTGATTGACAACAGGGATAGGCGTGTTGCGTATGTGGATTTCAGGATCAGGGTGAAGACCCCTCCTCCTACAGAAATGGATACAACTGCTTTTAGATGGTGATAGTTTATGGCCGTTTTGTTCACACTATTCTACAAGTCTTTTAACAGCAGTTTGTAATTGACGTTCAATTAAGCGCATGTTTGATCCTTGGCATGAGATTTGTAAATCATCAACATACAAAGTTCCATGAACAAAGGGTGAAAGGACATGAATGTTTGTTTTGGGTTTTATGGCGCAAAGGCAACACAAGGGCCATGCTGCGCCAAAACAAAGGATAAAAGAAAAACTATGAAGAAAATTCTCAATAAAGAGTGGTAAATTTCCTCTGAGACCTATATTATGTAGGTCTCTGAGGATACCATATCTCCAAGTACGGTCATAGGCTTTCTCGATGTCGAAAAATACAGACACCAAATGATTCCGCTTGACAAAAGCCTCCCGAATGGTTGTTTCAAGGAGGAGCAGGTTGTCAAGTGTACTTCTCCCACGGCGGAAACCACTCTGAAACTGAGAGAGACAATTGTTATTTTCTAAATAAAACAGAAGACGGGCATTGACCATTTTTTCAAGTAGCTTGCATAAGCAGCTGGTCAAAGCTATTGGTCTGTAGCTGGAAGGACTCTTAGGATCTTTACCTGGCTTGACCATTGGAATCACAAGAGCACGTTGCCATGCTGACGGAAATTTATTTTCCCGCCATATTTTATTATACAGATTGAGAATGAACTTGAGTTGGAGAGGGTGGAGATGTTTCAGCATACTATAATGGACTTCATCATGACCAACAGAAAAGCTGCGAGTGTTCAAAACATCTCGCATTAACTCGGCCATGGTGAAATCAGCATTATAGTCTTCCAACTCAGTAGATGTAAAGTTTAATTTAGTTTTCTCAGCATTACGTTTAACAGTGGCAAACGGCTCTTTGTAATTCGAGTTGCTGGATACTTTTGCGAAGGAGTCGGCCAAAGTATCCCAAGGTGGAAAGGATTGAGTGGTAAATGTTTGGGTAACTACGTCACTTAGAGCTGCATCCAACAAGATGGATTTCGCTCTTTCAGAAAATGGTCGGATGTTAGATGGACGAGCATCATATAACCTACCAAGATAAGCATCAAGTCTCAACTTACGTAAAGGGTGAAAAGGATCAGACATAATTCTACAGTAGTAGTTGGCGCTTAATTTTTTACGTCTCAAGTCAAGTGGAAGTAAACTACACTATGTCAACAGACTTTCAATGGGTGAAGTGAGAAATGCACCTGAACAAATACGGGCAGCAGTGTGATGGACAGTATCCAATCTTCGTAGAAGGGATACTCCTGCAGACCCATACGCAACGCATCCGTAGTCAATACGGGATAAGATAACCGATTTGTAAATACGCAGCAAAGAAGTGCGATCAGCACCCCAAGATGTATTTGAGAGTACTTTGAGGATATTAAGCGATTTATCGCACTTCTTGCGCAAGGACAATATATGTGGGAGAAAATTCATCTTATTGTCAAAAATGACTCCCAGATACCTTATCTGATTGACAACAGGGATGGGCGTGTTTCGTATGTGGATTTCAGGGTCAGGGTGAAGACCCCTCCTCCTACAGAAGTGGATGCAACTGCTTTTAGATGGTGACAGTTTGTGGCCGTTTTGTTCACACCATTCTACAAGTCTGTTAACAGCAGTTTGTAATTGACGTTCAATTAAGCGCATGTTTGATCCTTGGCATGAGATTTGTAAATCATCAACATACAAAGTTCCATGAACAAAGGGTGAAAGGACATGAATGTTTGTTTTGGGTTTTATGGCGCAAAGGCAACACAAGGGCCATGCTGCGCCAAAACAAAGGATAAAAGAAAAACTATGAAGAAAATTCTCAATAAAGAGTGGTAAATTTCCTCTGAGACCTATATTATGTAGGTCTCTGAGGATACCATATCTCCAAGTACGGTCATAGGCTTTCTCGATGTCGAAAAATACAGACACCAAATGATTCCGCTTGACAAAAGCCTCCCGAATGGTTGTTTCAAGGAGGAGCAGGTTGTCAAGTGTACTTCTCCCACGGCGGAAACCACTCTGAAACTGAGAGAGACAATTGTTATTTTCTAAATAAAACAGAAGACGGGCATTGACCATTTTTTCAAGTAGCTTGCATAAGCAGCTGGTCAAAGCTATTGGTCTGTAGCTGGAAGGACTCTTAGGATCTTTACCTGGCTTGACCATTGGAATCACAAGAGCACGTTGCCATGCTGACGGAAATTTATTTTCCCGCCATATTTTATTATACAGATTGAGAATGAACTTGAGTTGGAGAGGGTGGAGATGTTTCAGCATACTATAATGGACTTCATCATGACCAACAGAAAAGCTGCGAGTGTTCAAAACATCTCGCATTAACTCGGCCATGGTGAAATCAGCATTATAGTCTTCCAACTCAGTAGATGTAAAGTTTAATTTAGTTTTCTCAGCATTACGTTTAACAGTGGCAAACGGCTCTTTGTAATTCGAGTTGCTGGATACTTTTGCGAAGGAGTCGGCCAAAGTATCCCAAGGTGGAAAGGATTGAGTGGTAAATGTTTGGGTAACTACGTCACTTAGAGCTGCATCCAACAAGATGGATTTCGCTCTTTCAGAAAATGGTCGGATGTTAGATGGACGAGCATCATATAACCTACCAAGATAAGCATCAAGTCTCAACTTACGTAAAGGGTGAAAAGGATCAGACATAATTCTACAGTAGTAGTTGGCGCTTAATTTTTTACGTCTCAAGTCAAGTGGAAGTAAACTACACTATGTCAACAGACTTTCAATGGGTGAAGTGAGAAATGCACCTGAACAAATACGGGCAGCAGTGTGATGGACAGTATCCAATCTTCGTAGAAGGGATACTCCTGCAGACCCATACGCAACGCATCCGTAGTCAATACGGGATAAGATAACCGATTTGTAAATACGCAGCAAAGAAGTGCGATCAGCACCCCAAGATGTATTTGAGAGTACTTTGAGGATATTAAGCGATTTATCGCACTTCTTGCGCAAGGACAATATATGTGGGAGAAAATTCATCTTATTGTCAAAAATGACTCCCAGATACCTTATCTGATTGACAACAGGGATGGGCGTGTTTCGTATGTGGATTTCAGGGTCAGGGTGAAGACCCCTCCTCCTACAGAAGTGGATGCAACTGCTTTTAGATGGTGACAGTTTGTGGCCGTTTTGTTCACACCATTCTACAAGTCTGTTAACAGCAGTTTGTAATTGACGTTCAATTAAGCGCATGTTTGATCCTTGGCATGAGATTTGTAAATCATCAACATACAAAGTTCCATGAACAAAGGGTGAAAGGACATGAATGTTTGTTTTGGGTTTTATGGCGCAAAGGCAACACAAGGGCCATGCTGCGCCAAAACAAAGGATAAAAGAAAAACTATGAAGAAAATTCTCAATAAAGAGTGGTAAATTTCCTCTGAGACCTATATTATGTAGGTCTCTGAGGATACCATATCTCCAAGTACGGTCATAGGCTTTCTCGATGTCGAAAAATACAGACACCAAATGATTCCGCTTGACAAAAGCCTCCCGAATGGTTGTTTCAAGGAGGAGCAGGTTGTCAAGTGTACTTCTCCCACGGCGGAAACCACTCTGAAACTGAGAGAGACAATTGTTATTTTCTAAATAAAACAGAAGACGGGCATTGACCATTTTTTCAAGTAGCTTGCATAAGCAGCTGGTCAAAGCTATTGGTCTGTAGCTGGAAGGACTCTTAGGATCTTTACCTGGCTTGACCATTGGAATCACAAGAGCACGTTGCCATGCTGACGGAAATTTATTTTCCCGCCATATTTTATTATACAGATTGAGAATGAACTTGAGTTGGAGAGGGTGGAGATGTTTCAGCATACTATAATGGACTTCATCATGACCAACAGAAAAGCTGCGAGTGTTCAAAACATCTCGCATTAACTCGGCCATGGTGAAATCAGCATTATAGTCTTCCAACTCAGTAGATGTAAAGTTTAATTTAGTTTTCTCAGCATTACGTTTAACAGTGGCAAACGGCTCTTTGTAATTCGAGTTGCTGGATACTTTTGCGAAGGAGTCGGCCAAAGTATCCCAAGGTGGAAAGGATTGAGTGGTAAATGTTTGGGTAACTACGTCACTTAGAGCTGCATCCAACAAGATGGATTTCGCTCTTTCAGAAAATGGTCGGATGTTAGATGGACGAGCATCATATAACCTACCAAGATAAGCATCAAGTCTCAACTTACGTAAAGGGTGAAAAGGATCAGACATAATTCTACAGTAGTAGTTGGCGCTTAATTTTTTACGTCTCAAGTCAAGTGGAAGTAAACTACACTATGTCAACAGACTTTCAATGGGTGAAGTGAGAAATGCACCTGAACAAATACGGGCAGCAGTGTGATGGACAGTATCCAATCTTCGTAGAAGGGATACTCCTGCAGACCCATACGCAACGCATCCGTAGTCAATACGGGATAAGATAACCGATTTGTAAATACGCAGCAAAGAAGTGCGATCAGCACCCCAAGATGTATTTGAGAGTACTTTGAGGATATTAAGCGATTTATCGCACTTCTTGCGCAAGGACAATATATGTGGGAGAAAATTCATCTTATTGTCAAAAATGACTCCCAGATACCTTATCTGATTGACAACAGGGATGGGCGTGTTTCGTATGTGGATTTCAGGGTCAGGGTGAAGACCCCTCCTCCTACAGAAGTGGATGCAACTGCTTTTAGATGGTGACAGTTTGTGGCCGTTTTGTTCACCCCATTCTACAAGTCTGTTAACAGCAGTTTGTAATTGACGTTCAATTAAGCGCATGTTTGATCCTTGGCATGAGATTTGTAAATCATCAACATACAAAGTTCCATGAACAAAGGGTGAAAGGACATGAATGTTTGTTTTGGGTTTTATGGCGCAAAGGCAACACAAGGGCCATGCTGCGCCAAAACAAAGGATAAAAGAAAAACTATGAAGAAAATTCTCAATAAAGAGTGGTAAATTTCCTCTGAGACCTATATTATGTAGGTCTCTGAGGATACCATATCTCCAAGTACGGTCATAGGCTTTCTCGATGTCGAAAAATACAGACACCAAATGATTCCGCTTGACAAAAGCCTCCCGAATGGTTGTTTCAAGGAGGAGCAGGTTGTCAAGTGTACTTCTCCCACGGCGGAAACCACTCTGAAACTGAGAGAGACAATTGTTATTTTCTAAATAAAACAGAAGACGGGCATTGACCATTTTTTCAAGTAGCTTGCATAAGCAGCTGGTCAAAGCTATTGGTCTGTAGCTGGAAGGACTCTTAGGATCTTTACCTGGCTTGACCATTGGAATCACAAGAGCACGTTGCCATGCTGACGGAAATTTATTTTCCCGCCATATTTTATTATACAGATTGAGAATGAACTTGAGTTGGAGAGGGTGGAGATGTTTCAGCATACTATAATGGACTTCATCATGACCAACAGAAAAGCTGCGAGTGTTCAAAACATCTCGCATTAACTCGGCCATGGTGAAATCAGCATTATAGTCTTCCAACTCAGTAGATGTAAAGTTTAATTTAGTTTTCTCAGCATTACGTTTAACAGTGGCAAACGGCTCTTTGTAATTCGAGTTGCTGGATACTTTTGCGAAGGAGTCGGCCAAAGTATCCCAAGGTGGAAAGGATTGAGTGGTAAATGTTTGGGTAACTACGTCACTTAGAGCTGCATCCAACAAGATGGATTTCGCTCTTTCAGAAAATGGTCGGATGTTAGATGGACGAGCATCATATAACCTACCAAGATAAGCATCAAGTCTCAACTTACGTAAAGGGTGAAAAGGATCAGACATAATTCTACAGTAGTAGTTGGCGCTTAATTTTTTACGTCTCAAGTCAAGTGGAAGTAAACTACACTATGTCAACAGACTTTCAATGGGTGAAGTGAGAAATGCACCTGAACAAATACGGGCAGCAGTGTGATGGACAGTATCCAATCTTCGTAGAAGGGATACTCCTGCAGACCCATACGCAACGCATCCGTAGTCAATACGGGATAAGATAACCGATTTGTAAATACGCAGCAAAGAAGTGCGATCAGCACCCCAAGATGTATTTGAGAGTACTTTGAGGATATTAAGCGATTTATCGCACTTCTTGCGCAAGGACAATATATGTGGGAGAAAATTCATCTTATTGTCAAAAATGACTCCCAGATACCTTATCTGATTGACAACAGGGATGGGCGTGTTTCGTATGTGGATTTCAGGGTCAGGGTGAAGACCCCTCCTCCTACAGAAGTGGATGCAACTGCTTTTAGATGGTGACAGTTTGTGGCCGTTTTGTTCACACCATTCTACAAGTCTGTTAACAGCAGTTTGTAATTGACGTTCAATTAAGCGCATGTTTGATCCTTGGCATGAGATTTGTAAATCATCAACATACAAAGTTCCATGAACAAAGGGTGAAAGGACATGAATGTTTGTTTTGGGTTTTATGGCGCAAAGGCAACACAAGGGCCATGCTGCGCCAAAACAAAGGATAAAAGAAAAACTATGAAGAAAATTCTCAATAAAGAGTGGTAAATTTCCTCTGAGACCTATATTATGTAGGTCTCTGAGGATACCATATCTCCAAGTACGGTCATAGGCTTTCTCGATGTCGAAAAATACAGACACCAAATGATTCCGCTTGACAAAAGCCTCCCGAATGGTTGTTTCAAGGAGGAGCAGGTTGTCAAGTGTACTTCTCCCACGGCGGAAACCACTCTGAAACTGAGAGAGACAATTGTTATTTTCTAAATAAAACAGAAGACGGGCATTGACCATTTTTTCAAGTAGCTTGCATAAGCAGCTGGTCAAAGCTATTGGTCTGTAGCTGGAAGGACTCTTAGGATCTTTACCTGGCTTGACCATTGGAATCACAAGAGCACGTTGCCATGCTGACGGAAATTTATTTTCCCGCCATATTTTATTATACAGATTGAGAATGAACTTGAGTTGGAGAGGGTGGAGATGTTTCAGCATACTATAATGGACTTCATCATGACCAACAGAAAAGCTGCGAGTGTTCAAAACATCTCGCATTAACTCGGCCATGGTGAAATCAGCATTATAGTCTTCCAACTCAGTAGATGTAAAGTTTAATTTAGTTTTCTCAGCATTACGTTTAACAGTGGCAAACGGCTCTTTGTAATTCGAGTTGCTGGATACTTTTGCGAAGGAGTCGGCCAAAGTATCCCAAGGTGGAAAGGATTGAGTGGTAAATGTTTGGGTAACTACGTCACTTAGAGCTGCATCCAACAAGATGGATTTCGCTCTTTCAGAAAATGGTCGGATGTTAGATGGACGAGCATCATATAACCTACCAAGATAAGCATCAAGTCTCAACTTACGTAAAGGGTGAAAAGGATCAGACATAATTCTACAGTAGTAGTTGGCGCTTAATTTTTTACGTCTCAAGTCAAGTGGAAGTAAACTACACTATGTCAACAGACTTTCAATGGGTGAAGTGAGAAATGCACCTGAACAAATACGGGCAGCAGTGTGATGGACAGTATCCAATCTTCGTAGAAGGGATACTCCTGCAGACCCATACGCAACGCATCCGTAGTCAATACGGGATAAGATAACCGATTTGTAAATACGCAGCAAAGAAGTGCGATCAGCACCCCAAGATGTATTTGAGAGTACTTTGAGGATATTAAGCGATTTATCGCACTTCTTGCGCAAGGACAATATATGTGGGAGAAAATTCATCTTATTGTCAAAAATGACTCCCAGATACCTTATCTGATTGACAACAGGGATGGGCGTGTTTCGTATGTGGATTTCAGGGTCAGGGTGAAGACCCCTCCTCCTACAGAAGTGGATGCAACTGCTTTTAGATGGTGACAGTTTGTGGCCGTTTTGTTCACACCATTCTACAAGTCTGTTAACAGCAGTTTGTAATTGACGTTCAATTAAGCGCATGTTTGATCCTTGGCATGAGATTTGCAAATCATCAACATATAAAGTTCCATGAACAAAGGGTGAAAGGACATGAAGGATGTTGCTGATGTGTAGATTAAAAAGGGTGACACTTAAAACACAACCTTGAGGAACTCCCTCAGATTGGTTAAAATAATTTGAAAATGTAGCTCCAATGCGAACTCTAAAAACACGAGATGATAAAAAATTTTGAATAAAAAGGGGTAGATTACCCCTAAAACCAAATTTAAATAGAGTTTGCAGGATACCATGTCGCCACGTATGATCATACGCCTTCTCAATGTCGAAAAAGATTGAAACTAGATGATTCCTCTGCACAAAGGCATTGCGAACATCTGTTTCTAGTTTCACGATGTTATCAAGAGTGGACCGTCCTCGTCGGAATCCACTCTGGAAAGGTGAAATACATCCATCTTTTTCTAATATGTAAGAGAGTCGGGCGTTTACAATGCGTTCAAAGGTTTTACAGAGGCAGCTCGTTAAGGCTATCGGTCGATAGTTCAGAGGATCCTTGGGATCCTTTCCAGGCTTCTGTTGGTTGTTTTCAGATTATCTGGCGCCGTCAGCAACACGAGGGCTATAATGCGCCGAAACATTTCGTCATTTGACAAACCAACATACATTTACAAACACCCATGCCTAACACGGGACTCGAACCCGCAACCTCGCGGTCTAGAAGCCAGCACGCTAACTACTATACCGTTTGGTCGGCTTTCCAGGCTTCAGAATGGGGATTACAGTAGCTTCCCGCCACAAGGTAGGAAAGATGTTCTCCTTCCAGATTCGATTAAAGAGAAAAAGGATGTTAAAAAGAGAATCTGGTTGGTTGGTTGTATGGATTTTAATGGCACAAGAGCCAGGATTGGCTAAGCTGCGCCAAACATATTGTCTTTTACGATTCTATAAAGGCATTATCTATTCAAGAAGAAACAAGTCAAATTAGGTTAATAAAACCAATGTTATGCAGAAACGAAAACAAATTCGGATGTGGTTCGTCTGATAGTAAATCCTTTAATGTTAAATCAGTAGTACCAAAGTGGTTTAGTCTAGATATATTAAAAGTTGGACAGACACATAAAATATGATTAACAGATAAAAGGCAACTACACTGTGAGCAAGTCGGTGCTGGTTCGTTACATAAAAGATACTTGTGTGTAAAGCGTGTATGACCAATTCTAAGTCTCGTTAAAATAACATCCTTGTGTCTGCTTAAAAATGTTGGTTTAAAAGTTTTAATGGATGGTTTGATTGAAAGCAGTTTATTATGTATCTGTTTCTTCCATTGCAGCTCAAACACCTTTTCTTGAGTTTGTTTTATTGCGTGTTTCGCATCACTTAGTGGGACAAATTTGTCTGATACAAAGCGAATGTTTTTCGCTGCTAAGTCAGCGAGATCATTTCCATGTATGCCAACATGGCCCGGTATCCAACAAAGAGAAACCTCAACTGATCGCTGTTTGAGATTCGCCCACAACTCTACAGTATGTAATACCAAGGGATGGCTCTCAAAAGATATTTTTTGTAAGGCCTCAATGCAACTCCTAGAATCCGTATAAATAATGAATTTTTTACTTGTGAAATTAAAAATTGTCATCAATGCCATATTTATTGCATAAATTTCTGAGGTAAATACAGAGCAAAAGGCATGAAGTCTCTTTGTGATTGTTTGATTGATAAAAACAGCAGCTGCACCAACATAATCATTGGATTTGGATCCATCCGTTGGTTGGTTGGGTTTTGTGGCGCAAAAGCTACACAAGGGCCATACTGCGCCAAACATTTGTTAAGGCCATCGCACTCTAGTTAAAATATACAAGTTCTATAAAAGTCAGTAAAGTTTTAAAAATGTGGTATTTAAGATATGTAAAAATTTTATATCAGGTGATAAAAACCAATGTCTTTTAAAAATGTAAACAGATTTTTGTGAGGTGTTGTTCCTATGAGTGATGACAATGACGGATGACTGTTATAAAATAGGCGTAGCCTGGTCGATGTGAAACATGAACACTCAATTAAAATATGTATCACAGAGAAAACAATGCCGCATGCGGCGCATGTGGGGGCATCTTCTGCCAGCAGAAGATGCGAGTGTGTAAAACGCGTGTGGCCGATTCGGAGACGTGATAGAATCACTTCTCGCTTCCTGCTCGTTTGAGAGAAGGAGAAGCCTGATGTCAGAGGCATGATTTTATGTAATTTATTATCAGTCTCCAAATCCCATGCTGCTTGCCACGAGCGAGAAAGTGCATTATTACACACTTTGACAGCATCAACTAAGTAGAGGCAATTACTAATAGTGCTCTTTACAGATTTAGCAATATAGTCTGCTAGCTCATTGCCCTTGATCCCCACATGGCCTGAAATCCAACAAAAAATTACATTAAAGTTGTTTTCTAAAAGTTTAAAATAATACAATGTACATTTAGATATGAGTGGATGGGTTTGCGAGACAGGGTCATTTAATGCATCGAGACAGCTTCGAGAATCTGTATATATAATCCACTGTCTATATGATTGTCTAAGTATATATTTCAGAGCCAGGAGAATGGCAAGGGATTCAGCTGTGTAAACAGAACTGCAAGGGTGCAGTTCTAATGATAAGATGTTATTTTTATGTACAGCAGCTGATCCAACATGCCCCCTCAGGGGGTTTACTTTCTTTAAGTAAACACGGGCTTCACAACCCCGAGGTTCCCCAGTGATCTAACCCTTCGTCTGTTTGTACCTTCTCATTTTGGGTTTTATATTTATCGTTTGTTTTCTCTTCTTTCCCTCATTGTGATTACCTCATCTGAGGTGAGGGCTCCCCTTGAGAAGCTTTGTGCCGCTCTGTTGCCATCAGCTTCTCTCGGGCATTTAATCACCCACGTGTTTGCCGTGCGTGGAGACCCGTGTCCCTGGAAAGGGGGATCCTGGTAGTTGAGGGGCGACATACTGTCCCAATACACTACTTTGGCCTTTGCTTCAGATAAACGGGAGGTGCACATTGGTCCCGTGTGCATCAATCGGCTGGTCGTCCGACTTCGTCGGCGGCTAGGGATCAAGTGATCAGTCCATTTGCTGAGAATCTCGTAAAGGGTGGAGGCTTCTTCAGGGATGGACTGCTTGCGTATAGGCACTGGTTAACCCGATAGTCATTCCGTGCGTAACAGTTCTGTTCATATTTTGTTTTCTTTTATGATTTTTGTTGCTTGCCGGGATGCTCTATCCCCGATATTGTGGACTCCATGGAGGGTGGGACACTAGTGCCCGAATTTTATTTCTTTTCTTTTATGGATCATAAAACTTCTTCTTCTTCTCCCCCCAGCGGGGAGCAACAAAGTACGCAAGGTCTGAATCGCATTATTGCCAAGTTTTTTGTGGTGCATCGTAAGGAGGGCTCCTTTGAAAAGGTCTCTCCTTTCTTAATAGAAAAAACTTTGAAATCGTTGGTTGGTGATACGGCTTCAGTTAAAAAACTGAGGTCCGGTGACATATTAGTTGAAGTTTGCAACCACCAGCAAGCAAACATCCTGAAAATTGAAAATTTTGGCTCACTCCCGGTAACTGTAACTGAACATGGTTCCCTTAATAAATCTCGTGGTGTTGTGTCTGAATCAGACTTGTACCATACAGCGGAGGACGAGATACTCGATCACCTTCGTGATCAGAATGTTTCAGCCGTCCACCGCATAACAATACGACGAGATGGGAATATAATACCAACTAAACATCTAATTATCACTTTTGATTTACCCACATTACCGTCGCATGTAAAAGCCGGATATCTGAACTGCCGTGTACGTCCATATATACCGAACCCACTACGCTGTTTCAAGTGCCAAAAATATGGTCACTCACAAACAGCTTGCCGTGGGAAAACGGAAACATGCGCACGTTGTGCAGGAAATGGACATGATAGTGCTAACTGCAAAGCACCCGAGAAGTGTGTCAATTGTGATGGCACACATCCGTCATACTCTCGATCATGTCCACAGTGGGTAAAAGAAAAAGAAATACAGACCGTGCGAGTGAACCAGAATTTGTCTTACTTCGAAGCTAAAAAATTATTTGAGTCTAGGACACCTCGTGTTGGTGTTGCCTATGCTGATGTTTGCAAAAAAACTTTCATCAGCAAAAGCACACAAACTGAAACTGAGCCTGCATCATCTCTTATCAAGTTACCTCAACGACCATCTATAGAGGTAACGAAACAACCAACGATTTTAAAGAAATCTCTAGCCAAATCTAAGGCTTTGCAGACAATAAAACTGAAATCAGCCAAAGGGGGATTCTCTCGAGAGAAGCCCTCTAACCCTTTTAATATCCTTCGTTCATTTAGAGATGCGGATGTGGTGAATCTTCACCCATCTGATGATGACGAGGATATAAGTGAAGAGCCTGATCCCCATTTAAATTTTTCCTTAAATAAATAATGGCTTCTTTTGTTTCTTGGAACTGTCGCGGTTTTAGGTCTAGGAAGGATGATGTGAAGAACATTATTTCACTTTACCATCCAGCATGTTTGGCCCTTCAAGAAACTTTCTTGAAGGATTCTTGTACATCTAAGATCCGTAGGTATAGTTGCATTAGGAAAGATGTTACCCGTGGTAATACAGTGTCTGGAGGAGTATGTCTTTTTATTGCTCATGATTACCCCAGCACTGTAATTACACTACGCACATCTCTACAGGCTGTGGCTGCGAGACTTCATATACAATCCCTTCTCACAGTCTGTTGCCTATACCTACCGCCACATGCTATCATCCGTCAAGAGGAGCTGAATTATCTGATAGACCAGCTTCCAGCACCATTTTTATTGCTCGGTGACTTTAATGGTCACAGTACTCTGTGGGGCAATGATAATACGAATCCTCGTGGGAGACAGATCGAAAAGTTGTTATCAGATCACTGTCTCTGTCTCCTGAATAACGAGGAGAAAACGTATTTCCATGAACCCACAAGAACATTCCATTCACTTGATTTAGCCATTTGTTCCCCCGTGCTTCTGCCATACTTGAATTTTGCTGTAGGGAGTGATCTACATAACAGTGATCACTTCCCTATCCTCATTTCCCATACTGGTAATGGTAGGGTGACCAATCGCCTACCTACATATAAATACCATAGGGCAAATTGGGACAAATTTACCGAGTTGGCTATTGTAACACGAATAATGGTGAATAGTGAGAATGTTGATGCTGCTGTCCAAAATGTCACTGAGGCAATTTTAAATGCTGCTGACTCCTCCATTCCTAAGACATCACCTAGAACACTGCGGCACTGTAAACCATACTGGAATGCAGACTGTCAGTCTGCATACAAGAAACAAAAGAAGCTATGGAGTATCTTCCGCAGATACCCAACTACAGGAAACCTTATCGCCTTTAAAAAGGCAAAGGCAGTTGCTCGTAAGGTTAGACGTCAGAGTCAAAAGGATTCTTGGATAAGTTATGTCTCTTCGATTACATCTAAAACATCAAGTAAACAGTTGTGGAAGAAGGTTAGCGCAGCCAACGGTTTGTATCCGGAGTATTCTTGCCCGATACTTCAAACCGGAGCTGCTGTGTTCTCTTCCCCTGAAGATATTGCTAACCTTATCGGTGAAACTTTTGAAAGTGTATCCAGTTCCGATTCATATAGTCCTACATTTTTAGTGACTAAGAATCTCGCTGAACGGACGGAAATTAATTTTAAAAGCAATATTGAATATTCCTACAACTGTGAACTTACGATGTATGAATTGAAGAGTGCTTTATCTAAAGCACATAACACCAGTCCAGGTCCAGATGGGATCAGTTACCAAATGCTTCGCCATTTAAGTCCAGATTCTCTTTTTAACATCCTTTTTCTCTTTAATAGAATCTGGAAGGAGAACATCTTTCCTACTTTGTGGCGGGAAGCTACTGTAATCCCCATTCTGAAACCTGGAAAGGATCCCAAGGATCCTCTGAGCTATCGACCGATAGCCTTAACGAGCTGCCTCTGTAAGACCTTTGAACGTATTGTAAACGTCCGACTCTCTTACATGTTAGAAAAAGATAAATATATATCACCTTTCCAGAGTGGGTTCCGACGAGGACGGTCCACTCTTGATAACATTGTGAAACTAGAAACAGATGTCCGCAATGCCTTTGTGCAAAGGAATCATCTAGTTTCAATCTTTTTCGACATTGAGAAGGCGTATGATCATACGTGGCGATATGGTATCCTGCAAACTCTATTTAATTTTGGTTTTAGGGGTAATCTGCCCCTTTTTATTCAAAATTTTTTATCATCTCGTGTTTTTAGAGTTCGTATTGGAGCTTCATTTTCAAATTATTTTAACCAATCTGAGGGAGTTCCTCAAGGTTGTGTTTTAAGTGTCACCCTTTTTAATCTTCATATCAGCAACATCCTTCATGTCCTTTCACCCTTTGTTCATGGAACTTTGTATGTTGATGATTTGCAAATCTCATGCCAAGGATCAAACATGCTCTTAATTGAACGTCAATTACAAACTGCTGTTAACAGACTTGTAGAATGGTGTGACAAAAACGGCCATAAACTTTCACCATCTAAAAGCAGTTGTGTCCATTTCTGTAGGAGGAGGGGTCTTCACCCTGACCCTGAAATCCACTTACGTAACACGCCCATCCCTGTTGTCAATCAGATAAGGTATCTGGGAGTCATTTTCGACAATAAGATGAATTTTCTCCCTCATGTATTGTCCTTGCGCAAGAAGTGCGATAGGTCACTTAACATCCTCAAGGTGCTTTCTAATACTTCTTGGGGAGCGGACCGCACTTCTTTGCTGCGTATATACAATTCAGTTATCCTGTCTCGTATTGACTACGGATGCGTTGCGTATGGTTCTGCAGGAGCATCTCTTCTGCGCAGATTGGATACCGTCCACCATACTGCTGCCCGTATTTGTTTAGGTGCATTCCGCACCTCACCCATTGAGAGTCTGTTAACAGAGTGTTGTCAACTCCCACTTGACCTTAGACGTAAAAAGTTAATCGCTAACTACTACTGTAGAATAAAATCTGATCCTTCTCATCCTTTACGGAATTTGAGTCTTGACGCATATCTTGGTAGGCTATATAATGCACGTCCATCTAGCATTCGCCCATTTTCTGAAAGAGCTCAATCTGTTCTGTCGGATGCAGCTCTAAGTGACCTAGATATCCAGCTGGCTAATTCTCAGATCTTTCCTCCTTGGGATGTTCCATCATTTAATTTTTTAAATCCATTTGCGATGCATTACAAAGCAGACACTGCCCCAGAAATTTTACAGAAGATCTTTTGTTTACACCGATCTCAGTATAGAGACTATCATGCAGTCTATACTGATGGATCCAAAGCAGGTGAACGTGTTGGCTGTGGCGTTGTGTCTGACACATCCACAGTCAGTTTCACGCTTCATAAATCCTGCTCTGTTTTTACTTCTGAGATGGTTGCAATTTTTTGTGCTCTGCTGCACATTTCTTTGTGCTCCCATCGCAAGTTTTGTGTATACAGCGATAGCTTAAGTGCTCTAACAAGCCTGGAGCACTTTAATAACGTATGTCATCCAATAGCTCCTGACATATTATCTCTGTTACACAAACTTGAGAGGAAAGGTTTTGTTATTTTGTTTTGCTGGGTACCTAGTCACGTGGGGATTTCAGGAAATGAATTGGCGGACTCTGCTGCTAAATCGGCGTCAATCCCGTTTCAGCAGCCAGTCCCCTACTAAGACATAAAATCACATATTCATAAGTTTATTTTTTCTTTGCGTCAAGAAGCATGGGATTTGCAAACTAGCAACAAACTTCATACCATTAAAAACAATCTTCATATGTGGCCAGTAAATCCAATGCGTCGGACAGATGTTAAACTGACTCGTCTGCGCATTGGTCACACCCGATTCACGCATCGACATCTGTTACTGGGAGAAGATCCGCCCATTTGTGATGTTTGTCGTTGCGATATTACTGTGCACCATATTTTAATTTCATGTCCAAAATTTTATTCTCATCGCATTCAATTTTTTAAAAGCACAGTTTTAAACCTACAGGATTTGGTTGGGGAAAACCCCCACCCAAATCTTTTTGCATTTCTTAGAGTAATCGGGTTTTTAAATCATATCTAATGTTTATAATCATATCTATTTTTTAAACTTTGATAAACTTTTTCATAATTTTTAAAATGAGCTTTTAATGTATTTTAATTCTTTTATATCGCATCTCACCATTTTCATATATTTATAATTCATCCTCCATCATTGTCTCTTTTATCTTTTGTTTGGCGCAGCATGGCCCTAGTGCTGCCTTTGCGCCATAAAACCACAAACAAACAAACAAACTGATCCAACATGCCCCTGGCTTTTTGATCCATCCGTAAAAATGGCTTTAAAATTTTTAAAATTTTCTCGGTGACAGTTGAAAAGTTGAGTGAAAACAACACTCGGAGTTTCGCATTTTTTAAAATTACTAAATGTATTTACAATTTTAATATTATGGGTATGCCAAGGTGAAATGGTGGTTGTGATGGGATAGATTCTAAAATTATCTATGTTATATGATGATAAAATGCCCTGCATTCTTAAAGAAAAAGATGGAATGCTTGAAGGACGATTATGAAAAAGTCTTTGATGAGATGGATTAGAAACATGATTAAAGAGTGGGTGTAAAGGGCGACTCTTGATTTTAAAATACAGTCTTAAACTGAGATTATCTCGTCTCAGTCTCAAAGGGAGTTCCGTGCATGTGTTGAGTACACTTGGGATTGGTGATGTACGGAAAACTCCTGATGCAATTCTGACACCATGATGGTGAACAGGATCTAGAAGCTTCAACGCCGATTTTCTGGCGGATCCGTACACCACAGAACCATAATCAAGTTTGGAACGGACATTGCATCTGTAAATCCTCAACATGGAGGTGGTATCAGCGCCCCAGGAAGTGTTTGAAAGCACTTTCAGAAGGTTAAGAGCTTTATTGCATTTCAATCTAAGATATTTAATATGGGGCAGGAACGTAAGCTTCGAGTCAAAAATGACTCCAAGAACCTTAGCTTCAGACACAATGGGTATTTGCACACCATTTAAGAAAATTTCAGGTTCGTTATGAAGCTCACGTTTCCTGTAAAAATGCATAGCTACGGTTTTCTGGGCATTAAAAACAAAGCCATTATTGTTGGACCACTCTGTAACTCTTCTGATGGCAAGCTGAATATGTCTCTCAATAAGAGACATGTTGATTGAGGCGCAAGATATTTGGAAGTCATCGACAAATAATGATCCAGACACTGCAGGTGGTAGGCAGGTCATTATATCATTGACTTTGATAATAAACAGTACACAGCTCAATACACTTCCCTGGGGCACACCTTGCTCCTGTATAAACTCATCTGATAAGACAGAGTTAACACGTACTTGGAAGACTCTCCGAGAAAGGAAATTCTCAATAAAGAGTGGTAAATTTCCCCTGAGACCTAAATTATGTTGGTCCCTGAGGATACCATATCTCCAAGTACGGTCATAGACTTTCTCCATGTCGAAAAATACAGACACCAAATGGTTCCGCTTGACAAATGCCTCCCGAATCGATGTTTCAAGGAGAAGCAGGTTGTCAATTGTACTTCGTCCACGACGGAAACCACTTTGAAACTGAGAGAGACAATTGTTATTTTCAAGATAAGAAAAAATACGAACACTGACCAGTTTTTCCAGTAGCTTACATAAGCAGCTAGTCAAAGCTATTGGTCTATAGCTGTTGGATCCATCCGTAAAAACTGCGCAGTAGTCTTTGTAACATTGTCTATGAAAATAAAAAAGCTGAGTAAAGATGTAATGTGGGGTAGATGGTTTGTGCAAATGATCAAAATCATGAACAAAATTTAAATTGGTAACAGTCCAAGGTGACCATTGTTCCCGTTATAACAGCCAATTCAGAAATTTTTTCCCAATTTGCCCTATTGTATATGTAAGTAGGTAGGCGGTTGGTCACGCTACTACCTGCATGGGAAATGAGGACAGGGAAGTGATCACTGTTGTGTAGATCACTTCCAACAGCAAAATTCAAATATGGAAAAAGTATAGGGGAACAAATGGCTAAGTCTAGTGAATGGAATGTTCTAGTGGGTTCATGAAAATAGGTTTTCTCCTCGTTATTCAGGAGACAGAGACAGTGATCAGATAACAACTTTTCAATCTGTCTCCCACGAGGGTTCGTATTATCATTACCCCACATAGTACTGTGTCCATTAAAGTCACCAAGCAATAGAAATGGAGCTGGAAGCTGGTCTATCAGATCATTTAGCTCCTCTTGACGGATGATAGCATGTGGCGGTAAGTATAGGCAACAGACTGTGAGAAGGGACTGAAAATGAAGTCTCGCAGCCACAGCCTGTAGAGAAGTGCGTAGTGCGAGTACAGTGCTGGGGTAATCGTGAGAAATAAACAGACATACTCCTCCAGACACTGTATTACCATGGGTAACATCTTTCCTAATGCAGCTATACCTACGGATCTTAGATGTATATGAATCCTTCAAGAAAGTTTCTTGAGGTGCCAAACATGCTGGATTGTAATTAGAAATTATGCTTTTCACATCATCCTTCCTAGACCTAAAACCGCGACAGTTCCAAGAAACAAAAGAAGCCATTAATTATTAAAAGAAAATTTTAAAGGGGGGTCGGTTGGTTGGTTCGATTTTCTGGCGCAAGGGCTTCACGTGGGCCATACTGCGCCGAAAAAATTTATCTAAATCTACCATGTTAAAAATAAACGATTAAAAATATATTGAGATCAACAAAGGGTAAAAGATTTGAAATAAAATTCTAAATCAAGTAATAAAATCCAATCTCAAGTAAGAATCTAAAAAGATTTTCATGTGGGGGTGAACTTAAAAGAGATGATAATGGAGGATGATTAATTTAAAAAAATCTCAATCTGATGGCGTTAAAAGCTGGACATTCATTTAAAATATGAAACACAGAAAACATAACTCCACAGGTGTTGCATGTGGGGGCATCTTCTGCCAGCAGAAGATGCACATGGGTAAAACGAGTGTGGCCTATTCTAAGACGGGTCAGGAGCACTTCCCTTTTCCGAGATAGCTGAATAAAGGGGGGTCGGGATCTTCTTCCAGGGTCACATCGTCATCAGATGGGTATAATTTCACCTCATCTGCATCTCTAAGAGAGCCAAGGATGTTAAAAGGGTTGGTAGATTTATCTCTTAGAGCAACACCCTTTGCTGATTTTAGCTTTATTGCTTGCAAAGCTTTGGACTTTGCAAGAGATTTTTTTACTATTGTTGGTTTTTTTACTATTTCTGAAGAAGACGCCCTCTGGGGTAATCTAGTAAGTGGCAAGGAAAGGCTCTCCGTCTGTGTGCTTTTCTGAGAAACTGACTTTTTAAAGCGTCAGCATATGCAACGCCAACACGAGGAGTCCGGGCTTCTACCTGTTTTCTTGCCTCAAAGTACGTCAAGTTTTGGTTGGCACGAACGGTTTGTATCTCTTTCTCCTCTATCCACTTGGGACATTTCCGGGAGAAAGATGGATGAGCTCCTTTACAATTGACGCACTTTTCAGGTAGGTTGCATGTACTACTACCGTGGCCACTTCCTGCACAGCGTGCACAGATTTCAATTTCCCCGCGGCAAGCCGTTTGGGAATGCCCAAATCTTTGGCATTTAAAGCAGCGAAGTGGGTTCGGTATGTACGGGCGGATTTTGCAGTTTAGATACCCGGCTTTAACGTGTGTTGGCAAAGTGGGTTGGTTGGTTGTATTCAGATTATCTGGCGCCGTCAGCAACACGAGGGCTATAATGCGCCGAAACTTTCGTCATTAGACAAGCCAACATACATTTACAAACACCCATGCCAACACGGGACTCGAACCCGCAACCTCGCGATCTAGAAGCTAGCACGCTAACCACTATACCGTTTGGTCGGCATTGGCAAAGTGGGAAGATCAAAGGTCAAGATCAGATGTTCTGTAGGCAAGATATTCCCATCTTTGAGTATAGTTATGCGATGCACTGCTGAGACTTGTTGGTCACGAAGATGGTCCAAGATCTCTTCCTCCGTTGTATGAGAGATCACTCTCAGAAATTACACCACGAGATTTGTTAAGAGAGCCGTGTTTAGTTACAGTAACGGGAAAGGTTCCAAAAGCCACTATTTTTAAAATGTTCTCAGCCTGAGTTTGGTTTTTTGCTTCAACTAAAAGGTCACCAGACCTCAGTTTTTTTACTGAAGCTATGTCTCCAATGTAGGTTGTATGGTTGTATTTTTGTTTCCTGGCGCAAGGGCAACACTAGGGCCAAACTGCGCCGAAAAGTTTATAGGAGTCTACCAGTTAAAAGATTTAAAATTAATTTCAAAATCAATTTTAAAAAGTAAAAATCTTTAGATAAGATGATAAAACCCAATATCTAATAAAAACTTAAAAAGGTTATGATGAGGTGGTGAATTTAAAAGTGTAGATAAAGATGGGTGAGCTGAGTTAAAAAGACGAAGTCGTATGAAGTTAAAAGTTGGACAGTCTGACAAAATATGGACAACAGTAAAAGAAACACCGCAGGAATTGCAAGTGGGAGCATCTTCTGCCAGCAGAAGATGCACATGGGTAAAACGAGTGTGGCCTATTCTAAGACGTGTAAGAAGCACTTCCTTTTCCGGGATTGCTGGATGAGCGGTCTCCAATGTAGGATTTTAGTATTTTTTCTATTAAGAAAGGAGATACCTTTTCAAAGGAACCCTCCTCTCTATGAACAATGAAGAATTTTGCGTTAAGGTGATTGGAAATAACTGGTCCATGTTGCTCCCCTCGAGGGGGAGAAGAGAAAGAAGATTTTTTTGCCATAAGAGATATGAAATAATAATTCGGGCACTAGAGTCCCACCCACCATGGAGTCCTCATTATCGGGGATAAAGCCTGCCGGCAAGCAACAAAAATCATAAAAGAAAACAAAATATCAACAAAACTGTTACGCACAGCATGACTCTATCGGGTTAACCAGTGCCTATACGCGAACGACTCGTCTCTGTAGAAGCCTCCACCCTTAACGAGGTTCCCAGCAGACGAGCCGGACGCTTGATCCCTAGCCGCCGACGAAGTCGGACGACCAGCCGATTGATACACTCGGGACCAATGTGCACCTCCCGTTTATCTGAAGCAAGGGCCAAAGTAGTGTATTGGGACAGTGTGTCGCCCCTCAACTACCAGGATCCCCCTTTCCAGAGATACGGGTCTCCACGCACGGCAAACACGTGGGTGATTTCATTCCCAAGAGAAGCTGATGGCAACAGAGCGGCACAAAGCTTCTCAAGGGAAGCCCTCACCTCTGAAGAGGTAACCACAATGAGGGAAGGAAGAGAAACCAAACAATAAATACAAAACCAAAATAGGAAGGTACAACAGAAGGAGGGAAAGATCACTGGGGTACCCCGGGGTTGTGAATCCCGTATTTACTTTGAGAAAGTAAACCCCCTGAGGGGGCTTCTCAAGGGGAGCCCTCACCTCTGAAGAGGTAACCACAACGAGGGATGGAAGAGTTGGTTGGTTGGTTGTATTCAGATTATCTGGCGCCGTCAGCAACACGAGGGCTATAATGCGCCGAAACTTTCGTCATTAGACAAGCCAACATACATTTACAAACACCCATGCCTACACGGGACTCGAACCCGCAACCTTGCGGTCTAGAAGCTAGCACGCTAACCACTATACCGTTTGGTCGGCAGGGGGATGGAAGAGAAGCCAAACAATAAATACAAAACCTAAAAAGGAAGGTACAACAGAAGAAGGGATAGATCACTAGGGAATAGTGCATATAGAAATTTCAGTTTAATGGGAAATGTCATTTAATTTCAAATTTAGAAGTTTGATAAAAATCATACTAATTATTATTTGAATTTTTTTAGCGCTCAAATTTCTTCAAAAGCCAGACATCGGTGTGTAATCTGTGGTGTTAATCGCGCTTCACATCCGGAAAGAAAATTTTTTAGGTTTCCGAAAGTTTGGTTTGTTTCAGATTTTCTGGCGCCGTCAGCAACACAAGGGCTATAATGCGCCGAAACATTCGTCATTAGACAAGCTAACATACATTTACAAACACCCATGCCTAACACGACCGCAACCTCGCGGTCTAGAGGCTAGCACGCTAACCACTATACCGTTTGGTCGGCAAGGTTTCCGAAATATCCAGCCATGTAAGAAAAGAAAATTTTGGTTTCACTATGTCGTTTTTCACAATCATTTTTTTAAAATACTTTTCATTTTAATGGTATTCTAGGTCAAGAATGTGGGTAACAGCATGCCTTAAACCTCATCTAGAAAGAAAAACATCTAAACAGCTGTATTTCTCTCACAAAGTATGTTCTCTTCATTTTTCGGACCATGACTATGCCCCTGAAAAGAAACACCGCCTTAAATCATCAGCATGTCCCAAATTAAATATAGGTAAATTTGAAATAGTTTATTTGTTTTAAAAGACATTTAACTTATATCTAAGAATCAGAATGTAACATGAAAGAGAATATTGAGATTTGAAAGAGATTTGATTCCCAGCGTGTCAGTTCTCTGTTAACTGCTTTAAAATATAAGTAGTAGACAAGATGCCGATTGTGATGAAAGGCTCTCGATCTTTTTAGACTTACATGTGGAAGGTATCTAGAATTTTTCTATTTTGAAACGAATGCGTATTTAGCCCATGGTCCGATTCGGCGACCTGTAATCTCGAAAATATTTCCAAAGATTCAGTTATTTAAATTTCTGATCAACAGCTCTCTAAAACTACGATATCAAATTCATCCATACTAGTGAGTAAAACCTTTAAGTAGAAATATGTGCAAATCAATCTCTTTCACCGAAATCTAAAAAAATTAAAATCATTAAGTTCTAAATTATATTATCTTCAAAATAAATATTCAAAATCAAATAGCAAAATAAGCAACGTTTTATGTTCAATAAAAAAATATGTTCCTTTGCAAATATACAGATTTATTGAATCTCAGGTCAAATCTTTTTCTATTTCTCGCTATGGTCGTAGGTGGAATTTGAAGGATAAACTATGGCTTTAAAATTGTACCTTGCTAGTCCTCGAGCTTATAAAACTCTTTCAAAATATTTTTCTCCCCCTTCTAAAAAGTGTGTCGCACATCACATTATAATCTGGATTTTTCCCTACTATACTAAATGCTTTAAAATCTGTCGCAAATAAAATGAAAGAAGTTAACAAAATGTCCATTATTTCATTTGATGAAATAAAACATCAAAAAGGTTTCGTTTATAATTCAAAATTGGATCAAATTATTGGATACGAAAACTATGGTACTTACGGAGATATTTCTCCTATACTAGCCACTCATGGCCTTGTTTTTATGGTTGGGGGTCTGTGTAAAAAATGGAAACAGGTTTTTGGTAGTTTTTTTTTTCTACGAACAATGTTCCCAGTACAATTTTAAAGTAATTAGTGTTTGATGCTGTTCGAAAAATTAAATCTTGCGGTTTAAATCCGATTTGTTTAGTATGTGACCAGGGCTCAACCAACCAAGAGTGTGTAAATAATAGACTGGGAGTAAATGAAATAAATCCTTTTTTTCATGTGGATGGACATAAAATATACTTTGTGCATGATTCTCCACATTTGATAAAATGTATACGAAACAATTTCAAAAACTACAATGTAATTTTTGATACAGATAAAACTGCCTCTTGGAACCATATTGAGTTATTATACGATTTTGATATAAAACAAACGCATAGGATCGTTCCTAAGATAACTAAAAAACATGTACATGTTGATGGACTTAAGAAAATGAATGTTGCTTTGGCTGTTCAAGTATTTAGTAATTCAGTGGCGGCAGGACTTTGTACTTTGAATTACCTTCCTTCAAATGCAGCTTTTACTGCTGATATCTGTTCCAAAATGAATGATTTATTTGAAAGCATCAATAGCAAAGTTTTGCATCATAAAACACGCCCACTTCTTTCTGCCTGCACTAAAACATACATTCATTTAAGACATTGGAAGGACGATTTAAATTTTATGAAATCTATAAAATTTTATACTGCGCCAAAAAAGATACATTTTCCTTGTTTGGGAGGGTTCTTAATTACATTGACCGCCTTTAACCAGATGGTCCCTGGAAGACATTAGAAGGACGATTTAAATTTTTATTAAATCTATAAAATTTTATACTGCGCCAAAAAAAGATACATTTTCCTTGTTTGAGAGGGTTCTTAATTACATTGTCCGCCTTTAACCAGATGGTCCCTGGAAGACATTAGAAGGACGATTTAAATTTTTATTAAATCTATAAAATTTTATACTGCGCCAAAAAAGATACATTTTCCTTGTTTGAGAGGGTTCTTAATTACATTGTCCGCCTTTAACCAGATGGTCCCTGGAAGACATTGGAAGGACGATTTAAATTTTATGAAATCTATAAAATTTTATACTGCGCCAAAAAAGATACATTTTCCTTGTTTGGGAGGGTTCTTAATTACATTGTCCGTCTTTAACCAGATGGTCCCTGGAAGACATGGGAAGGACGATTTAAATTTTTATTAAATCTATAAAATTTTATACTGCGCCAAAAAAGATACATTTTCCTTGTTTGAGAGGGTTCTTAATTACATTGTCCGCCTTTAACCAGATGGTCCCTGGAAGACATTAGAAGGACGATTTAAATTTTTATTAAATCTATAAAATTTTATACTGCGCCAAAAAAGATACATTTTCCTTGTTTGAGAGGGTTCTTAATTACATTGTCCGCCTTTAACCACATGGTCCCTGGAAGACATTAGAAGGACGATTTAAATTTTTATTAAATCTATAAAATTTTATACTGCGCCAAAAAAGATACATTTTCCTTGTTTGAGAGGGTTCTTAATTACATTGTCCGCCTTTAACCAGATGGTCCCTGGAAGACATTAGAAGGACGATTTAATTTTTTATTAAATCTATAAAATTTTATACTGCGCCAAAAAAGATACATTTTCCTTGTTTGAGAGGGTTCTTAATTACATTGTCCGCCTTTAACCAGATGGTCCCTGGAAGACATTAGAAGGACGATTTAAATTTTTATTAAATCTATAAAATTTTATACTGCGCCAAAAAAGATACATTTTCCTTGTTTGAGAGGGTTCTTAATTACATTGTCCGCCTTTAACCAGATGGTCCCTGGAAGACATTGAAAGGACGATTTAAATTTTATGAAATCTATAAAATTTTATACTGCGCCAAAAAAGATACATTTTCCTTGTTTGAGAGGGTTCTTAATTACATTGTCCGCCTTTAACCAGATGGTCCCTGGAAGACATTAGAAGGACGATTTAAATTTTTATTAAATCTATAAAATTTTATACTGCGCCAAAAAAGATACATTTTCCTTGTTTGAGAGGGTTCTTAATTACATTGTCCGCCTTTAACCAGATGGTCCCTGGAAGACATTGAAAGGACGATTTAAATTTTATGAAATCTATAAAATTTTATACTGCGCCAAAAAAGATACATTTTCCTTGTTTGGGAGGGTTCTTAATTACATTGTCCGTCTTTAACCAGATGGTCCCTGGAAGACATTGGAAGGACGATTTAAATTTTTATTAAATCTATAAAATTTTATACTGCGCCAAAAGATACATTTTCCTTGTTTGGGAGGGTTCTAAATTACATTGTCCACCTTTAACCAGATGGTCCCTGAACTTTTGATTTCTGTTCCATTTATTTTAAAGAGTCGCTTCACTCAAGATGCACTTGAAATTTTTTTTGCTCAAATAAGATTGGTTGTATTCAGATTATCTGGCGCCGTCAGCAACACGAGGGCTATAATGCGCCGAAACTTTCGTCATTAGACAAGCCAACATACATTTACAAACACCCATGCCAACACGGGACTCGAACCCGCAACCTCGCGTCTAGAAGCCAGCACGCTAACCACTATACCGTTTGGTCGGCGCTCAAATAAGACGCAAAGGTGGTAACAATGACCATCCCACTGCGATGGATTTTTTATACCGTATGAGGATGTTGTTAGCTCAAAATTTGATTCATACTTGCGAAAATGCTAATTGTGAAGCTGATGACGACACTCAATCGATCCCCACTGAAGTTCTTTCCAATTTTTCGTCCAAAAATCTCGATATAACTATAAGTAACGCACTCGAAAGCAACAGCTACATTGACTTTGATGACACGCTTCTAAAAGGGGATGTTTTACATCGAAATTCGTCGGCATATATTGCTGGATATTTAGCTGCGAAAGTTTTAAAGAAATTTAATTGTGATGATTGCAAAAAAGTTGTAACAACTGAAAAGAATTTAACTAATGAAACATTATTTATAACCTTCAAAGAATTTGACAATGTATAAACAGGTCTTTGTGATCCATCAACTGAGTTTATTAAAACCGTTTCTAATTTTAATGTAAAATTTGAAAAAATGTTCGAATGTTACTGTTATAAACCAAATATACAAAAAACAATGGCTAAGGAATTAGTAAAAGAGGATTGTAATTGGCTCTCATGCTTAGACAACAGGCAGTCACAATGGATTGGTTGGTTGGATTTCTGGCGCAAGGGCTACACAAGGGCCATACTGCGCCGAAAAATTTCATTGCTGTCAACCAATGTTAAAATTAGTTAATAAAAAACATGGCGGTTCATAAGGGGTAAAGATGACAAAACAAAGTACTCAAATCAAATGATAAAAACCAATTTCAAGTAAGAAGTTAAAAAGATTTGTATGAGGGGGTGAAGATAAAAGAGATGATAATGGAGGATGGTCCATATTAAAATATCTAAATCTGATTGTATTAAAAGACGGACATTCAGTTAAAATATGTACAACAGAATAAATAAGTCCACCGGAATTGCATGTGGGGGCATCTTCTGCCAGCAGTAGTCACAATGGAAATACGTTGTGCATTTATATTTAAAGATAATGCTACATTACAGAGTCAAATTTATTTCTAAAAATATTCCAAAATCCAGAACATGTAAAAAGAAGCTACGAAAACTGGAATAAAACCAAAGAAAATTAGCAGTTGTTTTCAGAAAATGATTGTTTTAAAAATTATCTTGTTTGAAAATTAATCAAAATATAAATTTTAAATCAATTAAATTTAATAACAAATTCTTAAACAGTATAACTATTTGAAGATACTTTTTTAACTATACAATTTGGCCGGGATGCTAATGCTTTCATCTTATTGTTAATTTGGAGTATAGAGTGAATTTTTCTAAATTTTTAGCATATAATTAAAACACCAAGAGCAAAGATTAGCAGAAATATAATTGGAGTTTAAATATAAACTAATTTTTTTGCTCAAAAGATCTAACTAATACCAATATCCTCAATTTCTAAATTAAGAGTCAGTTTTAATTGAATGATTCAACCAAAAATATGTATCAGAGTTGCAAGGAAATAACCATTTTTTAGAGAATTAAGCCATTTGTGGTCAGGCAGACTTAATTTTATTATTATAACTTTTATGTAATGTGTGAAAAAAAGGATAATTCCAATGTATTGTTTTGCAGTTGTTTAACATCTACATTTTACAAAATTTCTGTATTAGTGTAGCTTTAATTTTAAGATAATTTGTATTTGTATACTGCTTTATGTATTGTACTGAAACATATAAATCTCAAATGTATTTTTAATTAAAAGTTTTTGAATAAAGATATTAATGTATCTCTAAAAAGTGAAATTTTCTTTTAAAAAATAAAGTATTTCTCATTTTTGAAACTAAAAATCAATATGTCTGTGTTGTAAAATTTATAGATTAATTCTTGAAATATTGAATTTCGCATATTCAGAAATTAAAATAATTTTAGAAACAATTCTAATCAGGCCAGAAACATCAAGTATCCATATATTTCCCCCTTTAATTTAAAATATATATTTCAGTAGTCATCACTTATATATATATATATATATTATATAAAAGATGTTAATTAACTGGTAATTTTTATATAGATGTTTCGCAACAAAGATCAAATATACCTCTTTCGTAATATTTTCAATATAATAGCAATACTGTTTTAAAAATTATTCAAAGATCTTAACTAAAAATATCAATAAACATGAATTAAATGGAATATACAAATCTGTTTCTGAAAGTTTAACGATCTAAGCAGAAATGGATAAAATGTTTCTGGGAAACAATAAATTTAATTGCCAAGTGAAACCAAAAAAGAGCGATAAGCTTGCCAATGTAGAAACCCTGCAATGACGTCACGTGCTCTCAAGTATTTTACATTATCTCTATGGAAGCTTGCCATCTTTAACCCGAAGGGTTATTATAGTATCTTTGGTTCCAATAAAGAGAATGAACCGAAAGAAGAATCCGAAACATTTCAAGCAATAAAAGGAGCAATGCAAGCCCTGGACTTTTTGATAGAGCATAATTTGCCTCACACCACTTTATATGAGCCTTTTATTACATTCTGTATTGAGGTTTTGAAAAGCCCTATTTTAGCTCCGCTAGATTGGTTGGTTGTTTTCAGATTATCTGGCGCTGTCAGCAACACGAGGGCTATAATGCGATTCATCATTAGACAAGCCAACATACATTTACAAACACCCATGCCTAACACGGGACTCGAACCCTCAACCTCGCGGTCTAGAAGCTAGCACGCTAATCACTATACCATTTGGTTGGCTTAGCTCCGCTAGAAAAAGAAAAAAATGCGCAGTGCAGAAGTTACAGAACTGCAAATGAATTCCTGCAAGTTGGTTGGTTGTATTCAGATTATCTGGCGCCGTCAGCAACACGAGGGCTATAATGCGCCGAAACATTCGTCATTCGACAAGCCAACATACATTTACAAACACCCATGCCAACATGGGACTCGAACCCACAACCTCGCGGTCTAGGAATTCCTGCAAGTTATGTCGTCAGTAACAAAAGAAGAAATTTAACAAGATATAAATCAGTCCCTGCTTTTCAATATTAACTGATGAAACATCAGATGTCAACAATCGTAAACACATGGCAGTGGCTGTTAAATATATCGATAGAGACGGTGCCCCTAAAATGTCTTTTGTAGAGGACAAAGAACTCGGAGATGGGAAAGCCGAGACAATTTATGCAGAGCTTCTTCCCATTATGGAAAATTGTGGAGATTTTGGGAAATTTGTTAGCTTTACAAGTGACGGAACTAGTGCAATGATTGGGAAGAATGAGGGAGTTGCATCCAAATTGAAGCAACTTGACAGCCAAGTTATTTCGGTTCATTGCTTTAAACACAAACTTGCGCTGGCAACGAAAGACAGCTTCTAATCTTTAAATAGATTTTTAAGACTGGATAGCCTGCTAATAAGCAAACTATAAAAGTAGTTCTTGCAGAAACATGCTCAGGTTAGCTCCTCCCCCCATGATGGAAACTTCTCATTTACTGCAGATCTAACTGTTCTGACTCCTTTTAAACATGATTCTTCTATTTCTACTGAAATCAAACCTGCGCAAATGATAAACAATGACCCAATTAACCCAAAAACGGGCACTTTAAACTTCCATCTCGGCACCATCTACTGATAAACTGATATACAACACCAAAACTGGTGCTCCTTCACTAAACATTCAAGATAGTGACTCTATGATATCTAACTTTAATAATGATATAAATACCTATCCAGCTTTCACATACAAGCATGTTCCACTTCTTAAAAGACTTGCCATAACTAATTCATGCCAAATTAAAGAAACAGGGATCGTCAAGAGGGCGGCGGCTCCTGCCTCAAGAAACAGGCTCTGTCAACTCGGCGACAGTCCCTGCCTCATCAATTGCTGAACCTGTCAACAGCTCCTGAATCCCCTTCCAACTCTGCCTCATCTTCTCACCCAACTGACATCAATCAGCAGAATCTCCCCTCTCCAAACTTAAATAACTTCAGTAACCCCACCACTACCTCCTGCAGAACACCCATATATGTTACTGACAAAAAGTACAACTGAACCCTTCTCAACAATATACTGCAAAAGCAAAACTTTGCAGGGTACATGGGTAAGACCATCACTCATAACGACGGACCAGCCTTTAAATTTCAAGCTGCAAGTGACCTTCAACATAGGCACATTGCCACCTTTCTCGATTCACTTGAAATCGAGTACTACTCCTTTTTGCTCAATGAGGACAAAACCCTAAAAGTAGTGATAAGGTCATTGCCCATGGACATATCCACTGATGATATCTTTCAAGCAATTGTCGAGAAGGGATTTAATCCTATTAAAGTCACCCAATTAACAAAACGCAGGGATGGCAACATTGTTAATATGCCCCTTTACCTCGTGGAACTTCACCGCACGGAGCACAACCGGGAAGTTCACAATCTAAAAGATCTATTAAATCTAAAAATCAGCATTGAATCCTACAAAGGACGAGGAGGAGTTTCACAATGCTATAGATGTCAGCAATTTGGACACGCCCAGAAAAGCTGTTTCAGAGAGGCGAAATGTCTTAAATGAGCAGGGCCTCACTTCAGCTATCTCTGCACAAAGCCCAAGGAAACTGAAGCCACTTGCATCAACTGTGGAGGCCCCCACCCAGCTAACTACACTAAATGCAGTGAACGCCCCAGCCCACGAAACAACCCTCCCAGACAACGTCCCCAATATAACGAAGTGTCTGACTACCCAGCTCTTCCAAACTCCTCCAACTCCAGGATCTATGTGAATTCAAGCATGCCACCCCCTACCAATTTCTGGACAACCAGAGCCGACAACGTCAACTACCAGATGAGATTTAACTCCCCTCTTTCAACTTCCCCCAACCCAGGAGATGTCAACAGCCACATGCAGCCAAGCCCTCCAACACCACTAATGAAATTACCATCCTCCAAAACACCCTCCAGGAAGCTAAATCCATTGCAAGAGAGTTCTCTGAACTGATAAATTGGGCAAGGTCTTCATCCCTGGTTGAACTCCTCACCACCTTTAAAAACAACATGAACAACTCTCCTCCAGCACCTTACAACACAAATAATGTCTAATACAACTAAGTCTTTTAACCCTCTTAAGATAGTAAACTGGAACGCCAACAGAATTAACAACAAGATTGAAGAGCTTAAAAATATCCTCGTAGAGTATCTTGGTTGACATTTATTAATTTGTTCGGTGCAGTATGGCCCAGGAGTTGCCCTTGCGCCAGTAAAGCAACCAACCAACCAATCCTCGTAGAGTATGATGTTGATATCTGTCTCGTTACTGAAACGCATGCTAAGCCGTGTCACTCCTTGAAGATACCAAACTACAAAACCTACAGGACTGATAGACTGCATCATAGAGGAGGTGGCACGGCTATTTTTGCCAAAAAATCTCTGCCAACATCTCTTTTCAGATCATACAATGGCCAAAACATTGAGGAGACAAACATCATACTCGAAATACCAGGAAAAATCACCCATATCTCAGCAGTTTACAACCCCCCACACAATAAACTAACTACTGATCTTATCAAATACCTTTTGCCCTCTGACAGACCCACCATTGCTGGAGGAGATTTCAACTCCAAAAACTCGTTCTGGGGATGTCGCACCACAAATAGTAATGGAAGACTTCTTGGAGAACAACTATCTGCACAAGATCTGAGGGTGATTGCCCCCATACAACCTACTTATTATCATCACCAAGGCACCCGCCCTGATATCCTGGACATCTTCATAACTAATACAAACCTCACCATTGTCTCTGACGTACTAAACGAACTGGACTACTCAGATCATCTGCCTGTCATCGCTTCTATTGGCTGCCACATTGATGAACACACCGACATGATTGCTCGTACTGACTGGGACTTGTACCACAACCACCTCTACACTCATCACATAACCATTAATTCCTCACTATCTACAGCCGACCAAACGGTATGGTGGTTAGCGTGCTAGCTTCTAGACCACGAGGTTGCGGGTTCGAGTCCCGTGTTAGGCATGGGTGTTTGTAAATGTATGTTGGCTTGTCTAATGACGAAAGTTTCGGCGCATTATAGCCCTCGTGTTGCTGACGGCGCCAGATAATCTGAAAACAACCAACCGCACTATCTACAAATTCAATAGAGGACTCCATCAACCACATTAATAACGACATCCATGAAGCACACAACCTAGCTACTACACATAAACCATACAAAGAAAACTATATGAGGCTTCCTACCTATATCAGGAAGCTCATACAATATAGAAACTACTTAAGAAAGAGGTGGCAACGGTTACAAGATCCCAGAATCAAGCCTGAAATCAATGCCCTTGGCAGAGAAATCAAAGCACTCACCAAGGAAAATAGAGACAAGCAATGGCAGGTTGGTTGTTTTGAGATTATCTGGCGCCGTCAGCAACACGAGGGCTATAATGCGCCGAAACATTCGTCCTTAGACAATCCAACATACATTTACAAACACCCATGCCTAACACGGGACTCGAACCCGCAACCTCGCGGTTCAGAAGCTAGCACGCTAACCACTACACCGTTCGGTCGGCTTCTGGACCAACAGAGCCGCCAACATTAACCAACAGATGAGATCTAACTCCCCTCCTTCAACTTCCCCCAACCCAGGAGATGTCAACAGCCACATGCAGCCAAGCCCTCCAACTAGTGACCTGTAAATTATCATCTGTATATTCCTTTTACTTGCAACTTAACCGTGTAATAACTGTTATTCATATATCGCACCCTTGCTACAAAAGTGCCACAACTCAAAAAACTACGTTTTCCAGGAATTGCAAAAAACTGTTCCCGGGCTGACTAGGCACATTTTAGTATTTTTGAATTTGTCAATATGAAGACCGATACATCTCAAACTATGATCGTTAGTCATTGTTCTAGTTTTCCCAACTTTCCGACTCAAAATTCAATTTTTTCAAGTTACGACTGTTTTGATTTCTCACGTACAAAGAATGGAGTAAATTATTTTGAGTTGGGGCACTTTTGAAGATTGTTTTCTGGACATTAGGACACTCTTGATGACAACTTCTTGACAACAAAAACGCCACAACTCGAAATATAACAGTTTAGAAGATAAACGATACGCACGTTACTCTACGACGGCTGGACGACAACTCAAGATGTGGCATTTCAGTGGAAGAGGTCCTATGCATCTTGATAACAACAAAACGCCATAACTGCCCTCTGGCGGCTGATTTTTCAATACAACTTCTGGCTCTTTTGAAGATTGGTAGAGACGTGTAAACTACGTCTAATGACGGTCATAACTCAAAAATTACAATTTTTGAGTTGTGGCACTTTTGTAGCAAGGGTGCGATATATCCTCCTCTTGTAAATTCACCGTGCTTCATGTTTTTCAATATTCCATTTGACTGTAATCTCATCATTTACAAATGTTTAAGTAACCTATAATCAAGACAATGCCTCTGGCCCCTTTTGTTAGTTGTTAAGTTTTACTGTTAAGTTTTTGTTCTCATCAAGATTCTCTGTCAACAAGATTTATATATTCATCTATTGCCTGTTAAAACTACTCAAGACCTGTTACTACTGATTGCCACTGGCCCCGTTTGTTAGTTGTTAAGTTTACTGTTACGTTTGACTTTTGTTAAGTTTCCACTGCTTGTCCTTTGTCAACACAAGATTAATGTAACCTTCAACGATTGTAACCTCTTATGATGAATGGGTATAGCGCCTTCGGGCCAACACCCAGGAAAATAAATTATTTAAGCTAAACTCACACTCTTTCCAACGCACAAAATCTCTTTGGCGATTCTAAGTCAAAGGCGACCACCCTGAAAAGAGCAGGATTCACAAGATGGCTGTCCCATGGAAATGCTGTAAACTCGATCCGCAAAAATTACAGAACTATACTTGTGGATCTAGAAAACGCTGTATCCACTAGTGGTTGGTTGTTTTCAGATTATCTGGCGCCGTCAGCAACACGAGGGCTATAATGCGCCGAAACATTCGTCATCAGACAAGCCAACATACATTTACAAACAGCTATGCCTATCACGGGACTCGAACCCGCAAACTCGCGGTTTAGAAGCTAGCAAGCTAACCACTATACCGTTTGGTCGGCTGTATCCACTAGTGAGAGCAGTACATTGGCAGATCCTTCAGCAGCCGGTCTCTTAAAACATTTTCAGAATTTTGATTTTTTTTTTATACTATCCATTTTATGTGTGATGTACTAAATACTGTAGAGAAATTAAACTTATACAATATATATACAGAAGCGATTACAATTAAACAGCTCTTAAAGAGTATTTTGCACAATCATCTCTAACTGTAACTGTACCCATAATACAGATTCCCGCTTGTTGTCATCATTGAATAAATGTTACCGGCTTGTTAATTCATCTATTTTAATCATCTTATTTCATCTAATAATTATGCAGCACAACCAATATATAACAATATGGTTGAAAACATTTCAGAAAGATTAGAAAATCGTAACTTCTTTAGATATACTTGATCTGAGTAAAGCTAAGTCCACATGTATACAATCATGCTACGGAATTGGAGAAATCGTCGAAATTTCAGAATATTTCGCAATGGATGAAGATGATCTACTGGTTGAGTGAGACGATTTTAAGACAGTGTTTATGGACATTACTTTTGAAAAAAGTAATTTGTCAATACCAAACTTACATGCCACATTGCACAAATCTGAAAATGTGATCGAGGAAAGATTCCCATTGATTAAAAAGCTATTGAACATTTCATGCGGTATGGCTATCTCCAATGCAGAAGTTGAGAGAATACTTTCTACAGCAAAATTAATCATTACTGACAAAAGGAACAGATTGTATCAGTGATTATAAATTACCAGAAACCATCCATGAGCTTCGCACTTTCCTTGGCATGATCAATTTCTATCGACGTTACCTAAAGAATGCAGCAGAAACTCAAGCACCGCTCCATGAGATGTTGAAAGGTGCGAAAAAGAAGGATCGCCGAAAAGTTCAATGGACAGAAGAAGCCATCCAGCATTTTGAAAAATGCAAGTCTGACCTAGCAAGTGCTGCCCTGTTAAATTTTCCAAATTCGGCTTTACCCCTTTCCCTAGCTACAGATGCTTCAGATTGGGCAATAGGCTCAGCTTTACAGCAGTATGAAGATGGCAGTTGGAAACCCATTGCCTTCTATTCAAAAAAATTGAACGATACCCAGAGAGCATACAGTACTTATGACCGAGAATTGTAAGGTGTTTATCTCTCAGTTAAGCATTTTAAATGTATGTTAGAAGGCAGAGAATTTGTTATCCTGACTGATCACAAGCCATTAATATTTGCTTTTAGGCAGAAGAATGAAAAAGCTTCCCCAAGGCAGTTACGACAACTCCAGTATATATCACAATTTACTACAGACATTCAGCACATCAGTGGAAAAGATAACATAGTTGCTGATGCAATGTCAAGAATTGAAGAAATTTCGGTTGTCGATTACGAGCAAATAGCTGAAGAACAAAGTACAGATGCTGAATTCAAGACCCTGTGTTCAAGTGACACATCTTTAGATATGAAACCATATGTTATCGCCTCAGGAAAAACCTTATGGTGTGACATATCTACAAATAAGGTTCACCCATACATTCCTTCCAAGTTTCGAAGACAAATCTTTGACCAAGTTCATGGCTTGTCACACTCTGGCATTCGTTCTACTGCAAGACAGATGTCTGCCAGGTTTGTATGGCCTGGAATCGATAAACAAGTCAGAAAATGGGCCCAGCATTGTATAAGATGCCGAAAATGTAAAGTAACAAAACATACAAAGTCTCAATTGTCAACTTATGCAGAACCAGATTCAAGATTCAGTGCGATTCACCTTGACCTGATTGGACCGCTGCCACCATCTAATGGTCAAATATATTGCCTTACCTGCATTGATAGATTCACCTGCTGGGTGGAAGTCATCCCATTGCCAGACATCACTGCAGAAACTGTGAGTAAGGCATTTTATGAACACTAGATCTGTAGATTTGGAGTGCCCAGTAGCCTCGTCACTGATCAAGGTAGACAGTTTCAGTCTGAACTGTTCAGAAACTTGGCAGTAATATGTGGTGCTAAGCTCCTTCGCACGACACCATACCATCCCATCCCTAATGCAATGGTAAAATCGAACGGTTCTACAGAACGTTAAAGAATGCTATTAAAGCACACGACAGTCAAAAATGGACTGAAACTATACCAACATTTCTCTTAGGACTTAGATCAGCTATCAGAAGCGATGTGAACTCGTTCATCGCCCAAATGGTTTATGGAACAAAAATTAAAGTCCCAAGTGAATTCTTTGATGAACCCAACTCCAAAATGGAACCAGAGACCTTTGTGGGCAAACTTCAAAACTACATGAATGAGTTAAAGCCTATAAGAACTCGATACTCCACAAGTCAATCAATATTTGTTCATAAAGATCTTAAATCTTGTTCTCATGTTTTTGTGAGAATAGATCGAGCAAAAAAACCCTTGGAAACTGCTTATGAAGGACCATTTTCAGTGTCGGAGAGACATGAAAAATATTTATCTGTTATTAAAGATAAGAGGGTGCATATTTCAATTGACAGGCTCAAGCCAGCCTGTGTTAAAAACTGATGCTAATAATATGCCTGAAACACAGTTTGATAGTAATAGGCAAGACAATAATTCAGTCATACCAACTCCTCGGGTCATACCTGGTAATGATAACACTATAATTAACACTCGCTGTGGGAGGAAAGTTAAACTTCCAGTGAGATTTCAGGACTGAATTCCTTTTAATGTTACTATAATACTTAATTGGTATTGCATATAATTTTTTCTTTAATGTACAACTTTGGATACCTGTTTTATATTTAATCAGTATTGTTCAGTAACTTTCTTCATACAGTCCACTAGATGGCGCTATGCGCAATTGCTTTTTTATATTTGTGCTTTTTACTTCAATGTAACCGTCAGTAGAGAGTAGCCATGTAAACTTTCTTGCTACCACGTACCTTTCAAGCTGAGATGACGGTTCAAATAAAATGTACCAGAAACCTGTAAGTAATTCTTTACTGTCTTGTCATGAGTACCATACGAAACAGAACGAGTTAATTAAGTACAAACATTTTTTGGTCCGTCGAGCCGGAGATTCTGTGCTGTGAAAATTTCGAATTCTCTTGTGCTTTGTGTAACGTTCAAAATTCTAGTTCTGTTTCGTCGCGAGTTTTGGCTGTGTAATGTTCTTTCCAAACACTTTTCTATGGTACATTGTGAAACATTCTTAAAGTATAATTATTTCTGCTTTTTTGAGATTATGAAAATTGCAGTTTTATTTTAATGTGAAACATTCTAAAATCGAAAATTCTAACTTAAATTGAGATCGCCAAATTAAGCGATCAGTTGACTTCTATTCGTGATCCTTAATTTATGGTAAACCTGTGCACTTGCCCTCTCGTTTTTTTTTTTTTTTTTTTTTCCTTTTTTTCTCTCTTACTCTATGGTTTTGTTTTTATTCGAATGAGTCAGTCATTTGGAGTTCTTTTCTTTCTTTTTTTAGTGAGTGAGTTGCTTCTTTTTGCTGAGCTATGGATTTGAAAACGCTTCTTAATCAGAAGAGTATAAAATCTTCCATTACTCGATTAAAATCTAAAACAGATGGAGATCTACAAACTTTGACTTTGGCGCAATTGGAAGCGAGACGGAATCATTTCTTAAGTATAAAGGGAGAGGTTAGGCGCGATTTTCACTTCTTTAATAAGCTCATGTAAAGATGATGAAATTGATGCATTTTCAATTGAGAGAGATGATTCTTTGGACATTCTTGAAGAAATGTTGGCGTTACTTGGGGGAAACATACACAAAATTTCTGAAATTGATCGAACACAAAGGGAAACAACTCCAAAAAAAAACCTGAGTTTGCTGATGTGAAACTTCCAACTTTGATTTTACCGACATTTTCAGGTGTTGTTGAGGACTGGCTAACTTTTTCCGATCTTTTTCGCGCGGCTGTTTCGGAAAATTCAAGTTTGTCAGCTGCTCAAAAATTACAATATTTAAAAGGCGTTTTGAAGGGGGACGCACAAAAAATTGTTCATTCATTACCTATCACAGATAGTAATTTTCAAATCGCTTGGGACTTGTTAACTGAAAGATATTTTAATAAGCGCGAGATACTGTATTCTTTAATGAAAAAATTCATGAATATGCCACCCTTAAATAATGAGTCGTACACTCAAATGCTAAAATTTGTAGATTCTACTAAAGAATTTGTGAGAACTTTAGAGTCACTGGAGTTCAAAGTAGATCAAACTGCGGATACATTTCTTACGTTTTTTGTGCTATTCAAATTGGATCCTAATACCAGGACTTGGTTCGAGAGAACGCTTTCCGATGATGAGGTACCAAAACTGGATGATTTGCTTAAATTTCTTTCAACTCATGCAAGGTCTATTATGACAGGAAATCAAAGTGCAAAGAGAAACTTAAAAAAAAAGGTGACTTTAGTTGCTTCCAACATACAGTCACAGTGTCCTCTCTGTCAAAATGACCATAATTTAGGTAGATGCGAATCATTTACAAAATTACCAGTTCAGAAGCGTATGGAATTTGTTAAATCCAATAATGTGTGTTATAACTGCTTGGCTCAATTTCACGGAAGCAGAACTTGTAAGAGTAAGTTTAGATGTCGTACGTGCAAAAAACCTCATCATACTTTACTCTATTTCGAAACATTCAATGCTAGAGACAGGCAAAACACAAGTAGTGCGTCAAATCTCAGTGAACTTTCAATAAATGCTCCTGTTTGTACACCTATTTCTGCATCAGGTCAGAATGTTTCTAATGAACCATCTGACAATTCAAGAATGGTGGGTATTGGTTGGTTGGTTGATTTTAATTGTCATGGCGCAAGGGCAACTCAAGGGCCAAACTGCGCCGAAACACATAAAATCCTAATAAATGAAATAAATAATTATTTTATAAAGAATAAACCAGATAAAAGAAGCATTTTAAATATGATAATAAAATCCAATTTGCAGTAAAAATTTAAAAAGATTTGCATGAGGTTGAAGATTGAAAAGATTTGACAATGGAGGGTTAATAGAATTAAAAAGGCACAGCCGTGTAGAGTTAAAAACAGGACATTCTGTTAAAATATGCTTAACTGAAAAAATAACATTACAGGACGAACATGTGGGAGGCCTTTCTGCCAGCAGAAGGTGCACATGGGTAAATCGAGTATGGCCGATGCGCAATCTAGTTAAAATCACCTCCCTCTTCCTATTTGGTTGAGAAAAGGTGAAACCAGTAGTTGAGGGTTGCAAAGAATATAACTTGTTGCCTAGCTCTGCATCCCACATGGCCTGCCACGAGTGGGAGAGAGCATTTGTGCAAACTTTAAAGGAATCCTCCAGGCACAACCAGTTACTTCCAAGTCCATGAACGTTGCGGGCAACTTCATCGGCCCGCTCGTTTCCCATGATTCCCACATGGCCCGGTACCCAACAAAAAATAATTCTAAAGTTTTTATCATTTAGAATTGTACACATATTTAAAATTTCAACTATAGACGGGTGTGTTTGTGACAAAGGATTATTAAGAGCATCAAGACAACTCTTTGAGTCAGAATATATAATCCAATGTTTAAAACTTTGTCTTGAAATATAACATAAAGCCAGGACAATAGCATGAGATTCAGCTGTAAAGACAGAACTGCACGGGTGCAGTTCTTTTGACAAGATGTCATTGTCAAGTACAGCAGCTGATCCGACATGATCCTGGCTTTTCGACCCTTCGGTATAAATAGGTTTAAAATTTGAAAAATTATTTCTATGATGATAAAACAAAGTGGAGAATACAACGTCCGGCGTTTCAGATTTTTTTAAATTGCTGAAAGTGTGTAAAATGGTTGTCTGATGAGGATGCCATGGTGAGAGGGTGAAAGTGTTGGGGCGGATTCTAAAATTTTCAATATTATGTGTATCCAGAATTTCACGGACTCTCAGTGAGAATGATGGGATGAAGGATGGACGTGCATTAAAAAACCTTTGATATGATGGATTAAAAACATGATCTGAAAGTGGATGTGATGTATTGCTTTTAATTTTAAAATATTGTTTTAAGCACAGTTTTTCTCTTCTCAGTTTCAAAGGGTGTTCCATGCAAGTTACTAGAAGGCTTGGACGTGGCGATGTACGGAAAGCTCATGATGACACACGAAGACCAGAATGGTGAACGGGGTCAAGGAGTTCTAAAGCCGATTTTCTGGCCGATCCGTACACCACCGAGCCATAGTCAAGTTTCGAACGTACTAGGCATCTGTAAATCTTTAACATGGAGGAAGTATTTGCTCCCCAGGAAGTGTTTGAAAGCACTCTCAGAAGGTTCAGAGTTTTGTTGCACTTGATCTTTAGTTGTTTGATATGAGGCAGGAAAGTGAGCTTTGAATCAAATACGACACCAAGGAATTTCGTTTCGGAAACGACAGGTATCTGTATTCCATTAAGAAAGAGTTCAGGGTCATTATGTAGCTCACGTTTCCTGCAGAAGTGCATTGCAACTGTTTTTTGTGTGGAAAAAACAAACCCATTTTGGTTGGCCCACTCTGTTAATCTTCTGATTGCAAGTTGGATATGTCGCTCAAGAAGCGACATGTTTATCGAGGCACATGAGATCATCAAATCATCAACGAAAAGGGAGCCAGATACTGCAGATGGTAGGCAGGTCAAAATTTCATTAACTTTGATGATAAATAATGCACAACTCAAAACACTTCCTTGGGGGACGCCTTGCTCTTGAATAAATTCATAAGAGAAGGTTGTATTAACACGCACTTGGAAGACTCTCCGTTCAAGAAAGTTTTGAATGAAAATTGGCAAATGGCCTCGGAGTCCCAATTTGTGGACATCCCGGAGGATCCCATATCTCCAAGTGCGGTCATAAGCTTTCTCCATGTCAAAAAATACAGAAACCAAATGGTTCTTCTTGACAAAAGCTTCCCGAATAGATGTTTCAAGCATGAGAAGATTGTCGACGGTGCTACGGCCGCGACGAAAGCCACTTTGAAACCGAGAGAGATGATGATTAGTTTCAAGATAAAAGAGGAGACGGGCATTAACCATCTTCTCAAAAAGTTTGCAAAGACAACTAGTCAGTGCAATTGGACGGTAGCTAGATGGATTCTTGGGGTCTTTACCAGGTTTTACTATAGGTATGACAAGAGCACGTCGCCATAACGATGGGAATTCGTTTTCAATCCAAATTCGATTGAAAAGCCTTAGTATAAGCTTGAGCTGAAGTGGATGCATATGTTTTAACATACTATAATGGACTTCATCAGGCCCAACAGCCGAGTTGCGAGCACTAGAAAGAGCTTTCATTAACTCGGCCATTGAGAAGTCAGCATTATAGTCCTCGATGTCGAAGGAAGAAAAATTTATAGTTGTTCTCTCAGCTCGAAGCCTATACGAGGCAAACGGCTCTTTATAGTTAGCATTGCTGGACACACCTGCAAATGCGCTGGCAAGAGTGTTAGCAATGTCTTTAGGGTCTGAAACAGTTCCATGAAGATCCTCAAGTATGGATATAGAGTAACTAGGATAGTTGCCTTTAATCTTGTTAACCTTGTTCCAGACCCTTTTTGACGATGTGGTACAAGTAATGGTGCTAACATATTTCTGTCAAGAAACCCTCTGGCTCCGTCGACGGATGCTTCGAGTCTTTGCCCGAGCACGCTTGAAAACAATAAGGTTGGCCTCGGTGGGACATCGACGGAATGCACCCCAAGCCTTCCTCTGTTGTTTATGGGCCATCTTACAATCGTGGTTCCACCACGGTTTAGGTTGCCTCGGTAGGAATGATCAAATGGGAATAGAAATACGAGCAGCTTCCAAAATGGCATTTGTGATGGATGTTACAGCATCATCAATGTCACCTTGGTCCACCATCTCTTCAGCTATGTCAAAATAACAAGAAAACAGATCCCAATCCGCCGCTTCAAAACGAAATCGAGGTAGGCGGGTGGCAGGAGCAGTCCTGTTTCCTGAAAATTTTAACCATACAGGGAAATGATCGCTGTTAAAAATATCACTTCCAACATGGAAGGTCCATAATGGTAAAAGAGATGGTGAACACAAGGCAAGATCAATAGAATGGAAACTCCTCGTTGGGGCGTGGAAGTACGTTTTTTGACCATCGTTCAAAAGACAGAGGTTCTGGTCATCAATGAACTTTTCAATTTGACTTCCACGGATGTTAGTATCTGGACTACCCCAAAGAGGGCTGTGTCCATTAAAATCACCAATTAAAATAAAAGGTGACGGAAGCTGGTCGCACAACCTGTTGAGATCTGCTTGTTGAATAGTTTTGTTAGGGGGCAGGTAAATAGAGCATACGGTGACTAGAGTCTTAAAATTGACCCTAGCTGCAACAGCTTGCAAATTTGTCGTGAGGGGCAGCGGGTAAAATGGGGAGCTGTTGGAGATGAAAATTGCTACCTGGCTCTATCACCACTAATGTAATCCCTTCGAAGAGGGGTTTCCCCCTTAATTTGAGAACTCTGGAAAGGTTTTAATAGAGTTTCCTGCAAGCAGAAACACACAGGTTGTTTTTCATCAATCATGTGTTTAATGTCAACCGAGTTATGGTGGAATCCACGACAGTTCCATGAAAAAAGACTGATGGCCATTAAGTAGAGTTAGGGTGAGGAAAGTCGATTAGCGTTTTCGGTTTACGAAGCTGGAGAGGAGCTTCTAAACCTTTGTCGACCTCCATTTCTCCTGTTTCATCTACTTCAGAATTATTTTTGATTTTTCCATTTTCTTCTGTTTGTTTTGTAACTTTTAATTTTTTATTTGCGGTATCTGTGAGAAGCAAAGTTTTTGATAGCGGTCCATGTTTTTTATGTGTTGTATCTATTTGTTGTTGAGATGGGGGCTGGATTTTTGTTTTGGGCTGGTTTTTTTGGGCTTTGAGATGGAGGTGGTTGTCAATTAGTGCTTTGAGTGGATTTTGAAGTTGATGGGTTAGATATACTTTGTTTTTTTATACTTTGAAAATAGGAATTACTACAAAAATAAGGGAAACTAATAATGCATTTATTCTGCAATTTTAATATTTTTAGGTAGGTGATTGAATTTTACAAATGATGAATTGCTCTAATTAATTAGAATAAATTTTAATAACTAATTAGAATAATTAACGAGAATAAATTATAATAATTAGAATTAAATAAAAGTATTTTAATATTACCATTTTGTTACAATATTTTGGAATGTTTGTTGTGGTTTTTTTGTTTTAATCTTCTCATCAAGCCAAATAATTATTTTTTAACTTTTTTTAATATTAAAAATGGAAAAATTATAGTTATTAAAAATCTTTAGTCATAAAAAGTTCTTGTTGACCAATTTAAAATATTTTTGTAATTAATTTGTTTTTGCAGTTATACTATATACATATTTTTCTTATTACAGTTTAAACTTGCATTTTGTTGTTATGGAGAACAGTTCGAAAAAGAAAAAATCAAGTAAGAAGCTGACTGAAAAAGAAATAGAAGAAAGGCGCAAGAAATTTTGTGAACGGGTTAGAAAGCATTGAGAAAAGATGACAGAAGAAAGCTGAGAAAAGAGCAAAGGACCGTAAATATAAACAAAAAATGAAAAATGCTGGGGTTATCAAAAATATAAACCAACTATCAAAAAGACAACAGATGATGAAGCGTAAACAGTGGAAAAAAGACTCTTGCAATTATAGGAGAAGACAAAACACTATAAAGAAAGATGAAATAGTGGAAGAATCAACAACTCTGGGAAGAAAAGGATCCCCTCGGGTGTGGAAGAAAAGTAGCTAAACGAAATTATATGAAAATGAGAAGAGAGATACAAGCAATGAAAACTAAAATAAATGAAAAAAAAAAGGATCGAAACTTTACGGAAACAAGTGTACCGCCTCGGAACTCCCCAAAATAAAAATCTTTCCCCTAAAAAAAAGTTAAGATAATAGGTAGGAAGAAAGTTTCACCTGCAATCAGAAAAAACTTGCTGTTCAGCTTTGCTCTAATGTCAGGCCTGTCGGATGCCAAGAAAAAGGCCTGTCAGAATGAAAAAGAAAAACGAATGTTTAACCATATCGTTTCCCTTAAAATCATAAAGAAGTATAGAATAATTGGCCAGGTTAAAATTTTTATTTCTAACAAAGAATTTAAAAAGGTTTATCGATGAAAAGTGTGCATTTCAAACGGTCCTACAAATCACTAAAAAGTAGAAGTGATCTGAAGCGATCAGTACAGATATTTTTGGAAGAAGATATTAACAGTTGCATGGCTCCTGGAGCAAAAGATTGCATCACCAGAACTAAAGAAAAACGCAAGAGGTACCTAAGAAATACTATGAAGAACTTGCACAAAAAGTTTCTTCGAAGCAGTTCTATAAAAATCAGCTACACAACATTTTGCAAATTAAAACCCTTCTGGATACTTAAACCAAAGGTGACCAATCGGGACACTTGCTTATGCACAAAACATGCCAATTATGAATTCATCATTTTAAAACTACATTTCTTGCAACTTCTGAAGGAGAAGCAAGCAGAAGAACTATGCCCTCAAGTGTGCTGCGATGAAAGGAATAGGGATTGCATGGAGAGAAAATGCAGGAGATGTAAAGAAAAGACCCTCCCTATAAACTTGCTTGGAACTTCGTTAAAGGAAGGTGATGAGACATTTTATTACCAGTGGAAAAGAAAGCATAAAAGAAAAGAGTGGAAAGGAAAAAGTCTTTCGAATTACGAGTAAAGAAAAAGTTGTATGTACAGTAAAAGAACTAATCAAGAAGGCGAATACTGATATTGGACTCTTTATGAAACATGTGCACATCACGAGACATCAATTTAATGCTGTCAAGAAAATGAAAAGTTCCCTCTATTCAAATGAAGTAGTAGTTTTGATAGACTTTTCCCAAAATTACACTTGTAAATTTGGATCCGAGATACAAACAATGCATTTTGGTGCTAGTAAGCCTCAGGTAACACTGCACACTGGTATGTTGTATCACAACGATACACAGTACAGTGAATATGATCCATCTAAAACAGAGCAGTACATATCCTTTTGTTCCATTTCATCTTCTCTGCGTCATGACCCAAGTGCAATTCGGGCGCACCTGCAACCTGTGCTGAAAATAGTAAAGGAAGGCCTTCCTAGTGTGGATACTATTCATTTCCAAAGTGATGGACCGACCACACAATATAGAAACAAACATAACTTTTTTCTTCCGACACATTTTGCTTTAAAATTTGCCTTTAAAGAAGTCACGTGGAATTTCTCGGCAGCTGGGTATGGGAAAAGTGCAGCAGATGGGATAGGAGGTACGATTAAAAATATAGCTGATCACATTGTGGCTTGTGGCTCGGATATTTCTGACTCCAGCGAATTATTTAAGCTTTTGAGAGAGAAAGAATTGAAAGTAAAAATTTTTGAAGTTACAGAGGAAGAGATTAAAGCAATAGATATGTGTGCTGAAATGGCTTTAAAACCAGTTCCTAACACAATAAAATTAAACCAGCCAACTTGGAGTCGTAAAAAGCCTAAAGATTTATCACTGAGGTTACTCAGTTGTTTCAGCTGCACGGGTGAGGAGATATGATCCCATTTTGCACCATATCCAGCCACAGTTACATTTCCCGGAGAAAAACACACAGAGCAAACAACTGATACAAAATCCACAAATGTAGTTGTGGGTGATTGGGTGGCTGTTATTTATGACAATTTGTGGTATCCTGGTAAGTTGAAATTTTAAGAGTTAAATTATTTAAAATGTATTAAGTAAACTAATAAATAATGTGTGAATAAACTAAAAAATGTTTTGTTTAGGTTCAGTAGAAGAAATTAACAATGATGGTGTTGTGCTAACTTTTATGCATTGCTAGGGAGACAAATATTTCTGGCCATCACCTGAAGAAAAATGTACGGTCCCAGAAAAAGAGATCATGTGTCACATCTCTGAGGCACCACAACCAATCTCTAGACGTCATTTCATCATTCCAAATCGGAAAACATATGACGATATATTATTTAACATTTTAAATTCATAGTCACTGTAAATTGCCATCATAAAATAAAACATTTATGTTAATTTAGCTTGGTTTTGACTATAATACAACTTATTCCCTTTCAAATACTATCACTGCTTTATTTTCTAGAATTGCACTTTTTATTATGAATTATGATTTTTAATCAATAGATTTTGATAAGGTAGCACAAAAATATGCAATGGAAAAATATCACTTGTATAGATGTTACTGAATACATTAACATCAGATCTGTAACGCTCATCAGATCTGTAACAGCTTCAATAAGGCCCCCCCCCCCCTCCTAAGGAGGGGTTAAATAACTTTCTTGACCTCCCCCCAACTGTTTTCCTGCATTTACATCTAATTTGAAGCAAGAATACATTGTTACTTCTCTGATATAAAAAACTTTACAATTGGGTAAATTCTGCTTTTAAATTGGCACTTTTCACAATATTGTCTCATAATGGCATTAAAATTTACGTACGTCAAATTTTTAATTTTATTATATATAGTACTTTATCTCACGAGTTATTTTGCCTCAAGAATGATGCGGCTTTCTTTTTATTAAAACACTAATTTTCTATAAACCAAAGTTTCCCTTACAGTGACTATGAATAAATGAGAAGGACCAAATTTGCTACACAATTTACTTGATTATACTTAAAATATATATTCCTTAAAAGCTAACTCTTAACTATGGCAACACTCATGATGTTGAGTAACACTCGTGGTTGGTTGTATTCAGATTATCTGGCGCCGTCAGCAACACGAGGGCTATAATGCGCCGAAACATTCGTCATTAGACAAGCCAACATACATTTACAAACACCCATGCCAACACGGGACTCGGAACCCGCAACCTTGCGGTCTAGAAGCTAGCACGCTAACCACTATACCGTTTGGTCGGCGAGTAACACTCATGATATTCAAATACCTATTAGGTTTCATTTAACAACAATACTTAAATTATATTTTTAATTTTGCACTAATATAACACAGAATAGAGGCAGTATTAAGTACAATCTTAACATTGTTGTGTTCATATAAAAAACAAGAAGGCAGCTTAATAAAAGGTTTAATCACATTCATGGTACTGCAGAGTTAGAAATTACAGGAAACTCACACCAAAAATAAACTGGTAAAGGAAAAACTGTTATTTATTTGGGTAAACCTATTATAAACTTACTGCATAATCCCATATCCAGGAAATAAGGGAAACGCGACGAAACACAAGATGAGTATGCTGTAAAAGTAACCTACAGTTTTCAAGTATCAACTTAAAAACATCTACAACACTCTGCTAAATTGCAATTTTCTTTTGATATAGTATATTGGATAATCATGACCTCGACTTACTTTAAAAGGAAGAGAAAAATTGTGAATTTAAGAAAGGAATGAGTTGCAAATGTTCATTTCAAACAAAAGAAGACAATGGATTTGTCTCATCTTCTATGATTTGTATACCATAAAAATTGTATTTAAAAAATTACATTGGTATTGCTTATATATTTTTTTTTGATGGCTCTAAAAAATGTTGCCATAACGTTATTGAACATTTGGCTGATGGAGCACGAGCCGAGTGACAAAATATGGCAAGATGCGACGTCCAAGAAAATTCCTAGTTGCATGAATCACAAATGTATGGCTTTTCTGAAGTATGAAAGAGGAGGTGACTTTTGAGAGTGCAATAGTAACAAAAAAATTGTTGCATGTATCGCATGAATCTTGTTTATCACAAGTATAAATGTGGAGATGCCTTGCAAGATTGCATTTCTGAGTTAGTTTGTTAAAAAAATCCCTGGCTACACACATCACATAAATGGCTTTCCTTGAGTATGAGTGAAGAATTAAATTTTGAAAGTGCTTCCGGAGAAAATTCCTTATTGCAAACAGCACAAATAAGAGACTTTTCTTCGATACGAGTGAAGTGGTGCCTTTTGAGATGCTCCTATCAAAAAATCTCACATTGCATAAATAGGATTTTTCTCCAGTATAAGTGAGGAGGCAACATTTGTGTTTGAAATAATTGACAGTTTAATTACCACCAACTTATTTGTTTATCAACACATTGTTAATGTATCTGGCATCAACAATTTCATGTAATTAGTTTTTCTAAACTGGCAACTTGGCGTTAGTACATTCCATTTTTTGTAGTCATGCTATCATTGTTAGCTTCAGTAGTTTAATTAGAGTCTTTTTAAAACAAACTCCTGCATTGTTTTATTTGATTCAATGTTATAATACTTCTAACAGTTAGAATGTTGAACAATAGTTGAATCTAATAGAAAAATCATTGTTCACATATAGTAAGAATGTGTTTTGTTTAATTGTGAGCGAGGGCATGCTGTGCAAGAGAGCACTTTTGAAGAAATCTTTAGTTGCACACATTACCTAAATGTGGTTTTCCTCCAGCATGAGAGAAGAGATGAATAGCAAGATAGCACTTTCCAGAAAATGCTTTGTGGCACACATCACAGACATAAGGTTTTTTCTTTAGTATGGGTGAGGATGTGTCTTTTGAGAGAGTTTCTCAGGGAAAATCTCCTGTTGCACACATTGCATAAATGCGGTTTTTCTCCAGTATGAGAGAGGAAATGAATAAAAAGATGGCTCTTTTGAGCAAATGTTTTGTTGCATACATCACATGAATGAGGCTTTTCACCAGTGTGGGTACGTAAATGCACTTTGAGACTGTAACTATTTGAAAATTCCTTTTTGCACACATCACAGACAAAAGGCTTTTCTCCAGTATGAATAAGGAGGTGTCTTCCAAGCGTGCAACTGTGAGAAAATGTCTCGTTGCACACATCACAGACATAAGGTTTTTCTTTAGTATGAATGCGGAGGTGACTTTTAAGATGGCAACTCAGTGAAAATCTCATGTTGCACACGTTGCATAAATAAGGTTTTTCTCCACTATGAGAATGGAGATGAATAGTAAGAGAGCTCTTTTGAGAAAATGTTTTGTTGCATACATCACATGAATGAGGCTTTTCACCAGTATGGGAACGTAAATGCACATTGAGATGGCCTTTAAGAGAAAATCCCTTGTTGCACACATCACATGAATGTGGTTTTTCTCCAGTGTGAGTGAGAAGGTGCCTAACAAGATAACTCTTTTGGGAAAATACTTTGCTGCAGAAATCACACTTTAGTGGCGTAGCCATCTTTCTATAATAAATAACAAATTGGATTAACACATTTAAAAATTTTATAAGAATCAAATACTTTTATAGTTCTTCAATGATATATATTATATACAAATACAAATTTTAAGACCAACAACAGGCTCAAGGCCCAACAGGATTGATAGAGTAAATATATATATACACATATATAGAAATAGAAAATAATTTGCATGCAATAGTTACAGGATCATACACACAATATACAATAGTTACAGGATTATACAATAAAATATAAAAAGTTGACACAGCGTTTGACAATCATGCTGGAAAAATGCAATACAAAATGCAAGCTGACAAATTTTATAAAAACCAACACTACTCAAACATAAGTAGCCAAATTCAGTGGCGATCTGATACAACTTTTTTAAGGGGTGTACTGCTGAAAATGCTAACTATAAATGAAAGTTTGCAGACTAATTTTAGTATCCAAAATAATAAAGTCTGTGTGTCTGCATGTGGGTCTACAGAAAGCGATTTCTAATAGAGGTAAAGCTTTGAAAATTTCAATGAAGGAAATTGTGGCCTTTTAATTGTACCTTTGATAAACAATCTTAGTTACTTTTATAATGAATAATTTGTATAGAAAATTTTGGTTTTCTACAAAGCGACTTACAATAGGTGTAGGGCTCTGAAACTTTAAAAATAAGTAGTTTGGCATTTTGATTTTTAGAAACAAAATGTTAAAATTCTGAATATTTAAAAAAAAAAATTTTAAACAGTAAAGCAAAAAAATTGTTGAAAGCAGGTGCTTTCTTGACTGTACAATATAAATACACAAACTCTATTGATAATTGTATTTGGTTTCTTTCAGAGGAGAAAGGAGGTAAGCAGGGTTCCAACTCAAATCACAGAATGAAATTCAATGACTTTTAAGGACCAAATCAATGATTTTAAGGACCTTTGATAATTTGTTTTCAGACATCATGTCTATATATAAATTTTTAATAAAGTATATTCTGCCAAAAAAGTTACAAACTGGTGGATGCGTAGTACAAATATGTCGGAAAATTCTGAAATGGTGCAGATATGTGGCAGTCACGTGGGAATAGCAAGGCTGTTTATTATTATAAATTTTGCAGTTGGCCACACAACAACTGCAAAATTTAAGGACCTGTAAGCATTTTCAAGGACTTAAGCACCTCAGAGCATTTTAAGATCTTGAAAACAAGCAACTTAAGATCTAAAAATATTAAGTACTTTTAATGACCATGGGAACCCTGGTAAGGGTTTAAAAAAAAATCTCAAAGGTGTGAAGAGTATTGTATTAACTGGAAATTTTGTTTTTGTTTTTTGATGCGGTATATTCTAATAAGAAGGGTTATGTAGCAATGAATCTTTTAGTGAGCGAAACGAGTCTGTGCTTGCTTAGAAACTTTTAGAGTGAATTGACACTGGTTTGTAAGGTGTCAAGCCCAGAAGCAGAATAATATTTAATGTTCTGCAACGGGACTTTTGACAGTTACAAATGTTCTGCAGACATTTTTTCAAAATTTCCAGTATGATATAAAAGAAAAAACCCATAAAATTAATACTACACATTTATTACAAAATGATAATGACGAAAAAAACTATTTTTCAAACCAAGGCATACATTTAAAATTTGTAACTTTATCAATGACTTTCGAAGTTAAATATTTAGACATTGATACAGAACCGCTATGTATAAAATGTTTGTGGTAGTTGGTCCATGCAAAGAAATAAGGGCTGCTTTAAGATGTTTTCTTAAAGATTTGTGTCCAGGTCCTCACTCGCGGGCATTTGTTCCAAACTTAAAATTGTTCTGCAAGGACTCTGAATGTTCTGCGACGTACGTCGCAGTTTTAGGCACTTTCTGCTTTCGGGGTGTCAAGGACATTTAAAAATAGAGCGCTGAGGCCGAGTTAAAAAAAATTGTTTGGTTGGAAGCAGGGATGAAAGTAATCAGACAGCAAAAAGGAGGAAATCCAAAAATCCATTAAAAAAGCAAGTGGAAGAGACGATACCCAAAAATTTGTCGAATAATGCTCAGATTGTTCTCAAAGCATAGTACTTAAGTATTCTCCGAATTTCAGTTACAAAAAAGATAAGTAGAGCGGCTAAGCGCCAAAAAATAGCCAAAAACTGCAGTTCCTGAAACAAGTCAGCAATTTTGCACACATCATTCTGATCCTTCTCATCGATAGCTGCTATTAAAACAGCTTATACCTAGGTAAAAATTACCACTGTTCCAACGCAAATATTGGACACCTTACCAGCGCAAATCTCGGCATTTACATCAAAGTACCAATCTGCAAAAATGACCATTATATGAATGTAAATATTGGCGTTAGCGCCCAATATATTACAAAAAAAGAAAAAGCTCATTGAGCAGAAATTTTTTTTGTTTATGGCTTTTTTGAAACATTTAGAATTGAATAAAAAAATAAAATGCGGGAATTGTCCAATGACGACAGTTGCGTTCTACGATGGTCATCATAATGACCATCATGCATCGCAAATGTCATCGAGTACCAATCCTCCACATTTTTGTAATGAAGGTAAAACTGAGTAGCCGATGAAGATCTGAATATTTTTCAAATCAAATTTCATTGTTTTTTAAGCTAAAAGATGTTAAAAGTAACTAAAATGACATTTTATACAATTTTGTCTCTTTATTTTTACAACTTAACTGTCTATACAAACCTGTTAGTCACATAAATGTAAACTCGCGAAGAGTTTAAGCCAATCATTGATCCCCATTGCAATGCGTTTATAAAAACATGTATGGGTTTCAATTGCATATACAGTGCGAAAAAAAAGATACTTCTAGACGATTTAGAAAAAAATTAAATCTGAGTCTAAATTACAATTAAATCCGAATAAATTACTATAAATTGAAAGTATGATCAATGAAAAAAATTAAAATTTCAGATTTCATTTCCCTCCCCCAATAAAAAAAAAAGGGAGTGCGATGTGCATCTCTCTGAAAATAATCTCCTGCCTTTGCCCATATTTGAGAGGATTGCAACTAGTTAGATTCATATTTTGGTCATACCTTATTTGTATTAAAAAATTCATACAAGTTGGAATTTCAGTCATCCAGTTGAAATTTACCATTTTAAACTCAGCGTAATCATCTTTCCTTTTCTGAAACATCACATGAAATCTTACGGCCAGTGCTAGAAGTGTGGGTAGACGTGGGGTGACGCATCCCCCAGCTTTTCAAGAAAATTCCCATGCGTTCCCCCACATCTAAAACCACTGAAATCCATCCTCCCACTTTTAAAAACATTCAATAAGTCTAAAAACTATTAAAGAAAAATAACAATAACTTTTAAATTTAGTGACAATGTGCAAAAGTGATTTAAAATTTAAAAAAAATAAAAAAATATGTATTTATAATCATACTATTATAAAAATGTATTATACTACTTTGCACAAAGATAGAGTATTTTTATTAAGAAATACTGTTAAACTTGGTCAATTTACAACTTTGGAGAAACTTTCTTTTCATTATTACTTCTCATTGTCTCTTACCTCCAAGTAAAAAAACCATGTCGCAGTATATTCATTAAAATAACAACACATTTTGACCCTTGTATTTTTTTCGAACGAATGACACAGTTTTTTCAAACGAATGACACAGCGTCAATTAGCATAAAACTAAATGGATTGAGTGATTTGAAAGAAATTTGCTTTGCTAAAGTCTGGCCTTTAAATCAACAATAAAATATTAGTTTAAGTAATGCAAAATATTGATTTTTCAAAAGGTTCGTTCAAATTCAACGACCGGGGATGCCAGAAAATCATTTAGTAATCGTCACCACTAAAAATTGAAATCCCGTACAAACATAACTTGTTACTCGACCAGGGTGGATGGGTGGGGGCTTGTGGGATGGTAAAAAATATTTTCGAACGAATGACACAGTTTTTTCGAACGAATGACACAGCGTCTGTATGGTAGGCGAAGAACATATGGTAGGTGTTGCAATTAACCTGTTAATAAGTAAACAATTCACTAACAAATCGTTAAAAAAATAACGCGTCAACCGTAGACTACAACATTAGAAAAATTCAAAAACGGAATAGAAAAACCCGCTTCTTCAAAAGTGGGAGAGAGAAAATAAGACGACACAAAATAAGCGACTTAAAAATGGAACAGAAAGCATGTACATCCAATCTTTTCTTACGTCAAACAAGGTACAAACACGGAAACTTGTACACAGGGTTCCCACTCAAATCACAGAATGAAAATTAATGACTTTTAAGGACCTAATTAATGTTTTTATTTTCAAGCATCACATCTGTATAAAGTATTTCCTTACTAGTTAACATTTTTATTATAAGATATGGAATTATAAAATTTATCGTTGGAAGAAGGAGAGGGGTTACTCTTGTCACCAACTTTTGGGCATCCCCCACTTTTTTCTCCTCCACTTCTATCACTGTGATACATATATTTATTGGTATATGAGCAATATCATTTCTTTATAAGCAGACTTCCGGTCAGAATTCCAGACATTTCCGGTTGGAATTTTCCCACTTTATACTCAGCTTATCCATCCTTATAATTAGATGTAACAACATGAAGTACTAAGAGGATCTAATAGTGACCCTTTATATGAAGGTGGTAAAATATAAAGAAGCACATATTTAAGTCTTAAATAAATCTAAAACCTCGACCGGAAGTCCCTTTTTAAATTGAGTTCATTGTAAAACGTCACTAGAATTTTCTTTTTTATTGATAGTATATATTCCATACATGTAATTTAAGCTGTTATAGACTTCCAGTTGAACTTTTTTTTAAATCTTTTATCTAAGCCTAATTATTTAACATATTACACATGTAAAGTACACGATTTTGGCTGTGATCCCACATATAACTATGTTGATTGATAAAAACGAATATTTTATGCCTAACTTTGAACAAGTATAAAAACTCGACCGGAAGTGAAATCCGAGTGGCTCCACTTCGTGAAATGATTAGAATGACATATTCTATCAATGTATAAAATTATAGACTTGTTTCATGGAAAGCATTTTTTTCCCCTCTAGCTCTCTACTAGATCAGGTTGGTTGTTTTCAGATTATCTGGTTGGAAGTACAGAAATGTGTACATGTATATAGGAGATAAATATTGTTAATACCAAATGTGTCTGTAATTAGATCTGGAAAGAAAGAAAAAAAAAAAAAAATGAAAAAAATAAAGAAAGAAAATTTTTTCACCCTCAAGTTACACCTCATAGTAATTTATTTTCTCTTGACTGGTTATTTTTGAAAAATAACCAGTCAAACTAGTGTCTTCGAAAGTCTTGCGAAAATCAAAGATATGCACTAAAATTATTATATTTGGTCAATTTTTAAGTAGTATAATATATTGAACCAGATGTAAAAGTAATAATGATACTTGCATTTTGTAACTTTTTATTTTAAATTGACTCAATACCAGAATAACCCATTAGGGTCATTCTATGTAAAATTATAAATTTTATATATTTTTTTTTTAATTCTTAAAAAATCTTGATATTTACAACAATGGGAGATATAATCAAGAGTAACAATATTATCATAGTAGTCCAAATAAAAAATATTTCATTTTTCATAAATATTTAAAAAAGATAATTAAATAATTCTCATCCATGGAATTAAGTTAAATTTGTAATGAAAAGTTATAAAACGTATGCATTATTCATTGGCGGATCCAGGGTGGGGCACAAGGGGCACGTGCCTCCCCCCCCCTCAGAAAATGTAAAGTTACACTGGATATTATTGAATTTCTTCCCCAAATAATTGATAAAGTTTATTTCTTTCATAATATTTGGTGGGAAAAAGTACATTTCTCATTCTGAATGACGTCATTGATTATTGATGAAACCACTGATATGGCTTTAAAATAGAAACTGTCGATCTGTATCCGTTATTATAATAAAAGCACTTTTACTATAAATGAAGATTTTATCAAATTTTTAAAAGTTGAAGATCTCACTGGTGAAGGTTTGTGTAAAGTAGTATTGGAAGAACTGCAGAACCTAGGTTTAGATATATCCAACTGCCGTGGTCAAGCTTTCGACGGAGGTTCCAATATGAGTGGAAAATATTAAGGACTTCAAGCTAGAATAGCCAAAATACAACCCCTTGCCATTTATAGCCACTGCGCTAATCACAGATTAAATTTAGTTATTTGTAAGGCCTGCTCAACTCCATCAATAAGAAATGCTGTTGGGGTAATATCGTCAGTCGCACATTTTTTTCGAGAATCTGCAAAAAGGCTGCACAAACTAGATGAAGGAATGAACGATACTCTGAAGAAAGGAAAGCATGCAGTGAAAAAGTTGTGTGAAACGAGATGGATCGATCGCCATGATTCGGTACTAACTTTTTTAGATACCCTACCCTTCTTACCCCAAGTGTTGGAATCTATTGCCAACTAAGAGGATGGAAAAGGAAGTAATGCCTTTTCATTTATGTACAGTATTATGTCACCTGAATTTATCATTAGCGTTGTAGTTTTAGCAGATGTGTTTGCACTGACTCTCCCTTTAGCCACAAGACTCCAAGCAGAGTACATGGATGTGCTCAAAGCAATGAAGTTAGTTGATGCCACACTGCAAAGCCTACTAAGTCTCAGAGAAAGTAGCAGCAAAAATTTTAATAAATTATATTTAAAAGCTGAAAATTTGGCTGATCAGATGGGGACTGAAATAAAGAAGCCAAGCCTAACAGGCAATAAAAAAAACAGAGCCAATGTGCAATGCAAATCTAAGGAAGATTACTTCAGAATCAGCATTTATATTCCATTCATGGACTTCCTCATCCATGAGCTTTCAACAAGATTCCCAAAATCACAAATGATTAATGTCGGGAACTTGCAAAAGTTATTACCAATTATTTCCCATTTCGATGAAGATTTCGAAACTTCTGTCATAGAAGGTAGTAAAATGTTTAAGTTCGATTTACCCTGTTTCCAAGCACTGGAAGGTGAATTAGAAATATGGAAGCATATGTGGGATGGACAGAAGAAGTTACCCAAATCTCCAGCGGAAGCAATCAAATACGCTGAAGATTTGCCCAACATATCAACACTTCAATTAAGGGGGTATTCTGGTTTAGAAATTCGAAAAAAATCGATTTTTTTTTGTGTGCGTATTTTCATAGTATAACCCTTCAAGAAAATGTCCCTAAAAGGATTTTTCGAAATTCGAATTATTTTCGGAGTTACAGCTCATTTTGTGACGCGCCAACAAAACCGTTTCGCAGCCGGGTCGCGCGAGCAAACGAGCTACTGAGGCTTCCAAGGAAGCTAGAACTGCTAAATCATCTGAAAGAGTTTCACTAAACATGACATTTGAAGTCGCAGAAGGTACTTTGTACAGAGCAAGGATAGCTGATTAATAACAAGTGAGTATAAAACGTCAGTAAACGACTCCGACTGCGCCTTAGTCTTCAAACTTTAAACTCGTTTTTCTCGTAACTACTTTTCTGGAAACGGTGTGCATGATATCTTTAATTCTACTCAACCGATTCACTTGAAATTTTACACAGAGCTTCTTTATACATTACAGTATCGCACTACGAAGAGTTTTAAATTATTTTTTTTTGTATTTTTAAAAAATTCAGAACGACAAAAAAACAGGGAAAATACGAAACTTTTTTTTCAAACCACCGCCATTTTGTGAAAAAAAAATTTCTTTTTCAAAAACGTTTCGTAGTGCGATAACTACACCCTTCCTCTTTACGAATTATTCATGGATTTCCATTTCAGGTCATGGGAAGGATTTATATCCTGCACACCAGGACAAGCCATTTTTCCATCAGTCACTTTGCCGACCTGCAGTTTTTTGAAATTTAATTTTTTTTCTTATATTATTAATGTTTTGTATTCTTAAAATATCAATAAAAAGCTTATAAAAAAATGTATAGTAAAAATAATTTTTTTTTTTATCGCGTCCGAAAAAATACCTAAAATTCGGGCTTCTAAACCAGAATACCCCCTTAATATGCACTCTTCCAGTTACAAGCAGTACTGTGGAGAGGTCCTTTTCTACTCTCCGTTGGATAAATACATATTTAAGGACTACGTGACGGAAGAACGTTTAAGTGGGTTGGCCAGCCTTTACATTCATAAAGAAGCAGCAGCTAATCTATCTCCTTTACAAATATTGGATGTTTTTACTTTGAAACAAAAGAGAAGACTGCGTTTGAAACTAGATCATTAATTTTAAAAATAAACATACTAGCTTTTAAAATTGATTTTTTTTTTTAAATATAACTGCAACATTTTATTCTAAAGCAGTATTAATCACTCTGCCAAGTGCAATTAATTATATTTTAAACTTGACAAGTTTATTAAAAAAAAATAATAATAATTTTGAAAAACATCAGTAAGTTAGGTGCCAATTTTTCTGTTTATTTTAAGTGCCCAATAGTGTAAATGTGATTTTCAGCTTTTGATGATGACCTTTCTCTCCTCTTGTGAGTATTTAACACGATTGTTGTGTGCCCCCCCCCCCCCCAGGGCGAATTCCTGGATCAGCCACTGGCATTATACTTTTATTATACAACTTAAAAAAAGACAAAGTAGAATGATTTTAATCCATACATTTGATTCTCGCAAAATTTTCGAGAACAGTACTATTACTATATTTATTTTTAAAAAACAACTTATATCGAGGATAAAACTGTGTGAGGTGTCACCTGATGCAGTAAAAATTGTCTTAAATCGGATTGAGTTACAAGACAGACATTTATTAAAAATAGAAAAAATAAATCCACTGGTATTGCAAGTGGACGCATCTTCTGCCAGTAAAAGATACACATGGTTAAAACAAGTGCGGCCTATTCTTAAACAGGTAAGGGGCACTTCCCTTTTCCAGATCATTCTAAATCAATTTGAACTAGTAAGGATAAGGATGCAGACTGACTGCAGACGACATGAATTAAATATAACTGGTAGTTTAAACTGGCATTGATGAAATGGTTGGTTGCTTTCAGATTATCTGGCGCCGTCAGCAACACGAGGGCTATAATGCGCCAAAACTTTCGTCATTAGACAAGCTAACATAAATTTACAAACACCCATGCCTAACACGGGACTCGAACCCGCAACCTCGCAGTCTAGAAGCTAGCACGCTAACCACTATACCGTTTGTTGGCAGGCGATTAACATGAAATACAGTTAAAGTGAAAAATTTCGACGACAACCCCATCGGCTTTGCGTTAACGGGGTTTACTGTATTTAAATTTTCTGGCATAATTTATGAGTAATGCAGAGTGGCAGAAAAATCAATTACATAAGTTTTAAAAACGATTTTAGTAAGTAATATTTACCAATATGAATTTGTGAACTGAACATATTTTCATTTTATTTTATTCGACACAACGTATTAAAGAAACAAGCGATATCATAATTTTAAAAGGAATTTTTTTAATATACAAACTATGGAAATTTATAATGGAGATGTAGAATTCTGTTCAGATTCTTGCAAAACTTCAAAGTTAAGTACGTGCTTACAAACTTACTTCAAGGGAGGGAACAAAGCTTACAAGAAGCAGAACTTCAGAATGCGAACAGAAAAGTCTTCAAGGTTTAGAAACATCCAACGATTTACATAAAATAATGAAATTGCAATTCTTAAGGATTGTCCATGATGAATCATAAATCAAGAATCACACACACAAACACAACGAAGCAACACCATTTTTTCTTTAATTAGCAAACTGTAACTGGTTTGGAACAAATTCGAGCTCAGGATAAGGAATATAAAAGTGACGTCATAAACAACTGTTATTGTATTAAACCAAACTAGTCCACACTAGCTGCCTTCATAGGATCCTTCAAATTATTTTGTTCGGAATACGAGTTTGTAAATTATGTCACCTTTTTGAATTTTCCTTAGGTGTACTATTCCAAAATATTATCCAATTGATGTAAATATTTTAATACTTTTGTACAATAAAAATATATAATAATCTATATACATTTAATAATGGTTCAATAAAAAAATGTTGAATTTGGAGATTTTCGACGTTTTCTTTGGCTCGAAAGCCTTGGTCCCTCGACTTCCGCAGGCTTTATTGCATCTTTTCTTGCATTGAAAGAGATATAGGGAATTTGCTAAAACCTAGTGGTATTATAGCGCGCTTTTTACTTTCAATTACCCATATATATTATACATAGGGTAATTCGTATATCATTCAATCAAAATTTTTTTTTTTTTTTGCATTTCTCCATGTTTTGGAACACCCTGATTTCCAAAAAGTGATATAGAAAAAAATGTCTGTCTGTATGTGTGTCTGTGGTTAGCATAACTCCCGAATAAATTGACCTACGATGTTTGATTGGTTTTTAATTATCTCGCGCAAGAGCTCAATAAGGCCATACTGCGTCGAAACATCGAGTCAGACCTTAACTATTAATAGTCCATTAAAAAATTTCTAAAAAAGATTATTTACTACAAGGAGTAGTTTAAGTTGAAAATAGATAAGAAATATAGACAAGGCTGGGTTCGTAAAGTCGAACTGAAAAAGTGAGTTATGTAGCCTGAGGCAAAACCGTGTAACTAAGCGTTCGTAATCTTAACTGGTTTTGTAACTGTCCGTTCGTAAAGTCGATTTTTTTTAACTAGTTAAGTTGGTTATCGAACTTTCTTAACGAAGGTAGAAGCTGGTTAACTTTCGGTTTATTCCGTTCGAGCTGGTGTTTCCCCCTCCCTTCCCACTGAAAATACTTTGTTTTGGGTTTGGACTTGTAAATGTGTAGGTTTTTCGAATGTTTTGATTTGGCGTGGAAATTATTATATTAGTTATTGTTTTTTTCTTAATTTTTTGGATTTGCACGAGTTTTGAAGGGAAAATTTACTTTGTTTAACATGTTTTTTTATTATTTATATACACAAACTTGATACTTCTTCGGCTTTTCTTGAAAGTAAATTTATACGATAACATTGCTTATTGTATATTTTGAAATCTTGTTACTAAAACTGAATTCTTATTGTGCTCATATTGAAACTTATTCCAATAGTAATGAAATTTTTTAAACGCAAATCCCATTATTTCTGTACAGATAGTGCTGATTCCAAGTTTTCTTTTCTATAATACTAACTTGAAACAAATTTTAATATGTTGGCCACCTCATTAAAAATGCTGTTATTTAATTAATGTTGCATTACATTTAGTCTTTAAATTTGTTTCAATTTTATGAACACAGAACTTTTGAAAATGTCTTAAAATGTAAATAAAAATACATTTATGAGACTAAATTTTACATTAAATTTTTGATAATGATGTTATGTCATTCCTTATTATTACTTCTATATGCAATTGATCTGGAGCATAGCCAGAAATTTTCCTTCAAGAGTGGATATGCATAATTATGTGCAAAGAAAATATTTTAATATTTATACAACTTGAACATTATGTGTTTATTAATCATTAGCAAACTACAATTCTATGTATTTAAAAAAAAATTCTATCCCATTTAAAGATTTGTCTTTTTGAAATTGTTTCGACTGTTTCAAAAGAGTTGATTGATCAGGTTAGAAATTGCTTTGGGCTTTTGGGGACGGCTTTTGTATTGAACCATTGTCAAGTCATTATTTCTGTGAAAAGGAGATACTTTCGTGTAAGTCTATGAAGGGGGAAATTTCCCATATTTGTTTCGAATTGGTTGTTGATGTTTTATAGTGCAAGGGCTTTACTAGGACCATTCTTGCATATTTCGATTTGGAGAAAACATGAAAAACTACCAAACAGTCCGACAACCGATATAGGTTAGTTTGTACACTCGACGATCTATTTTTATGCACAATGATGGCTAATCAAGTCTGGACCTACAGCTTAACGTGGATTCCGAACCACAACGACCCAGGATTTGTACCTTTGGCATGCAAGGCCAGAGCGTTGACCACACAGCCATCAGCAGGGGTGTAGTGGAGCGGGAACGCGTGGGAACGACGATCCTTTACCTTTTTAAAAGGCGGAACGGCGTTCCCGCATCTAATGTTTTTTTTTTTTTTTTACCCCCTTTTTACGTGAGAAAAACACAAAGCCAAGTAAGCAAACGAAAAAGTCATTTCGTGAGAACTTTGCTTTCGTCTACACAACTTCAGAGCTGAGCAAGCAAGTTTTAGTTTTGTAAAACACTCGAAAGAGGCACGGCACACTACACATGACCATTTCTCCTTCATTAGGAATTAACTGATATGTATGTTTATAACTAGCTATGATTCATTCAATGGAAATTATCCTCTTCAAGGAATTATCTGTATTTGTAGATGAATTCCAGACTTCAAATGTTTATGGTTCGACATATATACTGACTGAAATTTTCATACTCAAATTAACGCCACTATCTACATTTTTAAAAAACAAAACTGTGGTCTGGCACATATAGTTCTTTGCACCCTTTCCTTGAAGAATATTTCTCCTCTAATTTTAACCGGAACGTTAAACGATTTATCAACAAAAGTTATTTATGTATTTTTTTTATTTTTTTTTATATCACCGATTTTATAAATTAATTGTAAACCTCTCACCCTACCTAAGAAATGAATTCGTTCTAGAAGAGAAAACAAACGACAGTAATTTAATTTTTTTTTTTGACAATCCAAAAAAGTGAAGCAAACCTGCAATTTTGATGGTATAAACTGGTTGGTGCTAAAAATCCAGATATGTAAGAGCAGAATGTTGATATTTTTTATTAGCTTTTAAGGTGTTTTGAGATTACGGAATTATGCATTTATATTTTGTCAGATATTGGGAAATATTTATTTTAGTGCCAGATATTGGGAAAATCAAACTGATAACTTGTTTGAACATAAAAAAATTTGTTCAAAACAGTATTGATTTTTAAATCCATTATATAAACTTCGTTTTTGTATGTTGGTGAATTTGAATATGTTTAGTTCAACAAATAAAATTTTGCTTGAAAATACAGTAAAAAGACTGGCTTCAAGCGCTCCGCTACGTTGTTTTGACAGAACTGAAAAGTTGTTAACTTTGTTTCAGTTTAACTTGGCAGTACTGATAATGCTATATTAGCCGAATTACAGCCTTTCACAACCCAGGGTTGCGAAAGGGAACCAAGGTTCGCGCTAAAAGCAGATGACTTCTATAAAAAAGAATGCGTAGCAAAAATCAGTAATTTTAATAACATGTATTTTATTAAATTCTTATGAAATTAATTTTATTACAATTTTTATATTTTATAAAAAAAATTGTATCCCGAGGGTTCCTTAATAAATCTGACGTAAAATAATGTTATTTAGTGCAGAAAACGCTACAATTTTAATAATTTGCACCCATACCATATAGAACACCCGTACCATTTTTGGAGGGTTTTCTAGACCCATTTTCATTGCAAGGAGCGCCAAAACTCATTCTTGCACACATAGCATTTTACTCTTAGGCCGGTCCTGTATATTTGATTTTCCTTAATATAAAACTGCTAATGGTTTAATAAATGAGTATAATACATCGAAATTGGGCTGTGAAGAAGTAGGAAAGCAATTCAAGTGTACTTTAAAATGCAAAATTAAATTGCTTCTCGGTTTGAGAATGGGAAAGCTTTTACAATTACAGTTATTTCAGAGTTTATTTAAAAAATGCAGCAGTAGTTCCTAAAAAAAATCATTTCCCTCGAGTTTAAAAAAAAAAAAAGAAAAAAGAAAAAAAGAAGAAAAAAATACAGTGGCGGCGATAAGAGACGGAAATTAACCCCGATCCATTTTAAAATCTAGTGATTTTAATGGCAATATCATATATATTATGCAGTTTGCTTTTTCCTTCGTAGCATCCTCATACGATTCATACTCACTTTTGACTTTTATTGTCACCTAATCGTCACCACTGCTGAAATGACAAAATCCAACTGGATAAGATTAAAAAAAACAAAAAAAAACCAGGAATGTCGCAAGCAAATTTATACGTCTCTGGCAAGTAATGAGTCTACATTGAAATATCCAGCTTAAAATTAGAGATGATTGAGAATGGTATACAAATTAATATTTTATCAAGAAATTTTAGATCGACTGAAGGATTTTAATTTACCAATTATTTTATTACTGAAGCAAATTCGGAAAAGAAAAGGAAGGGTCTATTAAGTAAGTTTAACTTCTCTACATTTTCTTTTTGAGAGGGAGAAAAACCATAAAACTCTCGATCGACATCTGCAACAATCGCAATCTTTTTAATTCGTTTTGAAAACAGATTTCGAGATCTGCAGAATCTTTGAATTTATCCGAACACATTGCATATAAGGCATCTCTGACATTTTGGAAAATTGTTGTAAAAAATGTGTTTAAAAATTTGTGGCAATAATATGTTTGAAAATTTCTTATAATCCATTTATAAAGTGTTAAACAATCTTTTAAAATGGGTTGTGCAAAGCAAATTGTTTAAAAATCCAAATAACTTAATAGTTTTAAAAATTTATTTGAATAAAAAAATAAGTCGAAACACACATTTTTTAAATTTTTGAGGTGCTCATTAGCTGTTTTGAGAGTATTAAAGAAATATTAATAAAACTATTTAAAATTGTCATTTTCACTTTCCCCTCCCCTCTCCCACACACAGAAAAAAAATACGTTTGTAACGACGCGACATAGCGTTCCCACACCTTTTTATTTTACACTACACCACTGGCCATCAGGTGGACCAACCAATATGTACTAACACAATTGTTGCTGTGCTTCAAAAGAAAATAAGCAGATTAATGTTACTGTTGTTGTTTCTAATCTCCCTTTTGTCTGACGAAGTCAGACAATATCAGTGAAGCCATTGACATTAATGAAGTCTGACACTAGTTGTGGACAGTTATAAATGTCCTCCCAGTCCAGTCCAAGGCAGTCCAAAATGTGCTGAGGTGATGCCTGTTCTTTTTGGCATTTAGGGCAAAGAGGAAAATTTTTGCTTCCCCCAGAATGTGAGGCCTTTAAGGTGACCACTAGCAAGTCGGGACAGACGGGTATTGGTGTGCCTATCACAAGGAAGAGATAGGGAGTGTCCTGGCTTTTTGGCTTTATACCATTCGTGAGACGGAGGTATATGCCATTTCGCTTTATTTTGAGCTATTTTCTTTGAGTATAACTCTTGATATGTGAGTTCTTGAGTAGAGAGGACAGGGTGTTCTAGTCCCTCCTTAGCAAGAGTGTCAGCCAATTCATTTCCGTGGATGTCTACATGTGACGGGATCCACTGAAAGTGCACTTTGTGCAGTCGGGATATGATCTTGACTTAGCGTATTATGGATAGACTGGTTTTGTCTCCCACGAGGGCCCAGTTTTTGAGGTGTTGAATGGAACTTCGGCTATCGGATAGAATCCATAAGTCTCTGTAGTTGACCTCACCAAAGATATTCTCTAAACCCAGGTCAATTGCTATTAATTTGCTACTAAATATAAGTATTTAGTAATAAGTCTACTAAATATAATACTAATATAGTATTTAGTAAATTAATGTTACTAAAATATAATAGCAAATATTTCAAAGAATAAATCTGGGGCAACGGACACTTAAACCAAATGGAAGTATATGAAAAATTGTTTAAATTTTACTATGCATATCATAATTGTAACTTTTTGAAAATGTTTTTTTAGACAATGAACACTTTAGTGAAGATTCCCGCGAAGATGTACAAGATTTGAAAAATACACATGCTATGTCAATAATTCAAAATAATTGTTTAGCAATGTTTGTGATGTCAAATTATATCTTAGACAGTATTTAGTACGATAAACTATTTGAAAATTTTTAGTGAAAGCCTGCTTTGAAAAATTAAAATCCATGTAGGAAAATAGTGATTAAAAAAAAGCTATTATATATACTATTAGGAGGTGTAAAAGGAAAAAGATACTATTTAAATTGCAGGAACTGCGCAACAACTCAGTTTTTGGCCATCAATGTAAAATCTTATAATAGTTAATTTATAAATAACTGTCATAATATAGAGTAATTAGAAATTAATAAAAAAAAAACTACTAGAAGCACAAGCACCATTATTGTTAGAAATAGTATTATTAAAATATGTACTTTTGTTTGTTACCATTTGTGAAAAGGAATGCCAAGTAGTAAATATGAAATTGTAGAATAATTTTTTAAGCTTTAAGATACACTTTTTACATGTTTCTGCAGACTTGAACAAAACATCTCAATTCTAAAACAAGCAGTGGTAAGATACCCCCATATTCAACTATAAATTTTATAATTTTTGAACTTATAATAAAAATATTAACTAGTAAGGAAATAATTTATACTTCCTAACTCTAAGATTGAACAAGGGTCCAAAATTTATTGTTTAATGAATATTCTGCAATGTAGTTTTATACTTGGAAGTAAGATTAAGTGAAGTAATGATTAAACATTGTACACAAAACTGTTTATTTGGATTTAAATAGTGCTTGTAAATGTACACACTTTCATGAAATTAAATTAAGAGAACTCCAAAATGTTTTTTTAAAAAATGGCTTTTCTTTTTATGAAACAAGAATAGAAATTTAACTTAAAAGAAAGATCCTCCAAAGTTAAAAGTTGACCAAGCATAGCAGTATTTGTTAATAAAAATACTTATATCTTTATACAAAGTAGTTTAATACATTTTCATAATAGTATAATATATATACACCTTAAATCACTTCTGAGTGTCGCTACATTTAAAGGTTAATGTTATTTTTCATTAGTAGTTTTTAGGCAGATTGAGTGTTTTTAAAAGTGTGTGGTGGGGGGGGGGGGATGGATTTCGGTGGTTTTAGAAGGGAGGGACGCATGGGTATTTTCTCGAAAAGCAGGGTAATTGATGGTGATTTTATTCATGGTAACAATTTTAGCACTGCATAAGCTTGTTTGAGGATGTGTGGGAAATAATTGTTTTCAATGTCCGTGAAAGATCATTTCTTGCAAGGTATCATTAATCTCCAAAATATTTGAAACGGTATAGTGGTTAGCGTGCTGGCTTCTAGACCGCGAGGTTGCGGGTTCGAGTCCCGTGTAGGCATGGGTGTTTGTAAATGTATGTTGGTTTGTTAAATGACGAAATGTTTCGGCGCATTATAGCCCTCGTGTTGCTGACGGCGCCAGATAATCTGAATACAACCAACCAAAATATTTGGGTTTTTAGTCCCTCCTCCCATCTTTAAATTTTATTTTTCAGCCAAGTAGAGACATTTTACAGTAAAAATTTTAATATATCAAAGGATGAAAAACCTAATCTGAGTCGTGACAGTAAAAAAAAGCCTTTTTATGTAGCCAAGAATCTTTTTCGAGATGTACTTGTGTAATGTTGTGGGTGAAGTTTTGGCACTTAGTTTACCTTTATTTAAGTTGTGGTTTTATGTGGCAGGTTAGCAAAATGAGATTTATTTAGTGTTTTGTACTGAACACCCACACGCTAGTATATAACCTTTTTGCTTCCAAAAGATCACCGTTCGGGTGTCCTCGCCCTTTGAAAAATCATAATTCACTCTAGCCACCATCTCGAATATAGGAAAAAAAAAAGTTGTATATGTCTCGATTGTTAACTTTTTTCCTTTGCAACTAAACGCTAAAGCAAAGATGTTTCCAGTGGGGACATAACACTTTAACTCCTTACGTAACGTATATAATATAAAACGTTGAAAGTACAATGTAAACAAATTAATTGCGATTTAGCAATTAGCAACAATAATATAAAAATGTGGAAGTAGGGTGCAAACAAAATTCTTAAAAAGGGAAATGCAGCTTCGATTAAATAATATCGGTACTCTTCCGTTAGATTTGTACCAGATAAAAACCGCCAAATTGGTGATAACTCATCCAGTAAGAATGCGTTATATGCCCCTTCTCCCTTTTTCTTTGGCGATTTTGCACCAAGTATGGTTCCATTACAACTTGGCATCCATTTTGACAAACCGGTACAATTCAGTAGTGTCAATTCAACTTGGCGGCATTTTGTAAAGTTTCCAAGGGGAGGGGCGTATAGCGCATTTTAACTACTCTTCCAAACAACCATCTAGAGGTACTCAGAAATTGAACAAAACAACAACACCACCACCAATTCAGCTAAAAAAAATCTCTTGTGGTATCTTATACTGCTTCTGTTCCAAACTTGCTACTGGTATCGGGATTGATATGCTTTCTAAATTTGGTGATTTCCAAGTAAACAGTTGCAATAGTGCAGAAGAACTAAACCCCCCAGGGGGACACTTTCTTTAGGTGTTCACGGGCGTCGCAACCCCGGGGTCCCAGCGATCTTTTTTATCTCTCCTTCTCTCCCTCTTTTCTTTTTTTCCCCATCTCAACTTTGTTTAAAAAAAAAAAAAAAAAATTAAAAAAAAAAAAAAAAAAAAATATGAACTAACCTTATTTAAGCTTTAACAAGTTGAGCTTCTTTTATTTCGGTTTCGTTTCATTTAAACTAATTCACCATTCTTGTAATATTATAATTTGTTGGGAGATTTTCTTTTGGCAGTGGCCGTTACTTCTCTTTTATTTTAAAAGCTTGCGATCCATCAATGCCGATCCTGTGTCCTTCCCCTCCTGCTCTATGGGTCACAGTACCACTCTTCGGCCTCTGCCGTAAGGTATACCGTTTGGGCTCGGGAGCTGACTCATGTGGGTCGGTCAGGAGGCGGGAAGAGCGGCGTGAATCGCAAATATTGGCTCTCAGAAACGCTCTTGCCCTAAAGCGGTTCCAGAGGTTTGTGTCCCTTGGTTGCGTTTGGCTGGATATAAGGGGACATGGGCCATAATGGGAAATCCTCCTAGGTTTTACCTGGGACAGTGTACCTGGTGCACGTTATGGCGGTCTCCCCTTTATCCAGTGCACGAAGAACACCGGCGGTTCCACTTGGCACGTAAGAAAAGTGTGGAAAGACGGGGTCTGGCGGGGGCCCTGATCTGACTGGAAGGAATCCGTGTTTCTTTACTCTGGTTATGGCTAGTGCATTTGAGAATATGAGTTTGCCTAACGGCAAGAGTTCTCAAAGCGCTATCGCTAATTCCAATGCTCACAAAAGTTCTCCAACTTCTATTAAATCAACCATGAACAAATCTGATACTACGCCTGCAGGAAACTCTGTTTCCTGGGCAGATCAAGTTGAAAATACGAATAACCGCTTCTTTGTCGTTCACCGTACGGAAGGCACATTTCAAAACGCTTCTCCCTTTTTGATTCAGAAAACACTACAAGCTTTGGTTGGTACTGTTAAAGCAGTTAAAAAGTTTCGGTCAGGTGACCTCCTCGTTGAAGTTGCTAATACCCAGCAGGCAAATAATATCATGAAACTAACATCTTTTGGAAGCCTCGCTGTAAGTGTATCAGCTCACAAGACCTTAAATGTTTCACGGGGAGTGATTTCTGAACCAGATTTGCAGTACGTACCTGAAAATGAAATCTTGGAAAATCTCAGTGACCAAAATGTAGTTTCTGTTTCACGGATAACGTTTCGCAAAGATGGTGAAACTCTTCCTACAAGACATCTTATTCTTTCTTTTAGTACCCCAACATTACCAACTCACATAATCGCTGGCTATCTTAGATGTCCTGTAAGGCCATACATCCCAAACCCCTTGAGATGTTTTCAATGCCAACGATACGGGCACTCCAGACAAGCATGTCGGCGTAGAGTTTCTACGTGTGCTCGCTGTGGCATTGATGGACACGATTCTGATGACTGCTCTGCTGATCCAAAGTGCGTGAATTGCCAGGGAGACCACCTGGCCTATTCACGTTCATGCCCTGAATGGAAATATGAAAAAGAGATCCAAACGGTACGAGTCAACAATAATATATCACATCCTGAAGCTCGGAAATTAGTAGATGCTCGAACACCACGTGCAGGTGTATCATTCTCATCTGCAGTTAAGCCAACCATCAAGATGAGAAGTGCATCTACACAAACTGTCATATCTTCCACAGGAATGGTATCAGCAGTCAATAGCTTTACTCAACAAACAGGAAAAAACACCCGATCTCCTACTTCATCAAAATCTACACAACCTGTTGCCACAACTACAGGAAAAAGCTTATCAACATCAACACTGCCCTTGGATGATTTCATCCAAGTAAAATCGAAAAGAAAGAAAACTGTACATAAACCTAAAAAGAATCTTCCCTCAATTAAATTTAAAGCAACACGTAACAGAGTAGATTACTTAAAAAATCGTCTAGTTTCTGTTGGCGAAAATGCTAAAGAAACATGTGACATAGTCAAAGGATATGTGTCTTCCGAGGATGAGATGTTGACCGACAAGTCAAGTGACTCAGATGTGACAATTACCGAAACTGGGCCGGATTTAAGTCACCTTCGCACCTAATACATAAACACAATAATGGCTTGTTTATTGTCTTGGAATTGCAAAAGCTTTAAGCGTAACATCACTGACATCAAATATTTGCTAGAGGCCAAAAACCCTATAGTGTTCTGCCTTCAGGAGACTTCTCTGAAACCACAGGACACAACTCGATTAAAGGGATACCAAGTAATCCGAAAAGACTTTTTAGATGGAGCTCGGAGCTGTGGAGGCGTTGCTGTCTTGGTTGCACAAAACTATGCCTCCCAGACAATCTCACTTCGCACAACCCTCCAGGCTATCGCTATACGGATCCACTTACGTGCCCTTATAACCGTGTGTACTGTATATCTTCCACCTAACCAGACAATCAGAGAATCTGATCTTGAACAATTGATAGATCAGTTACCACCTCCTTTTATCATCCTTGGAGATTTTAATGGACACCACCCACTCTGGGGCAGCCCAGACACCAACAGACGTGGGACAGTATTAGAACGTGTTATTTTGAAAAGCAATGTTTGTGTTCTTAATGACGGTTCTAATACATATTTTCACTTTCCAAGCAGAACATTTCATGCAATCGACCTTGCGCTTTGCTCGCCTCCCCTGTTATCATCTTGGGAATTTCAAGCAGGTGACGATCCCTTTGGAAGTGATCACTTCCCTATCTCCATCTCTTCTGGGAGCGGTTCAGCACCTACCCCAAGGATGCCTCGCTTCAAATTCAACTTAGCTGATTGGACGAGTTTCACTTCTCTGTCTGAGATCACCCTAGAGATGGTCTCAGTCGAGAACTTAAATGAGGCAGTAGGACTTGTCTCTGAAACCATTATTACAGCAGCTGATGTCTGCATTCCAAAGACAAAAACAGGTCATTTAAAATTTTCCAAACCATGGTGGAACGATGAGTGTAAAGGAACACTGAAATCCCAAAAGAAAGCTTGGGGGACTTTTCGTCGGTACCCGACGACCGAAAACCTTACCATCTTTAAACGAGCTAGAGCAAAGGCCCGTAGAGTTCGACGAATAAGTCAAATTAAGTCCTGGAGTTCCTATGTTTCAACCATTACCACAAAAACTTCTAGCAAGGTGGTATGGAATAAAATAAAGAAAATTACAGGCAGTTATAAACCAAGTTCCACCCCAATTTTAAATTCCAATGGAAATTTATTTTCTGATTTAAAAGACGTCGCCGACTGCTTTGGTGCTAAATTTGCAGAGGTGTCGAGCTCTTCTAGCTACTCACCCGATTTTATCCTCACTAAAAACCGTGAAGAGCAGAAGATTTTAAATTTTAATCATTCCTGTACAGAACCATATAATTCACCTTTTACATTTGATGAATTGATGACTGCATTGCATCGATCTCATCCTACATCTGCTGGACCAGATAACATTCATCACAACATGCTTATTTATTTATCATCCTCATCTTTATACAACATTTTATACCTTTTTAACCGCATTTGGACGGAACAAAAGTTTCCTACTGCTTGGCAGGAAGCTACTGTGATCCCTATTTTAAAACCTGGGAAAGAACCAAGCAACCCATCCAGTTACAGACCCATAGCTCTCACAAGTTGCCTGTGCAAATGGTTGGAGCGTATGGTCAACGCCCGTCTAACTTTCTTCCTTGAATCCAACAAATTGCTTTCACCATTTCAAAGTGGATTTCGACGATCAAGGTCCACCATAGACAATATCTTACTTCTCGAAACGTCAATTCGTGAAGCATTTCTACAACGCCATCATTTAGTGAGCGTCTTTTTCGATATGGAAAAGGCATATGACAGAACATGGAGATACCGCATCTTAAAGGTTCTTCATGACTTTGGCCTTCGAGGAAACTTGCCTATTTTTATAGCCAACTTCTTGAAGAAGCGCAAGTTTCGGGTACGTGTCTTGTCTACTTTATCTGAAGAATTTATACAAGAGGAAGGAGTTCCTCAAGGCAGTGTACTGAGCGTTTTATTATTTATCTTAGCCATTGATGAAATGATTAAAATTTTACCACCCTCAGTTTCAGGAACTTTGTTCGTGGATGACTTTCAAATTTCAATTTCATCTTCGAACATGAGTATTATTGAACGACATTTGCAGCTAGCCATTAATAAAATTACAGCATGGGCTAAAAATAATGGTTTTGCCTTCTCAACCCAGAAGACCGTATGTATGCATTTCTGTCGCAAAGTAGGTCTCCATTTAGACCCTGAAATCTATCTTAACAATCAACAGATTCCCGTGGTGCCAGAGGTTAAATTTCTGGGATTAACTTTCGATTCTAAATTAACCTTTAAATCTCATGTCAAGAATCTACGTCAGAAATGTACAAAGATCCTTAATATACTGAAAGTACTATCGAATACCTCCTGGGGAGCTGATACCCAATCAATGCTAAGAATTTATAGAGCTCTAGTACGATCTAAATTAGACTATGGATCACAGATCTATGGATCACAGATCTATGGATCAGCAAGACAATCCATACTAAAAGTATTGGACCCTATCCATCACCATGCGCTGCGAATTTGCAGCGGAGCTTTCCGTACTTCTCCTGTTGAGAGTTTGTATGTTTTATGTCATGAGCTGTCACTATATTTTAGACGAATCAAACTGATCTTAAACTATTATTTTAACATCAAATCAAATCGCTTTCATCCCGCATTTAATAAAGTCATGTATCCATCTCATCAGATTTTATTTGCAAATCGACCCAACTCCATTCCTTCGTTTGAGTTACGCACTCGTTCGCTTTTATCAGATTTTAACCTTGATGATTTTAATATTTTACCCTATTTTAACCTACACCCTCCGTGGATGGCTTCACCCATTACTATCATGAACCCATTTGCATACTTAAAAAAGTCGGAAACAGCAGATATCATCCATCAGCAGCTCTTCTTCGAGCATCGGCAAAAATATGAAACTTGCTCCGCTGTTTACACTGATGGCTCGAAGAGCTTGGATCATGTTGGGGCAGCTGCTGTTTTTGATAATGAAACGCTGGCTGTGAGACTTCATCCGTCATCTTCCGTTTTCACAACGGAATTGCATGCCATTTGTTTAGCTCTGGAAAACATTCTCCAAAGATCAGATAAGAATCATGTCATCTATACTGACTCTTACAGCTGTCTCCAAGCTATACGTCACACACCATTCAAAACACACCCTCTCATTTACCGGTGCCAGTCTCTTTGTAGATTGTTATTGAGTAAGGGATGCCGTATAGGATTTTGTTGGGTACCGGGTCATGCCGGAATACCAGGCAATGAAGCAGCCGATAGAGCTGCCAAGACAGCGACCATCCCATCAACATACTTCCTAGCGCTTGGTGACATAAAGGCAGCATGCAAACTTGCTATTTCATCTCAGTGGCAGATAAAATGGGACAGAGAAATCTGTAACAAACTCAATTATATCCAGCCATCGATTAAAGGTTTTACAAATGTATCACCGGGTAACCGTCGACATGAAGTCATTTTATCAAGACTGCGCATAGGTCACACCCGTGCAACACACCTTTTTCTTCTCTTTGCAGATCCGCCTCCTCTTTGTTTTAACTGTAAATGTGTTTTAACAGTTTTACATGTTTTAATAGAATGTCCTTTATTTCTTAATCAAAGACGACTTCATTTTGGCATCAATATGCATTTAAAAGATCTTTTAAGTGATCAGGTACACCCTAATCTCTTTTCTTTCCTACATTCAATAGGATTTTACAATTATATTTAAATTGTTCATATTATATTTTTATGTTCTTTCTCTAATATTTTTATCCATTTCTTTTGTTTTTAAAAGATTGGTCCCTTTCGGTTAGACAATAAATCATCGTTTGGCGCAGTATGGCCAAGTGTGGCCCTTGTGCCAATAAACACCAACCAACCAACCAAGAAGAACTAAAAAATATTACAAACAGCATTTTTAATGTGCTGAAGACTTTTTCCATTTCTGACTATTATTGAATAGCAAAATCTCCTTCCAAGCTTTTTAATGTGAAATATTTCATGTGTTTTAAGTTCAATTTGAGATCATCTTTCTCTTTGGGTAACAATATGGTTTCAACTTATATTTTAATATCTTATTCATATTTGTGTTTATCCTTTATCATTCAATCCAATTGCATATTGTTACACATATTTTAGCTTGCTAACACTTAATCATCAACAGTGCATAAACTTCAAAAGTTTTTAATTTAGTTCTAAACACAAAGTCTTTGTTTTTTTATGTTAAAACAGCTTGATACTTTCTAAAAATTAACCAATATTTTTGTACATCTTAATAAGTAGATGATATTTATATTAAAAAGAATAGCATTTTAATTGATATATGTAAAATAATTTTCATGCGAATTTTGTATTTGTACACGAGGCAATCAAAAAACGAAACGTCCCTTCATTTTTTACGGTAAAAGTGCTCTTTTGTAAATTTTAAACTCTTCCAATGTAAACAAATAGCAGACGACGCTCTTTATAACTGGACGTTCGTAAAAGACGCCGAGAACTGACTTAACAATTTAAACCTATTCCAGTTTAGTCGGGTTTCGTAACCAAAAAAAATTAAGTTTACGAACGCACCCAAAGTATCTATATATTTAATAGGCAATACATTTTTTGGGGTTAGTCCGTCCGCCTAAACTGCTCAACCAATTTCAATGATCAAGGTGTCATTTTAAAGGAAATAAGCTGTAGATTTGCCGAAACAATTTATTAACACTTTATTAATTAGTTAAATTTCAATATTTTTCATCATTAGGCTACTACAAAGCCTCAATGATTTTGAATATATGATTGGAAAACATCCTTACGTATGTAAACAACAAACAGGCTGCTCGGGGGTTCAACCAACCAACCAACCAACCAACCGTTGCTAATTTTAAAGCTATAATTATATGTAAACAACAAACCCATTGCTAATTTTAAAGCTCTTTTTAAACTCTTCGTTTCAAAGTTGATTTTTTCTGTTTTTCTGAAGCATTTTTGTATTAGAGTAATTATTATTTTGAAGTATTTCTATCCAGAAAATGCCTCGCTTTGGATGTCGTTCTCCCTTACGTTTGTAAACAGCAAACCCGTTGCTAATTTTAAAGCTATCCTTACGTATGTGTTGCCGACCAAACGGTATAGAGGTTAGCGTGCTGGCTTCTAGACCGCGAGGTTGCGGGTTCGAGTCCCGTGTTAGGCATGGGTGTTTGTAAATGTATGTTGGTTTGTCAAATGACGAAATGTTTCGGCGCATTATAGCCCTCGTGTTGCTGACGGCGCCAGATAATCTGAAAACAACCAACCAACCTTACGTATGTAAACAACAAAACGTTGCTAATTTTAAAGCTCTTTTTAAACTCTTCGTTTCAAAGTTGATTTTTTCTGTTTTTCTGAAGCATTTTTGTATTAGAGTAATTATTATTTTGAAGTATTTCTATCCAGAAAATGCCTCGCGTTAGATGTCGTTCTCTAACGGGGCGACTTATCAGAATAAATAAAAGATATTGGGACTTCAATGTTAGGGCTCCCTCGGGGGCTCACATTTTGTGAGTACGGGCCTGGCAAACCCGAGGTACCCTAGCTGGGCCTAGCTTTTTTCTGTTCTTTCCTTTTTTGCGAAGGCCCTACCAAGTGCACTGCTTATTGTTTGAGTTTTATTCTGTTCGCTCGTTCATTCTCGTATTTATTTTGGTTCTTTAGAATTTGTTGGCTTTTTTTCTTCTTGTATCTCTTATTTCCATACTTCTTTTGCGTTTGACGTTTTAAATTAATTTATAACCTTTATTTCCTTTGTTTTGTCAGCTTGCTGACCTGCACGTTTGCCAACCCGAGGCCCGTAAGGAGACCCGTAAGGCCGGAAAATGGGATCCTGGGGTTTCTGTGGCGTCCCATTTCAGGACAGGTTTTAGTTTCCTGGGGGCGCTGCTGCGTTCCCTTTGGCCCACGCTTCGGCCAAAACGGGAGGCAGAGTAAGGCCCGACTCTGTCAATCGGCTGGTGGTAACAGAACCTCCGGGTTGCTGACCGCTAAGGGTTAGGACTGAGTGCTTGAGGTCTGCCTTTCGGTGCCACGCCTCTATGACTTGGAACGACCTCGGCGTACTACCCCCTAGCTAGCATTGTTGCTGCTACCCGTGTTGGGCTCGGTGGTGGGTGGGGGTGTACGTCGAGGGTTTTTCTCTTTAACATATGGCTTCTTTTCCTTCTTTGAGCCCCTTGGGAGGCCTTGATCCCAAACATCCAACCGTTGCTCAAAATAACAAAAACGATGAACAAAATACAATGTCTGCACCTGTACCAAAATTTTTAGTCATCACATCTCCTCAAAATATTCTAGGAACCATGTCCCCATTCTTTATTCAAAAAGCTTTGCAGGGCATTTGCGGAAACCCTAAATCGGTAAAAAAACTAAAATCTGGAGACTACCTCATCGAAACAATATCTGAAACTCAATCTAAGTCACTCTTACTAGCTAGACAGTTTGGCACAATAACAATAACTGCATCACCACACAATAGCCTTAACTCATCAAAGGGGGTCATATCAGAAACTGACCTTCTTGGTGTGTCCGATGAGGAAATGCTGACTGAGCTCTCTTCTCAAGGTGTCACTGCCGTGAGAAGAATCACACTTAAAAAAGCTGACTCTATCGTTTCCACAAAACATATAGTATTAACTTTTAATAGCCCAAATCTACCTTCACACATTAAAGCTGGCTACCTGAATTGTCCGATACGTCCATTTATCCCAAACCCTTTGCGGTGTTTTAACTGCCAAGGTTTTGGACATTCCACCAACACATGCCGCGGAGTAGAAACATGCTCGCGATGCTCAAATATCGGACACACATTCATATCTTGCTCTCTTCCGATAAAATGCAAAAATTGCTCAGGCGATCACACTGCCAACTCTCGTGATTGTCCTAGATGGATTGAAGAAAAAGAGATCCAAACAGTGAAGGTAGAAGAAAAACTCTCATATCAGGAAGCCAAGCAAAAGGTTATTTCAAGAACACCCAAACCACATACACCATACGCCGCTGTAGTAAAAAAAACTTGTTATATTGGTGTACAAACGTGTGCACCAATACTTAATATAGCTCCATCAGTTTCAACCCAAGCTCAAACTTCTACCAACCAGACTTTAACACCTCCCAAACCAAAAACAATAACTAAAAAGAAACTCCAAATCAACACATTAAAAACACACCTTCAACAACAAATCCGTTACAAACCAGCACCCCTCTCAAAAAAGGGACGTGCTGCAGAAATAGCTTTAAAAAAACAGAAGATAATGGAAGAAAAAGAAAAAGCTTTAAATAGCTCTAGCGAAGGAAGCTCCGCTGAAACATCTGAAAGCGGAGAGATGGAGGTTGAAAGAGGATTGGAAACCCCGCCTCACTTACAACCACGAAAGCAAGGGTGTAAAGACCCTCCATCTAATAACCAAACTTAATGGCCAAAAGTCTCTTATCGTGGAACTGCCGTGGATTCCACCACAATTCAATTGATATTAAGCATCTCCTTGATGAACACCAACCTGTCTGCTTTTGCTTACAAGAGACGCTTTTGAAACCATCGCAAAGCTCTCTTATTAGAGGGTACACTCCTGTTCGTAAAGATTTTACAAACGGAGATAGATTCAGTGGCGGAGTAGCTATCTTCACATCAAATAGCTCTCCATCCACCTCACTGCCACTGAATACGTCTTTGCAAGCAGTTGCTGTTAGAGTAGCTTTAAACTCTCTCGTAACAGTATGCTCTATCTACCTACCCCCTAATGAAAATATCCGCCAAGCAGACCTCAACAGGTTGTGCGACCAGCTTCCATCCCCATTTCTTATAATGGGCGATTTTAATGGCCACAGTCCTCTTTGGGGTAGTCCCACCGTCAATACCCGTGGAAAACAAATTGAAAAGCTGATAGAAGACAAGAATCTTTGTCTCTTAAACGACGGACAACAAACTTATTTCCACGCCCCAACGAGGACTTATCATTCCATTGATCTTGTTTTGGTTTCACCATCTCTATTTTCCCTGTGGTCTTTTCATGTGGGAAATGATCCTTTCCACAATGACCATTTCCCTATTTGCGTTACACATACTGGAAGTGGTGTACCCTGCGCTTCTCGTGTACCACGCTTTAAAATTGAAGCTGCAGACTGGGATCTCTTTACTTTAAACGCACAATTTTCTGACGAGATGGTGTGGGCTTCACCCACATCCTGAATTATATCTTAATGGAGTCGAGATACCGATTGTCAATGAACATAAGTTCTTGGGTGTAATCTTCGACTCGAAGCTCACTTTCCTGCCTCACATTAAACACCTTAGATTAAAATGCATAAAAATCTTGAATCTTCTGAAGGTACTCTCAAACACTTCCTGGGGTGCTGACACCACCTCCATGTTAAGGATATACAGATGCCTTATTCGATCCAAATTAGACTATGGTTCGGTGGTGTACGGATCAGCCAGAAAATCGGCTCTGGTGCTCCTTGACCCTGTTCATCATCAGGGTCTCAGGATTGCATCAGGAGCATTCCGTACATCACCAGTCGAAAGCTTATACGCACTGTGCACGGAACCCTCTCTGAGGCAAAGAAGAGATAAACTGTGTTTATTACTGTTTTTTAAATTTAAATCTAGTATTTGTCATCCTTTGACTAAGCACATTTTTAGCCCTTTACACAAAAGACTTTTTAATGCTCGTCAATCATGTATTCAATCTTTTTCATTAAGAGTACAAAGTTTACTTTTAGAATATGGTTTAGAAAACATCAGAGTGCGTCCTCTCAAATTCAATTATCCACCATGGGATCATTATCATGTCACTGTATTAAACATTTTTACAAATTTTATCAAAAGTGAAACACCAAGTGTTGTTTTTACCAACCTTTTTTACTATCATAGAACTAACTTTTCAAATTTTAAACCGGTTTACACTGATGGGTCCAAAAGACAGGGGCATGTTGGATCGGCTGTGGTACTTGATAATACCATCATATCAAAAGAACTGCATCCTTGCAGCTCTGTATTCACGGCCGAATCTTATGCTATCCTCATGGCCTTGCGGCACATATCTACACTCTCATATAAACAATGGATTATTTACACGGATTCGAAGAGCTGCCTTGAGGCTCTAAATAATCCATTGCATCAAAATCATACTTTTATCATTGACATTTTAAACTTCCATTCCCAATTAACATCATTAAATTTCATGGTTCTTTTCTGTTGGATTCCCGGTCATGTGGGGATCATGGGTAACGAGAGAGCTGACTTAGTGGCACGAAATGCATATGGACAGAGGAGCAATAGTCTCTGCCCAACTGACATAAGCAAAATGTGTGAGAATGCTCTGCATCAATCCTGGCAGGCTAGATGGGATGCAGAGCAGGAAAACAAGCTACACTCGATACAACCTGACCTTCCTGGATTCAATTTTTCCATCTCAAATCGCAAGGAACAGGTTGTCCTCTCACGATTGCGTATCGGCCACACTCGTTTTACCCATGTTCACCTTCTGCTGGCAGAGGGTGCCCCCACCTGTACCACTTGTAATGTTATTTTTTCTGTTTACCATATTTTAAATGAATGTTCATGTTTTAATTCTATTAGGCTGCGCCTTTTTCAATCATGTCATCCATCATTGTTATCTCTTTTAGGTCCATCACCACATGTAAATCTTTTTACCTTTTTAAAAGAAATTGGATTGTATTATTTGATTTGAGAATCAAGAGTTATTTTAAAAAAAAAAAAAAAAAGTAATGTGGTAAAATTGTGTATTGTTTTTAAAATCACCACCTTATAAATGTTTGGTTAAATTCTGTATATTCTTTTTAGATTTTATCATATATAATTTTATGTGATCTTGCTTCTTCATTCATCACTTTTTTAAATAAACTTCTTAACCATTTAATTTGTAAGATATTTACTTTTATTAACTGATTTTATGGGTGTAGGACATGCTTCAACTATTGTTTGGCGCAGTATGGCCCAAGTGTCGCCCTTGCGCCATAAAACCCAACCAACCAACCAATCTGACGAGATGGTGGACCAAAACGACATCAATGAAGCTACAACATTAGTCACAAATGCTATTATGGCAGCTGCTCGCAGTTCTATCCCTGTTACATCAAGCAGATTGCCCAAACACCCAAAGCCGTGGTGGAATGACGGTTGCAAAAAAGCCCATAAGAGACAAAAAAAGGCCTGGGGTATTTTTCGCAGATATCCCACAGTAACAAATTTGATTTTATTCAAACGAGCACGTGCAGAGGCGCGTAAAATCCGCCGTCAAAGCCAGAAGGATTCCTGGAAAAGTTATGTTGGCACCATAACTTCATCAACACCTTCCCAACGGGTCTGGAACAAGGTAAATAAAATTAGAGGACTTTACCCTAAATATCCAACTTCTATCTTGGATACTGATCAAGGCATTGTTTCAGACCCGAAGGATGTTGCAAACACAATAGCAGAATCTTTTGCCAAAGTGTCGAGTCACACGAATTACCAAGAGCCGTTTGCTTCATATCGACGTAAAGCTGAGCGTGTTAAGCTGCAATTTTCATCTGGTGGTGCTGAAGATTATAATGATGATTTTTCATTTGATGAGTTAATGAGGGCTTTATCCCGTACAAAAAACTCCGCTTCAGGTCCAGATGAAATTCACTATTGTATGCTCAAACATCTGCCAGCCCACAGTCTTACGTTGATATTAAAATTATTCAATCGCATTTGGCGAGAAGGTATTTTTCCATCATCATGGCAACGAGCTCTTGTGATTCCTATAGCAAAACCTGGAAAAGACCCCAGGAATCCTTCTAGTTACAGACCCATTGCACTTACCAGCTGTTTGTGCAAACTTCTGGAAAAAATGGTAAATGCACGTTTGCTCTTTTATCTAGAATCAAACAACCATCTCTCCCGGTTCCAAAGTGGCTTCCGTCCCGGCCGGAGTACCGTGGATAACCTTCTCCTACTTGAAACTTCAATTAGAGAAGCTTTCGTCAGAAGAAACCACCTGGTATCTATATTTTTTGACATGGAAAAGGCATACGATCGTACTTGGAGATACGGTATTCTCAGAGACCTTCGTAACTTGGGTCTAAGAGGGAATCTACCGTTATTCATCCAGAATTTTCTGCAGTGCAGAACCTTCCAAGTACGTATCAACTCTGTCCTTTCAGATGAGTACATCCAAGAACAAGGCGTCCCCCAAGGAAGTGTATTAAGTTGTCTATTGTTTATAATTAAAATCAATGATATCATGACCTGCCTTCCACCTGCAGTGTCTGGCACTCTGTTTGTAGACTACTTTCAGTTGTCCTGTGCCTCAGTCAATATGGCACTTATTGAAAGACAGTTACAGCTGGCTGTAAACAAAGTTTTAGACTGGTCAAATAAAAACGGTTTTGTTTTTTCGACACAAAAAACTATTGCTATGCACTTTTGCAGAAAGCGTGGGTTACACCTTCACCCAAAAATACTCTTAAACGGTACTGAAATCCCTGTTGCTTCTGAAACAAGTTTTTTGGGAATCACTTTCGATTCCAAACTCACATTCCTGCCACATGTGAAACAACTCAGGAAAAAGTGCATGGCTAGTCTCAACCTACTCAAAGTTCTGTCAAACACTTCTTGGGGTGCAGACACAAATTCCATGTTGAAAATATATAGATGCCTTGTGCGTTCTAGACTCGATTACGGTTCGGTCGTTTATGGATCTGCAAGGAAATCTGTGTTGAAGATTCTGGATCCTGTGCATCATCTTGGCATGAGAGTTTCTTCTGGAGTTTTTAGCACATCTCCTGTTAAGAGCCTTTATGTGTTGTGCCATGAGCAGGATCTGCAACTGAGGAGAGATGGCTTAGTTTTTAAAATGTATTTTAAAATTAAGAATCATTTGAATCACCCCCTTTCCAGAAATGTTTTTAACCCTTCATATGAGAGGATCTTTAACGCTCGTCCATCCTCTATCCCTACTTTCTCACTACGTGTCAAACAGATTTTAGAACTTCATCACATCGAAAACTTTCGTATTCGTCCATTCTCTTATTCTATTTCACCATGGAATAATCATCAACTAAAGGTTTTAAGTATTTTTAAAGATTTTAAAAAGTCAGACACGACAGACGCTGTCTTTGTAGCACAATTTCATCATCATCGAAATGTTTTTTTCAATTTCAAGGCGGCGTTTACAGATGGCTCTAAATGTGGTGTTCATGTCGGTTCCGCAGCCGTGGTCGATGGCCACGTATGTGCAAAATCAATACACACCCATTGTTCAGTTTTTAGTGCTGAGAGTTACGCAATCTCCCTTGCTCTTCATCATATAGCTCAGCAGAAGTATAAGATGTGGATCATCTATACCGATTCTATGAGCTGTCTAGAAGCGTTAACTCATATTCATAAACAAGATCATCCTACCATCATTGAAATTTTTAAATTGCACCAAACTCTGACAGAAAGAAATTTTAATATCTTATTTTGTTGGATACCAGGACACGTGGGAATTGCTGGGAATGAGCGTGCAGATAAAATTGCTAAAACCGTTGACGGTACCAGGTCGAGCTGGCTCTACATTGGAGATGCAATAAGATCAAGTGCTAACTCTCTGAATAGTTCATGGCAGGCTTCATGGGACACAGAAACTTTAAACAAATTGCATGCAATACAGCCGCTTATCTCGGGTTTTGATTTTTGTCAGACAAGTAGGAAGCGAGAAGTGATTCTCTCACGTTTACGTGTCGGCCACACTCGCTTCACCCACGTCCATCTTCTGCTGGCAGAAGATCCACCCACGTGTTCTGGTTGTCATGTCCCTTTTACTGTAAAGCATATTTTAACAGATTGCTCATATTTTAACAATGTACGATATCATTTTTTTAATGAAAACCATCCCCCATTATCATTGCTTTTAGATTCACCACCTCATAAACATTTGTTTAGGTTTTTATACAAAATCAAACTTTATTATTTGATTTAGATGTAAGTGATCTAATAATTCATTATCCATTTTTAGACGTTGAATTTTTAATAATTTTATTAAAAAACAAATTTAAATAATTTTAACAAATTTTACAAAGATATATTTATATTCTTAACTAGTGTTTGGCGCAGTATGGCCCAAGTGTTGCCCTTGCGCCAATAAATCCCAAACAACCAACCAACCAATCAATGTTAGGGCATAGCTAATGAAGTTTTAAGTCAGAATGTTGGCCGATAGTATATTTAACTTTCTATTATGAAACTTGCAATTTGGGTGTTTTCTCTATTAGGCCTTACATTAAATTTATAAAAATTTGGTTACATTTTTTATGGCTGGCAAACCTATTCGAGCGCAGCAAGATGTTTTAACCACAAATTCGAGCGGCAAAGCCGCTCAATCCGAGCGCAGCGAGGCGTTTGGGGGTTGGCGAGCAGGGGGCGAAGCCCCCTAGTTAAATAAAATGGTAAAAACCAATTTCTAATAAAAACTTAAAAAGGTGAATATGTGGAGATGACCCTAAAAGGGTTGATAATGTTGGATGAGGATTATGAAATTGACGTATGCGTATGGAATTAAAAATTGGACAATCAATTAAAATATGTAGGACAGTAAACGAAACATTACACGAGGTGCATGTGGGGGCACCCTCTGCCAGCAGAAGGTAAGCATGTGACCTACGATGTTCAAATTTGGTATGCGGGTTGCTGGTGGCCATGGGACCTACCATTAAGGTTTTCGTCAAAATCGCGCATACGCATAAGGTAGCTGCCATTAAAAAAAATAATGCTTTTCAATGATTGCTAAAAAACGGCTCCAACGATTTTGATAAAAATCGCTGTGATAATGCCTCTTAAGGTTTTCTAAACATCCCCACCCCCGAAATTCCCGTAAAAATACTTTAATGGAGTAAAAAGTTGAAAAACGAATGCCTTCAAAACAGGAGTTATTTTTCCTTGAGTATTACATCATCAAAGATCGTTTTCTTTTCTCACCTCAGTTTCACTTATAATAAAGTATAATATAAGGATTACCGAAAAGTGCATCGCCAAAATCACAATTTTGGCGATGTTTTTTTTTGTTATTTTAAGATCAGTACGAGAATTATCGCAAAAAATAATAACGCCATACTGGTCTGTAATTGAAAGTTGTGCGATGTTCCACACCCCATGGCTGCTACTAACTTGTATACAAAAGTTGAACAATGAGAGTTATGCTGACCACTTAATAGTGGATGACATTAGAACAATGAATGTTAACTCTATAACACTTTTTTTTCTAACTCAACATTACTCCAAAACGTATACATATGCAAATAAAAATCGGGATTTTTTTTTTAACCAAATGCAATACTTTTGAGCACACTATGTTAACATATATTTAAATAAAAGTAAAGAGAAACGTAATAAATGTTCAATATCATTCATTTGAACAATAAATTAAGGCAGGACTATTAACACTTCAGTAGGATTTTTTTTTTTTTAAATCAAAAACTGAAAGCCCACCTGATGGCTGTGGGGTTAGTGCTCTGGCTTCGCAAGCTGAGGGTACAGGGTTCGAATCCCAGGTAAAGCATGGATGTTCGTTGTGGTTTGGAATACACGTTAAGCTGTAGGTCCCGACCTGATTAGCCATTATTGTGCATAAGTATAGGTCGTTGAGCGCACAAACCAACCAAAGAGTGAACATAAGCTTTAGCATAAGCATCCCTTGTGAGCAACCTTCAAATAATTCTACCATAGCCAATGCGAAACAACAGCCTGTGTTGCTGGCAACTTTTATGGTTGTTTGGTTTATACGTTCAACAACCTAATTTTATGCACAATGACAGCTAATCAGACCGAAAACTACAGTTTAACTTGGATTCCGAATCACAACGAACATCCTTGCCTAATCCGAGATTCGAACCTGGCACGTTTGGCATGCGTTGCCAGAGCGCTAACCACACAGCCATCAGATGGGAGCAACTTTAATGATTGCTGCCAGATAAGATTTTTTTAAAGAACTGGAGAATGCCTGATAATGCAATCCAATGCAGTTTACCAGTCACCAGCACATAGAACAAGATATACAGGCCTGGCTGAAACACTGGCGTTAGGATATTTGCAGATTATGCTGGTTTGTTATAAAACAAAAGTGTAGAGAACCATTACATATTTTTAATACTATCATTTACTATACTTGTAAGTCACATCATGGCACTATATTAATTTAAACGCTTTGAGACATAAGCCAGCCAGGAAGGTGCAAGGTCACTTCCCCAAGCATTAGAAAATGAGGATAAAAGTATTAAAGTTCACAGAAAAAAAGAGCCCCAATAACATTGAATACATATTCAAAATTATGTATTACTGTATATTAAGCAGCCATACTGTGAGACACATTTGGACTTTGAGGCCTACTTCGATCTGTGCTGCCATCCAACAATTGTGTTGGATGGCAGCACAAGATTATTTCTCTCTTGGAAAAATTATTTTAAAATGTTAAAACACATTTGAAAAAATTCAGTAAATAAAGAGTTAATATGTCCAGAGGTTGTGAAATAAACATTCTTTAAAATCATCTAGCACAGCGTTTTTTAGAATATGTATTCGTCGTCAAAACTAGTCAGAACTCGCCCCTTTACAATTAGCGGTACATAAATCAACATTGATTTATTAACAATTTGACTCTCCATGAAAAATCAAAAGTAGTTTTTTCCCTCTAAGTACTATATCATTTATATTGTCATATATCTGTATTTTAGATAGTAGATAGATATAACAAACAGAAGTACTACAGTTAAGCATTTTGATGTCAATGAAAAACTTTCTTAACCACTCTAATATTGGAAATGATACTTCACAATAATAACAAGCAAGTAAGATAAGCTATCTCTTATAAGAAGCAAAACAGAAAATATAATTTTATTTTCATGTACGCATTACTTTACAATCAATAACCCTTCTTCATCTTGTACAGCCAGCAAGGAGTACAAAACTCTTAATAAACATAAGAAATAATTAAACTTTACACAAGCTAAGTAATGCTAATTTTTTACAGCTTCGTAAGACGCAATTTTTTTAAAATGACATTTAAACATTCTTTTTAATACAATAAATATGAAAATTACTTTTATTGAAACAAGTGAAATAGAAAGCAAAGAGTTTTATTACAGATGCAATATTTCACAATTTGATTTGAAAAATAGCAATTTTTGTGGGGACCCTAAGATAAACAAGTAATTTTTAAATACAATGTGTTGCATGTACAAGAGAATCTATTCACATTTGCCATGCCTATTTTAGACTTGTATATCAAGTTCCAAAAAACATTAATAAAAAACTTTCTAACTTTACACTAATACATAATATGAATAGAATGAAGCAGACACTAATCAAAGTATAATATAAAATACAAATCATTAAGACTCGCCATTTACTCAAACCCCTACTTAAAACATCCTACAAATAAAACAAGTTTTTAAGGGGGTATGGTACCGAAATTTCTTCAAAAATCCCTTTTTCTGATTTTAAAAAATAGTTCATACATTCCTGAAGAGAATGATGTTTTTATCTTATTCCTCCGGTGATTAGAACGCCACAAAATTACCTGTGATTTAAACATCACTAATGGGCGTAACACCTTGAAGCGTCTGCTTAAAGTGCGTTTTTCGAGCACTCGTGTTTTTCACAGATGTTGCCCCATATTCAAATATCTCCAGAACCATTAACAATTGGCTATTCAAATTTTTGGAGCATTTAATTTATATAGTTTTAAATATTTTGTCTTCCCAGAATTTTATTTTTTTAATTCTGTTTTAAAATATAATTTTTAGCGTAAAAGATAACATAAAAAAAAGCAAAAATTTCAATATTTTAACTTTGAGAATTTTTTTAATTTTTTTTAGTTCACCTATTAAAATTCTGTGAAGACAAAATTTTCTTTATATAATTATGTATTACAGAAACCTTTCACTTTGAAATTTTTTTTATTTTTTCTTGACTTATATCAAAATACGCAAACATCAATTATTATGGATTTTTCTTGGTTTTTAAATTTTTTTTTAAATAACAAAACACAATATTTAAAAAAATATTTTCTCAAAGATATATAAATAGTATCTCATACATAAAATAAATTTTTGACGTAAAAATGTACATAAATAAAGTTTTTTTATTTTCGGTACCGCACCCCCTTAAATAAAACTAAATGTGTTGGAAAGGCCAGCAAAGGTTGTTTAGTTAAAGCGGAATGTTATTACATCTTGGTAATACAAAAAAGTTTTTTAACAGAAGTGCTAGAACATAATGTGTCAATTAGCTGAAAAGAAGTGACCATTTGTAATGTTGAGTAATAATAATTTGACTTTTATTAAAAATACAAAACTATTCAATCATCAATTCTTTGCAGTCTATAGAATATATGATAGTTTGCGAGTTTTTTTTCTTTTACATTCGAGAAATTTAAAAAAAAGTTCAACAAGTTGCAGATTTTCTCATATGAGTGTTGTCTTTTTTTTCAAATGTTTATATATTCTGCATTAATAATCCTTAATATTTTATTCATGGTTCGTACACTTGAAGGAGAAAAAAATTCAAGGACTTTTTAAGCACTTTTCAAGGATGGCTTTATCAACACAAATTCATTTAAAAAAATACATTTTTTTATTGGCAAACAGTACCTGTTCAAATCAAGTATATAGGGGGAAAAATGTTTTTAGATTTCAGTTAAAAGAAAATTTTAAGGTTACAATAGAAAAAAACCTTCCAATATATCAGAAGCAGTACTATGTCCCATAAAAACTGAAGTAAAGTAGTTCGTACTCACTTGGTAACTAATCCAATATCCGTATGTGAACATCCATTTAATTATCTCAAATAATAATATAAAAGTCTTATTGATTAAACAGTCTTCCAATCTACTCTAACGGCTTGATTACAAATACTGTATAATAGGCAATTTTTTTTTCCACAAAAAAAAATCTAGAATTTAAATGCAATCACGCTATCAGCTAACATGCAATTACATAATTTATCAATGTTTTCATTTAATTCTTAAGAACCGTGATTTCTTTTATAATTTTCAATGTCCATAGTATTTCGTATCTAAAACTTCGTTTTCAATTACATGCGCCTCCATCAAACTGACGACGTTGATTGTTGCGAAATATATCCGCTTTGGGGTATTTTTTATCATTAGAAATAGTTCGAATAATCCCCATCAAACTTCTTAAAGAAACTAAATCCATGTTTTACTCTTTGCATAGTTTTTTAAAGCACTTTCTTCTATCATGACATTTTTGACACACAGAGTACATGGCGCAAAGTGTGAATCTAACACACAGGCTTCAATATTATATTCTGGCTTTTCTAATCAGCTTGAATTGATATTTTTAGAAAATAAAATGAAATGAAATTCAAGCACTTTAAACGTATTTTTACAGAATTCAAGGTTTTCAAGCACTTGAAAATGAAAGATTTTTTTTTCAAGCACTTTTCAAGGTTTTTGAAAAACGTACGAACCATGTTATTATATTATGCATTTAATTTGAAGCTATCATGGTACTAAAATTTACATATGTTAAATTTTTTATTTTATTGTATAGTATTTTTTATTGTGAGAGTTATTTTTTTTTTTTCAAGATTAATTTGGTTTCCCTTTTATTAAAACATTAATTTTCTATAAATCAAAGTTTACATTACACTAACTATGATTAAAGGAGGACCAAATTTGTTACACAATTTACTTGACTCTACTTACATATATATTCCTTAAAAGGTAACTCTTAACTATGGTAACCCTCATGAGCCATGGTAACACTTATGATATTCAAATACCCATTAGGTTTCATTAAACAATATTATAAGACTTAAGTTATATTTTTAATTTGCACTAATATAGCACAGATTAGAGGCAGTATCAGCACAACCTTAACATTGTTGTGTTTTTGTAAAAATAAAAAAAAAAATTAGAAGGCTGTTTAACAAGAGTTTTGTCACATTCATGGTACTGCAAAGTTAGAAATAACAGGAAACTCACACTAAGAATAAACTGATTAAGGAAAAACTGTTATTTATTTGGGTAAAACCATTATAAACTTATTGCGTACTCCCATACTCAGGAAATAAGAAAAACGAGAAGAATATGCTATGAAACTAATACTGTCTTCAAATACCAACTGAAAAACAGTGCTCACTGGTATCTTTTCAATCAAAAAATGGAACAATCAGAATGCACAACAGGAGTACATCTCCAATCTCAGTTGCATCATGCTTTTGTTGATGTCCGTTATTTTCCCATCTCCTACTGAGGTAGATAGCACTTTTCAAGGATGCACTTGCTGTTAAAATGCCCTTTTCTTTTAATATAATATATTGGATAAACATGACCTTAACTTTGTTTAAAAGGAAGAGAAAAATTAATGAGGGAAATTGTGAATTTAAGAAGGAAAGGTATGATTTGTTTATGTTCATTTCAAACAAATATAGATTACGGGTTTGCCGCATCTTTTATGATTTGTATGTCATAAAAATATTTGTAGTTAACAGCTTATATTGATACTGCTTATATTTATTTTGCTGCTCTTTAAAAATTTTCTGATTCCAATTTTTAACATTTGGTTCTTAGTGAGCTCTCATGAGCTGAGAGACAAAATAAGGCAAGACATAACGTCCAAGGAAATCCATAGTCGCAAGCATCACAAATATATAGTTTTTCCACAGTATGATTAAAGAGGCAACTTTTAACACTCGAATGCTATTCTTGTATCTGTGAGATACAGATCGACTTTTTTTTTCTCAGTGCAAGTGCAGCTGTAAGATGGTGCGACGTATGTTTTGTATGTTCTCAGTTAATAAATATTTAAAAGAAGGTAATAAATAGGAAAAGAAGGTTTGCTTCCACTTATTTACAATTTTTCTAAACAATGATAATATAAAAAGCAGATATAATGTAAATTGTATAGTATGTATCTCACAGATACGATGACAGCAATTGCGTAAGGTTTTTTTAGGACAGTAATTCAGTGTTAAGAGTGCAATACTAACAAAAATATTGTTGCATGCATTGTATGAATCTTGTTTATCTTGGGCACAAATGAGGATATGTCTAGCAAGATTGCACATCTCAGTTATCCTATTGAAAAATCTGTGGCTACACATATCGCATAAATGTGGTTTTTCTCCAGTATGAGTGAAGAGTTGAATTTTGAGAGTGCTCCTCTGAGAAAATCTCTTGTTGCAACCAGCACATTACACTTTCTTTAAGTATGAGTGAAGTGGTATCTTCGCTCCAGAAAATATCTCTTTGCATAAACTTGGGTTTTTTTTCAGTAAATGCAAGGATGTGACGTTAGAGTTTTGACGAGGTTGGTTGTTTGGGTTTTGTGGCGCAAAAGCTACACAAGGGCCATACGGCGCCAAACATTTGTTAAGTCCATTGCACTCTAGCTAAAATGTAAAAGTTCAATAAAAATCGGTAAAATTTTTTAAAAATGAGATATTTATAATATGCAAAAATGCCAGATGCTTAAAGATGTAAAATTTTAAAATCAAGTGATAAAAACCAATATCTTTTAAAAATGTAAATAAATTTTCCATGAGGTCTTGTTCCTATGAGTGATGACAGTGACGGATGAGTGTTATGAAATAGGCGTCGCCTGGTCGATGTAAAACATGGACACTGAGTTAAAATATGGATCACCGAGAAAATAATGCCGCAGGTGGCGCATGTAGAGTTTTGACGAGGGTTTGTGAGGATGTGACGTTAGAAAAACCATTGTTCATAAATCACAAAAATGTAGTTTTTTTCACTTGTGTGTGAGGATATGTCGTGTAAGATTGCACTTCTTAGGAAATTTCTTGTTGCACACATTACATGAATGTGGTTTTTCTCCTGTATGTGAGCGGAAATGAACAGCAAGATTGCTCTTTTGAGAAAATGTTTTTTTGCACACATCACATGAATAAGGTTTATCACCAGAATGGGTACGTAAATGAATAATGAGACTGTTCCTTTGAGAAAATTCTTTCTTGCACACATCGCATGAATGTGGTTTCTCTCCAGTATGAGTGATGGAATGTCTTTGGAGTTGACTTCTAATAGAAAAAGTTTTCTTGCACACATCACATATATATGCCGCTTCTTCAGTATGAGTGAGGAGATGACGTTTGAGAGTGCTTCTAAGAGAAAATCCCTTATTGCACACATCGCATGAATGAGGTTTTTCTCCAGTGTGAGTGAGGAGATGCTCTGTAAGCGTGGACTTTTGAATAAATCTCTTGTTGCATATATGGCATGAATGCGGTTTTTCTCCAGTGTGAATGAGGAGGTGACTTTTGAGATTGTTCTTAAGAGAAAATCCCTTGTTGCACACATAACATAAATGTGGTTTTTCTCCAGTGTGAGTGAGGAGATGCCTTATGAGACTGCTTCTAAGAGAAAATTCCTTGTTGCACACATCACATGAATGTGGTTTTTCTCTTGTGTGAGTGAGGAGGTGCCTAGTAAGATCACTCTTTTTGAAAAATGCTTTGTAACAAAAATCACACTTTAGTAGCACATCCATCTCTCTGTAATAAAAATCATATTATATTCAGACACTTAAATATTTTAACAAGTACAATCAAATACTTCTTGTAAAATAAAATACTTAACTGGAAACTAACTTAATTATATATAGGTATGGGATAGTTTAAAGGGGCATGCTAGGGTCGTGTAGCCCAGTCGGGAGAGTATCGTTCTCGCAACTAGAAGATTTCGAGTTCGGGCCTGGGACCGACTAAAGACCACTGTGTTGGCTAATGGTGACTGGAGCATGTTAAATCAGTCATGGTTGCAAAGTCCTCCAAGTTCCCATACAAATCAATACCTCTGGGGGTGGCAAAGCCAAGTCTTCTGGTGGAATCTTCTGCTTGGTATTGCCTCTAAATTAAGAAGTTTCACATACTGTCAGTAGTGCTGCCATCTACCGGGTAGCTACCGAAACAGGTAGAAATTAACTCTTCAGTGGCTATAGGTAGATTTGCGCAATCCCTCTTGCGAGTGCACAATTACATCTTGTGCAGTACTGCCCACTACCGATCTGTACGGGATATGGGGTTGGTACAAAATGCTTAAACAGAGGTACCTTAGTCCCCATAGTCCTTGATAAGAAGAAGAAAGACATGCTGCACCTAATTTGTTCATATTTCAACGATACATATTTTGGAAAGGGTTCGTCAGTGATGTATATTATATGCAAGGTGTCATGTTTACTGGTTTAGCATAACATACCTTTTTGAAACATAGATTCTCAATGTGAATTTCTTATAATGTGTGTCGTTTGAACTTGCAGTAGCTTAAAGTTATAACGGTTCTTTGTAAGATAGTTGGCTTTTATGAATTATTTATTAAGAAGTCTAATGAATGTCAAGATACTTTAACTCGTACATGAATTTATCCTAAGCCGTATTTTTGTATTATAAAATGAAAAGTCCAAGTTTAATTATTAAATGAAAGGTTAGAACATTGGAATTAGAAAGTTGGTTGTTTTCAGATTATCTGGCGCCGTCAGCAACACGAGGGCTATAATGCGCCGAAACATTTGTCATTAGACAAGGCAACATACATTTACAAACACCCATGCCTAACACGGGACTCGAACCCGCAACCTCTCGGTCTAGAAGCTAGCACGCTAACCACTATACCGTTTGGTCGGCTTGGAATTAGAAAGCTATTCCTATTTGTACCTTATTGTAATCCTTTTTTTCTTGTTTTTATTTTGGTTAAAAAAACAACTTGGAGGATTACTTACTTTTTCTTTATGTAAATACCTTTTGAATAGGATAAAAATACTTTGCCTGACAATCCAAAAGCAGTGTAAATTGTACAGCAAGGTGACTTTTATAAAAAGTGCAGCAGCATTTGTCAACAAGCCATATGTTGTATATTCTGGTTGATTCTTTTTTATATAAGGCCATAAATATGATTCTATGCTGTTTCAAAACTGAACTTCTTTACCGATTTTTTTAAAAAGTGACTAAAGTTCTAGGCACTAACTTTCTTGGTTATTACTAATTATTATTGAAGTCAATTAAAATGTGAAATAAGACAACTCCCTCCTTTCCTTCAAAATATCTTTTTAAGCAGCTATCTTTTAAAGATTTGAAACTTAAATTTAACTCTTTGTAATATTAGATCTGAAAAAAAATTAATTTTTTTTTTTTCATAATTAAGTGTTACCTCACACTGTTATATTCTCTTCCATTTAGATTATTTTTCACAAATAAACTTAGTCAAAATAGTGTTTCCGAAAGTTTTACGAAAATTAAAGATACTAAAAGATCACTAAAATTATTATATTTTGTCCCGCTTTAAGTTATATAATATTGAACCAATTGTAAAAGTAATAATCACTATATATAATTCTCTTATGTGCCGCCCAAATTAGGCTGTATTTATGTAAGCAGAATGGCAACCACTTCACCACTCCAAAGACGGAAGTAGCAGCAATATTTGTGGGTGACAACGCAGAACCACCAGCTGATCGAGATAAATACATCTATCCGGCAAGCAATACTTGGAATCAAATTTCTCCGATGAATCAACGTACTGATCCAATGGTATATACCCTTCTCTTTCCTCGAGGCGAATGTGGATGGCATGCTGGTTGGTTGTTTTCAGATTATCTGGCGCCGTCAGCAACACAAAAGCTATAATGCGCCGAAACATTCGTCATTAGACAAGCCAACATACATTTACAAACATCCATGCCTAACACGGGACTCGAATCTGCAACCTCAGGGTCTAGAAGCTAGCACGCTAACCACTATACCGTTTGGTCGGCAGATGGCATGCTGGAATGGAGCATGTTGAAGAGTGTTGTACCTCAAAGCATGTCCGAGTAACACAGCTGCAATATTATGCCTACCAACTTGCTATTCACAGTGAGTTTAGCATTTTTCACCACAGGGGAAAACTGTTCCAACAGTTTATAGTAGATGCCGATGTGAAAACTGAAGGTTCACGGTTGAATTACCTATGATTTAATCAAAAGAATTTGCGAATTGAACTCTATCAAGGTTTGTTGGATGCTTTGTAGAGTGAAGCGCTTGCAAATAACTTAAAGATGAGGAAAATGATAATTTTGCCTTCCATTTTTCAAGGTTCTCACTGCAGCATGCAGCAAAATTATCAGAATGCCATGGCCATCGTATGTAAATTTGGTAGACCTGATCTTTTTGTGACGTTTACTTGTAATCCCATGTGGCCTGAGAACGCTTTGGAAGGCTGCCAACATGCAGAGTATAGACCAGACATAGTTGTATGTGTATTTAAGCTGAAACTAACAAAACTTCTAAATGATATTCTAAAAAATCACATATTTGGTATTGTGCTCGCATACATTTATGTGATAGAATTTCAGAAACGAGGGTTGCCATATGCTACTAACTTTGGACACAAGTTCAAAAATAAGAAATAAAGACGATATCGACAAGTTTGTAACAGCGGAATTGCCATACAAAGATGCCAGCCCCCGACTCTTTGAAATTGTTTCAAGGTGCATGATACATGGGCCCTGCGGCACTTTGAATACAAACTCGCCATGTATGAAGGACGGTATGTGCAGTAAGAACTTACCAAAAGAGTTTCAAGAAACTACGAAAGAAAATGTAAATGGTTACCCAGTTTACCAAAGATGAAGAACTTAAACAATTAAGGTTGGTAAACACGATGTTGATAATGGTTACCCAGTTTACCAAAAAAAAAGACAAAACAGAAATGGTTAAGGTTGGTAAACACAATGTTGATAATCGTTGGGTCGTACCATATAACTTTTGGGTATCCAAAAAAATTCAATGCGCACATCAATGTTGAAATGTGAGCTTCAGTGAAGAGTGTGAAATACTTACATAAGTATGTATATAAAGGTCATGATCCAGCATCCATTCAGCTTCAGATTGATAATGGTGCTGTGGAACATGATGAAATTCCAACGTTTCTAGATGGGCGCTACGTCAGTGCTCCTGAAGCTATGTGGCGATTGAACGAATTTCAATTGTCTGAAAAATCTCATACAGTTATGCAATTGGCTGTTCATCTACCCAATCAACAACAAATCATGTATCACAGCAGTCATGAAATTGAAGCCGTTGCTCGAGCATCTGCTGCACATACCACCTAAACAGCATGGTTTGAGCTGAATGCAACTAATCCGGAGGCTTCCAGGTTCTACTATATGGATATGCCTCAGTATTATGTGTTTGAAAAAGCAGCAAACAAATGGAAGAGAAGACAGAGAGATGGTAATCAAATTATCGGTCGAATGCCAGCTGTCAGTGTTAAAGACAGCGAGAGGTATTATATGTGGATGCTGCTTTTACGAAAACCTGGGGTGATCAGTTTTGACGATTTGAAAACTGTCAATGAAAACATCTGTGTCAGTTTCCAACAAGCATGCAGAGAGCTTGGTTTGCTAGAAGGAGACAATCACTGGCCTTAAGAGAGGCTGCATAGATATGTATACCACGCCATTTGCGAATGCTCTTCGCTATGATTTGAAAATAAGGAATTTGATAAACTGCAGGTTTTTGTAAGCGTTCTTCAAAAATCTTGATACTTACTTTAAAGGAAGATATAATTAAGAGTAACAATACTATTATAGTGATTGAAATAAAAAATATTTTTTATAAATATTTCAAAAATATAATTCCATGAGGTGTGAAACGCTGCACAGAATTATTTACTGAAGTTAAATTTGAAATGAAAAATTATAAAATATAAGCTTTTACAACTGGTTCACTATTATACAATTTAAAAAACTAGATAAGTATAATAATTTTAATGCATGTATTTGATTTTTGCAAAATTTTCAGAAACAGTGTAATTACTATGGTTATTTTTGAAAAACCCAAATCGAAGATAATATAACTGTGTAGGGTGTCACCTGACGCAGAACAAACTGTCTAATTTTTCAGTTGCAATATTACAAGTAATTAAGTTTCAATTTCAAATCCTCATAAGGTAGATGCAAAAAAAAAAATATATTTTGAAAAAGGAAGTTGTCTTATTTCACCTCTTAATTGACTTCAATAATAATATAACCAATAAAAATACAGTTTTTAATATAAATCCTTTATATACATTTCCAAAAGATGCATTTCAAACTATTTACTAACTTCTTTTTTAACCGCAAAAATTAATTGAATACATTGTCAATCACAAGTCTATTTGCTAAGATTCAATTCTGTTGGATAACCAGGGTTCATACTCATTATCAGAAAAAAAATTCCCCGAGTTTTCAAAAGTCGCATTTTCCGTCGCGGAGTTCATTATTTTTAGCCACATACATATAGTCAAACTTCAATTACACAAATTCTTCCGATAACTAAAAAAAAAAGTCTTTCGGCAAGCCTGTGTTATCATATAATGGATGATTCCCGCATTTTTTTAATATTATTTTATTCCATTCTAAATGTTTCGAAAAGACCATAAACACAAACATTTCTGCTCAATGCGTTTTTTCTTTTTTTTCAAATTTTTGACCAAAATTACCTTGTTTGACGTTGGTGAGAAAACAACTCATTTCACTGGCATTGAATGTTACGTCATGGCTTCGCAAACATCTTGGCTTGAACTGCAGCAGCGGAAACCAGATTTGCAAGTTTCTCGTAAATCATGCCAACCTGTACGGAATGTGGCAATGGTCTACCAACGCCAACTGTTTCATCGCCAACTATTAGGCAGAAACCTCACGATAACCATAGAAATGATAGGGTCTCTTTACGTCACGAATTTTGTTGACAGTTTTGATCGGACTGGTTTTGGGGCATTTTCTTTTCTTAATTATTTAAATAACTAATTTTTTTAAGGAACTTTTGTTTAAATATTTGGAATCCGAAAGAAATTCTTTATAAATATATAATAATTTCACTCGTTTTTAAAAAATGCGGGAATTGTTCATTCTGTAACTTCAATTCCTTGAGTTAGGGTTAAACAAATACCACGGAAGAGTAGGATTTTTTTCCAGAGTAACAATGACTTTTTCCAGGTTTTAGGGTAGATTTTTCGTGTTTCCCTGAGATTTTAAGGCTGATTTATTTTCCCTGTTCTCCCTGAGGTGTCGGTCATTCCGAAATAAAGGATACAAATCAAGTCCAACACTTTGTTATTTTTTCTGTAAATACACAATGCAATTTGTAACATAACACATTAGTTTTCTTGTTCCCTGTTTAATTCTGTACAGTCTGGTATTTTTTATTTTGCACACATGATACAGTTATTTACAAAAATCGTTATTTAAAGAAAAACATTGAAATCCTGCTGTCCCAGTTCCAAACTAGTAAGAGTCAAAATGTTTTTTTAAAGAAATTATAAAACCTACTCTAGTACATTCAATCCAATTTCATATAGTTCCTATGTATAAAGAATATTGACAGTAAAATTTCTTATTTTTTTAATGAAAATCTTCATTTTTTGTTGATGTCCCAATATTTTCTCTACTTGGTTAGTTCCACTCTGTTACAGACGATTATAAAATATTTATGATATTAAAATAAAATCTGGCAACACTTCTGAGCTTGCAGGAAGGTGTAATATTCATGTTCCATTAGCCATTTTGGAATAAATTGTGGACAACAAGGTAAGACAAATTTTGTTTCTGTAACAACCTTTGTTTCTTTTGTGAATGTCAACTCTGTTACATTAATATTATGAATTAATAGAACTTTTATTAATAGAAGTTGCACATTAAATTGTAATATATAACAATTAGATTTAGAATAAACTAAAATTGTTATCATTACTTTGAATTTTTAATCAACAAAGCTTACTTTAGGCCTATTTGTCCACTATGTTACACAAGCATTGTAACAGAGTGGAACAAGACTGTAACAGAGTAGACAACTATAACTTTTAATATGCTTTCAGTAATTAAAACTAATAAATTAAAATTTCCAATTTGTTCTTTGATGGGTGATGCTATATTATACTACAAATATGTTCTATTTCATTAGATGCCAAGAGAAAGCAATGCAGAGCGCAAACGTCGTTACCGCGAGAGGCGGAAACAAAATCTTCAAAAAGTCCAGGAAAATAAAAAAAAGGATCTTGAAAGGTTAGTAAATAAATGTTAAAACAAGATTTGAATATTGAAAACTATTTTTAACTGACCAAGTGTCTAACATGGAATTTTTGCTTTTAATTCTAAAACACAATCAAAAGATGAAGAGGGAAGTTTTTATTTCTTTTTTAATATTAATACTAAGAGTAGTTTTGTGTGTCTTTATAATATATCTACATACAAAAATTTCAGTTTTATCATTTTAAGTAGTTTAGTTAAGGCTTTATAAGTTCATAGTTAAACATTTGTTTCTGTTTAAAGAATGTATTAGTTTTGTGGCTCATGTCAACATCGAGGGGAATGAACAAGCGAACTCCCTTGCTAAGGAGGCTAGGAACATGGATCCCCCTCCCATGCAAACCAATTGCTTCGATGCAAATGCCGTTGCAAAACATCACGTCTGCGGCGGACTTCGGAAGAAATGGTGCCTTCCGGAGCTTAATCTTGACCGCGAAATCACCACTACCATCAGCAGATTGCGGACGGGGCACATGAGAGGTATGAAGATCATGCCTGACGGCTCCAGAACTTATGCAGAATGCAGGCACTGCCCAGGAGTTCAGCTGGATCCGAGGCATCTCTTCAGTTGCATCTCTGTTGCCTCGACCCTCTTCAACATCGATCTCAACTGCTGCCATGACACCCTTTATACCGATAAAGTCGGAGATGTGGCCAGGGCTGTGCTCAATGCCTTTGGTCCCATTTGACTTGTCCTATCCTCTTTTTTCTGCACTTGTCACACGACAACAACAACACATTAGTTTTGTGAAGCATAAAATGGGAAGTTTATATGCTTTTTTGGAAGTTAATGGAACTTTTCTTCCCTTTAGGTATCATACCAAGAAGCTGATACAAACATTAAGTGAAAGGTCAAAAAGGTCACAGAGGAAGAAGTGGTGAGAGGCTAAAATGCAAGAACGAGTTAAGTTAAAAAACAAAATTACTAAGACACCTGATGCATTATCATTGCCTCATTCTACATTTCATCAAGCTGAATGTCCACAGAAAAAATTGAAACCAAAAGAAATAAAACGAAATCGCACAAAACTTGCAAGGGAAAATTTAAGATTGAAAAGGGAAATAGAATCTTTAAATAAATCAAATGAGAAATTTAGAAAAAGAGCATTCCGTTTAAAAAATAAAATTAACACTACACCAAATAAAATAAATCTTACGCCAAGCTCCTCAGCAAAAGTAATGCTTAAAAAATGTTTCAAAGGAAAAGGAAACAATCATGGGGAAAAAGTTGCATGAAAGTTATTTGTCCAATATGTCACTTTGTTGGGTGCTATGAGGAAAAAGTATTCTTTGAGTAACTGTAAGACTAAATCGGTACTTCGTTCTGTACTAGCTTCAGGAATTGTAAGAAAATATAATTGTATGCGAGAAATTGGCTTTAAAAGCTTTGGTTTGAAAGGGCAAACAATTCGTGCAAGATGTTCTATTCAACATGCAAGAAAGATCTGTAACATTAAGAAAATTAAAGCCTTTTTTAATAAAGATGATGTAAGTAGAGCTACGTCTTGAAAAAAGAAACTTTAACTAAACACAAAAATAAAAAACAAAAAAGATACCTTCTTGACACAATAAGAAATCTCTACCATAAATTTGTGCAAGAAGGAGGCAAATGTAGCTTTCAGACCTTTGCTAGCTATTGGCCATTTAATATAGTTCCTCCAAAAATAGAAGACAAGGATACTTGTTTATGTTTGCAACATAGCAACCTAAAGCACAAGTTAATTGCTCTTTATAAGCTTAGAGCAGTAAACATAACAAATCCCGACAAATTAGTTGATTATATTGCTTGTAACACAATGTCAATATTGTGTATGTATGGAAAATGTCAAAACTGCTGTGACAAAACTGTGCCTTTAAATGAAACGGATACATTGATAAAAATATGATAGTGCAATGTGAAGAATGGGTGCGTAAGAAAGAAGAGGTACAACCGAAAGCACATAAAGAAAAAGAAAAATTACAAAAGTAATAAAGGAAATGAAAACAAGGAGTTATACAGAATTTATTGATGCCTTTCAGAAGGAAATGATATCATTTAAAAGGCATCATATTTTAACATAAGACAATAATATAAAGCCTACCGGATGTGTATTGACAATTTGGATGCCTATGAAGCTGCTGTGCATATTGACTTCAGCGATAACTATAATTGCAAATTAAGTGAAGAGGTACAAAGTCATCATTTTGGTGGATCAAGAAATCAGGTAACTCTGCATACAGGTGTGCTTCATATTGGTGGAAAAGAAAAACCAATTTCATTTTGCTCTGTGTCATCGAGCTTAGAGCATGGTCCTGCAGCTATTTGGGCCCATTTAGAGCCAATTTAAAAAATGATGATAAAGGATTACAAGATAAGTGTAGTCCACTTTTTTTCCGATGGACCATGCACCCAATACAAGCAGAAAAAGAACTTCTATTTGTTAAATATTTTTGCTCACAAATATTTCAAGTGGTGCACATGGAATTTCTTTGAAGCAAACCATGGAAAAGGTGCTGCTGATGGTGTAGGTGCTGCACTAAAATGAGCGGCAGAGAGGTTAGTTGCATGTGGGAAAGATATTGTAGATGCTACACAGTTTATTACGGAACTAAAACACTCTTCAACAGTAAAACTATATCAAGTTACTAAAGAAGATGTGGCGACCTCATATATCAGATAACGCTTCAATGGTGACCCGATCGTCTACCTGATCGAGTTGTCACAGGCTTGCTCAATAGGACCCTGGAGCTTTCTAGATCACTTGAGGCTGAAGTATTGTGCGTTGCTGGTGCATTGGCCGTGGCTGGAGCACTGGGCGTTGCTGGCGCATTGACCGTGGCCGGAGCACTGAGTGTTGCTGGCGCATTGAGCATGGCTGGAGCACTGGGTGTTGCAGGGTTCACCGCGTCAGACTCTTGTGATAAAAATGCTGGTTTCAGCCTGTCTAAGGATATGGTTCGCCTGCTACCCTTGATGTTGATGTCAAACGTCTTATTCGACCTTTGCAGGACCTTGTACAGTCCATTGTAGGGGGCCTGCAGAGGTCCTCGGACAAAGTCCTGGCGAACGAAGACGTGTGTGCAGTCTTTCAAGTGTGGATGGACGAAGACTGATCTCCTTCCATGGCTTGATGTTGGCAAGGTTAAGAAGATAATTCCTGCATCAGAAATGGGACGAGTACTCACTGAATTATCTCGAGGGAAGACAACGCTTATCACCCAAGGGTATCCTGTTTCTGTTGCAGACATCATTCAATCTAAGATCGCTCGTTTTGTAACAGCTGCTGTTCGTCAGAAGATCGGGTTCATAGTTGCCGCTGTAGGCAACAACTTGGTGCCACCAGCTGTTCAAGATGTAAAAGCACCAAAGAGTGGTTGATAGCTATACTATCTGTTCGAACTAAACCTATAACTAAACGACTTATTAACAAGTGCCTTATTTCCAAGTGCCATGATTCATCTATCATATATTATCTCGTTTGTTCCAATTCTTTGTTAAACCCATTATCCTTATATATTATGTTAAACTGATAAAATATTGTAACTACCTAGACATTGTAACGGTCTACTGATAAGAGTCGACATGTAACACAAAAATGACTCACTCTCTATTATATATATAATAAAGTCTGTTTTAAAAGTGTTGCTGTAATTGGTTGATAGTGTTATAACGAAAATGTCACAGAGACACCCTAGTATTTTAACTAACCCTCTTGCCCCTATGACAGGTAGATTCAATGGGCAGTATATGACCGATGCTGTCCTACGAGAATTCTCTACCATCAAACAGGAAAAGTTTGTCTACATTGCCCACAACCCCTATATGATTAACCAGTTGGATACCAACTTAATAGGGTGGACCCACTTACTGAGCAATGCTAATCTCACCAACCTTAACTTCACTATCGGAGGAGTTACTTATCACGGCATGTCGAACGTAACAGATGTTAATCTAGTGTTAGAGATGTTTGGTGTGCAAATGCCGGAAGCTTGGAAGGCTCAACCATCAGTTTCAGATGCAGCCTGTCTTACTGTGCTTAAAAATGTGTATCCGGCAAAAATAGGCGACATCACAAATATCAACGATATAGATGCAACTACATGGAAGGCCATCTATGATGACATAGAATCCAAATCTAAAACCGAGATGAATGTTCAAAAGACTTATAGTCTATTGGTAACGATCATCTACACTATATGTCGTACTGGATCCCCCTCGTCCAACACTAAATCTAATTTGATCCAGGAGATTAAAACACTCAAAGGATTAGATATTAGTCTGGACGATGGAACTTGTCGCGCTCTCTGGTCCTTAATAGGTAAAACATTTACTCAACCCCTGATTGACTCATGGATGAAGAAAGTTCTGTCCTATTTTCAGGATAAAGAGTTCATCCGCATCAAAAACCTAATCGAATTTGCCAAGAGACGCAATCTCACCCAATATTATGCTGTCAAGTCTGCCTTCCTGGGTTGTCCGAAGTTTTATTGGGAACAAGTATTCGCAGAAGCGCCAGAGGACTTCAAGGGTTACGCAGCCGCTGTTCAACTGATAGGAAATAAGGATTATATGGGATATGGCCCTCTCGGGGCTGCAGAGTCTAAGAATTTCCGCCTACTTGGATACATTGGGATCCGCCTTTGTCAAAAAGCACTCTCCCAATCGACCTTGAGTGATTACAAAATGTCAACTGCTGGAGGTATAAACACGAAAAAATGGGATGAACTGATTGATCGTTATATAAGCACGGTTGACAATCTTCAAAATATAGCATATGTCCCTGAGGGCCGTCATCTCGCAGCCTTTCGTCGCGGCATTACTCGGGAAGTTGCTGCTTTAGATGATTTCATTCGCGGATTCGTGCCGGATGATGATGATTCTGATGAAGATAGGTCAGATAATGATTCGTCTGACAGTGATGACGATGACAGGCGTGGAGGAAGACGAGGTGGACACACATCCCAGCAACCCGATCGCGGCAATAGACGAGATCCATCCCGATCTCAGGCTCATCTTCAAACAGCTTTACGTCAACGAGACAGAGAGCAGAAAAGACATCGAGACCAACGTGAACGTGACCACCAACGTGACAGATCAAGATCAGGGGAAGTGCGTCAAGGGAAAGTGTACCAATCGAGGCATAGATACATTGATCCCGAAGAAGTTGAAGAGATAACTGCCCCGACGATTGAGGAAGATAGCTGAAGAATGCCCCCACCCCCGCCTGTACAGCCTTCTACTGGATTGCCCTTGTACCCCTCGGTTCCTCTCCCTGACAGTGATGAAGATGGAGTGAATCAACATGACCCTAACACCCACATGGAGGAGGAACTCGTAGAGCCTATTTCGCCATTACCTCCAACTGAACAAGCCAAAGTTGAACAAGCTGAGTTAAAGACCGTCGACAATCGAGTGTTATCAACTGTGGCAACCAGAAGTGTTGACGGGGTAGTTAGGTTTGATCCTATGTTAACCGAGATTGTGATTGACTTTACGTATGAATGCATTCCTGCTACTGTGGCTGTGACGCAAGGATATTTACCAGTTGTCAAAAGTCCAGCTCCGGCCTGGGATGCAGAAGGAAATTTCCATTTCACTGATGACCCGGACTAAAACGAATCATGCTGCCATCTATCGGCGCTTCTGAAAGGAGAAAACTACATCGCAACTAGCGATCAAACACGCAACTCGCGTGCATCACCGCAACAAGCGGGCACAACAATGCAACTAGCATTCCCATTCCAAACCTCCAACTCCGATCAGACGTTGATCAGAACAACAGCATCGCTCCTTCGTCGCTGGGAGGAGGCTGTGTGGCGACCTCATATATCAGATAACGCTTCAAAGACATTGGATCCATAACAAACATAATTCCATGCGATGTACCTGTTCTTACAGGTACCATGCGCGTCCACCAAATGGGCACAACTGGGGATGGACTTTTTCAATACAGAGATGTGTCTTGCTTTTGCAAAAAAAGTCAAAATCTTTGCGAATGCTTTCCATCAAAAATATATTCATGCGAAAATGCTGCAGAAAAAAAGAAGCACCTTAAACTTAAAGTTTCAGACGTTTACTCCTTGACTTCTTCGGAGATCGAGGAAGAATCTTTGGATGAAGAGTTTTATCCAGAAAACAACAAGAAGTAACTGGGAGGAACATTAAAACAGGTGTACATATGCTAGTGGAATTCGAAGCAGGAGGTATTCATAAGTCAACCTACAAGTATGTTGTAGCACAAGAAGATATAGAAGAAGATGGGGAGGTTAAAGTGATGATCCTAAAAACTATAAAAAATGCCAGAAAAATATTTAAAACAGATGATAGAGACATTTCTTACATTCATTTTGATAAAATACTACAAATTTTACCAGAACCAAAATTAAAATTGCAAGGTGGTCGTGTATATTATGAATTTCCTTATGCTATTGATGTGTTTCAGAAGTCCTAAATAATGGATATTGACTGTAAAATACTAAATTTGATACAAAATAATTATAAAAGTCAAAATGTGTTGTTGTTTATTTAGATTTCATAATACATAATTTATTCTGTTTCAAATTTGTCTGGAATGTTTCTGTCCACTCTGTTACTGGAAGTTGTTTATGCATTTTGGTGTACACAGAAGAAAAAAAAAAATTGGGACAATTTTAAGTTATTTATCAATATAGATTGTTTACTTAAAACCTAAAAATCTAGTTTAATTTTGTTAAACGTTATGAAAAGTATACTTTTTACATATTGTTCTTTGAATTTTTTGAAAAATCTGACAAAAAGTGCAAAATAACAGAAAATAATAATCTTAACATTTTAATCTCTTTACATATGTGACATATCTATGCATTTGTAAATGTTTAAAATTATAAATTAAAGTAAAAAGGAATTATTCACAAGGTTTAAAACGATATTTAGTTATGTAACAGAGTGGACATTTTCTCCAACTTCTGTTTAAAAACCAGAAAAATTGCACTTTGTCTCTAAACTGAACAAATTAAATTTTGATTCATAATATAGTTCAAGTTAATGGCTATCATTCAAAAGCAGTTTTATTTTATTAATATAATTTTTGTTTTTAAATGTTAAAAATGTCAAATGTACCCTTTTTTTCGGAATGACCCGTGTATGAACTCTGGTGACAGGCAGTGGGTTGACAGACAGAATTACAAAATATTAAGTTAATTATCCGTCTGAAGATATTGCTTCGTCAAGCTTACTAGGGGTAGGAAATTTGTTGAAAATTGACCATTAAAATTTACTGAACGTTCCACCACTAGATGGCAGACTGCCATTGAGAAGAATGTAACTGTGTAATAATTTCCCTTCTGTAATTGTATCTTGTTGTTTATATATTCCCTAATAGCACACATCCTCCCAGGGAGGTCCCTGGGAATTCATTTGTAGTCCCGGGGATGATTGGGGACTTCCTAGGGACCTCCCTGGGAGGATGTGTGCTATTAGGGTTGCTGTGATCATCCTTAGAGTAGTTTTAGATAAAAACCAAGTCAAAAGGCATCTCGACTCCCGATCATTTCTTAAATAACAATGAACTTACTTTTATAAGTGTAGAAGTATGAAGCTGATGATTATAGGTTCAACTCTGAATCGACTGGTGCCAATCCGACCTGAAATTGCGAAAGATTACAGTAATGTCCTCCTGACAAAGAGCCAGGTAAGATTCTTATCTTTCTTGTTTGAATTTCTTGAATTTTGAGATATTTATTTTACAGTCATTAAATACTGCCAAATTGAACATGTCTGAATTAAGCTTGGTATCTGGACAATAGAACGTGAGTAAAAGTTGATAAGTATGTCGAAAGAAAATAGAAACATGTGTAAAAGTGATCTTTGCATACATGGCCTGATCATGACAAGTTGAGGCCCAAGGCTCGGACAATTTCGGGGGCCCCTTTTTCAAATGTGAGATTTATTGGAAATGGGCTTGACACATAATCAAAATGAATTAATATTAAATATTGAAAAAGTTGATAAATAAAGTTAATTTATTGTTTTCTAAAAGTTAATCTGTTTATCACAAATAAAGAAACAAATTTAAAAAAAACACATTTATAAATCAAAACAGGAAAAACTTTGCAATGTAGTATTGCATTATACAATCACAATGCATAGTAATATCCATGACAACAATATCTGCAGCATTACTCGTAACTTCAGAGTCGACATTTGCTGATTTTACAATAAATTATTCAAGAATTTAAATTTTTGTCTCTATCTTTCAGGACAGCTTGTTATTTACGCTTTTAAATGATGGTTTGGTTTATTTGAATAAATATAGTCTGGGATACCAAAGACGGTTCAAGATCAATACAAAATGATTTTTATGTTAAAATTCTTTTATACAGATTATAAAAGATTTTTACATAGCTTTTGTGAAATAAAAGTTATAGGTTTAAAGCATATTTCGGGGCCCCCTAAAATCATGGGCCCAAGGTCCGGGACATGTGGGCCTAGGCGATGATCAGGGCCTGTTTGCGTGACAGTCTAAAAACTTGCTTGGAAGCATTGTCATCGACAAGAGTGTACCAGCCACGTACCAAACTTTCAGTTTGATTGCAAGACGGGAAGTAGGTTTATTAGTAATCCCAAGCGCCAAGTGAAGCGTGTGTAAAAGTAGCCTTTTAGTAACAGTGATAGCCCTCAAAATTTGACAGAATGTAATATTATTGACAGCAAATTTATACGTCAAATTTCAGTTTGACTGGATGACGGCAAGTTGGTTATTTGTATGGGAAAGCAATAATAGAAAGTGGACTTTTAGTGACAGTGGTAGGCCCCAAAATTTGATAAAGTGCAACTGCATTGATGACGAATCTATCTGTCAAATTTCATTGCGATTGGATGACAGCAAATTGGTTTATTAGAATTCCGAAGATAGAACCAACCTTTTACTGACAGTGACAACCCCCAAAATTTGGTAGAATGTACTGTCATCTACACTGTATCAATCTGCCAAGTTTCAGCCTGATTTGTTTACAGCAAGTGGGTTAATTAGGCCTCTGTAGATTTGCCTGGCAAGCACAAACATACACACAGAATCGAAGTTTGTATAAAGCATTTAAAACTTAGTAATAACTAAGAAAGTTGGTTGAACACCAGTCACTTAAAAAATTGGGGAAAAGAGTTTTAAAACATTTGCATAGAATCATATTTATTTAAAAATTAAGATTTTCTAAATTCCAACTTCAAAGCAATTTAAATCAAATATACAAAGCAAAAATCAAACAAAAAGTGACCATAATTTCTATTGTTTTAATATGTTTTTGCAATATATTAGGCTCTTTAATATGTCCAGGAGTATATATATATAACAACCAAATTATTGTACCATTCTCTTTTATCCCTGAACAACTAGTTCAACGGATATGAAAGAATTATGTGGTGAATTCTGTGTTACATGTTATTTGATGATATTTGCAAAACAAAGCTATTTCATCATACATTACAGATTCCAACTATTATTTTATAAATTTAAGTGATAATTTGAGTTCTATTGAGTTCCACGCATGTGACATCTAACCTCAACCTCTCTGTCAAGTCCAATAACTTGATAAAACTTATTCATAAATAACTTGGTTTGTAGCTTGTTCTTTGTATCTAAACTGCTTAGAAAGACTTCTTTATCAAAACAGTATATTACTGCCAACTGCAAGGATTTAATGAAATTTTTTTGGATTGATTTCCATGGATTTGAGCTATTGCCCTGGTTACAGGCATAAAACGTGAAATAAAATTAATATAAAACTTAAACTTGACTTATTAGAGTTAGAAATGTGTTCTAGAGTATTTTCATAACCAAAAAAAAAGTCTAAAGAATTTTAAGTTTAATTTTTAAAAAAATCAACCTGGTAAATTGGTTGGTTATTTTCAGATTATCTGACGACGTCAGCAACACGAGAGCTATAATGCGCCGAAACATTCCTCATTAGACAAGCCAACATACATTTACAAACACCCATGCCTAACACGGGACTCGAACCCGCAACCTCACGGTCTAAAAGCTAGCACGCTAACCACTAGACCATTAGGTCGGCTCACCCTGGTAAAAGTCAAAATGGTAGAGGCTGATGTTTCATGGATGTGACATATCACTGTTTGGGAGTAAAATATTAGTCATAATTAAAATATTTATCTATTGTATTAAGGTTGATTATACCTAAATAAAGGTATTTTGATTAGCATACTTTTTGTAATAAACCCTAGTTACACAAATTCCTGATTTTCTCTAGAAAGATCCATTAAAGAAACAAGTGATATCACAACTTTAAAACGTGTTTTGTGAATGGCCACATCATGAAAAATAAAAAAGGAGTTGTAGAATTCTATTCAGAATTTTTGAAGCACTTCAAATCTAAGAACGAACTTACTTCAAGAGAGGCAACAAAGCTTACAAGAAGCAGCTCTTCAGAATGCGAACAGAACAGAAGTCTGCATGGTTTCTAAACATCCCACAGTTTAATAATTATCTAGTAGTACAGAAATTGCAGAACGAATAAAATTATTAAGAATTCTGTATGATAAATTATAAATTAGTGAGCAAAATAACAACACCCTTCCTCATTTAGTGAGCCAAACTATAACTAGTTTGGAGGAATTCATGTGTAGCAACAAAAATTCTGAATAATGTATATAAACGTGACGTCACAAACAACTGTTCCCTTACTATACCAAGAACATACTGTTTTGTTGCCAGCTGCCATCAAATGATTCTACAATCTATCGGAGACCTTCATTACAGATCATTCGGAGACTTACAATTATGATAATTCAATTTTGGAGACAAAGGAAACTGTGAACAGGAAACTCGTAACACAGAAAATGTGGGGTCTGCTCATTTGATTTGACCTGTGGTGCACGAGGCTAATAAAATTCCACGCATCAAAATTTATTTCTTGTTCCTGGATGGCAGTTACGCGTTGCCAGGACAACGTAACTTGGTTTTTACTTTATTTTCCATCTTGTCGTGTTCTAAAAATTTATGCAGTTATAAGACGATGAACGTATATCTTTTCCTCATATGAGCTGTGTTTTATAACAGAGGCTAATTATGCTTGTAGCTATATTTTGCTTGTAAATAACTGTAAATATTAAATGCTAACATGTCGTCAATTGTCTTGAGTTTACTCATCTTATTGAACCGCATATTGTAGGAAGTTCTATCCATTCGCTTCTCCTAACAGACCCTTGCCGAGACTCGAAAGATACTGACTCTCGTCACAACAATCTTCACTTCCCCTAATGGTGTTTGCAGCATCGTCTTACCAGGAAGTTTGTGTGAAATTCCAGAGTGTTAAATGTCCAGTACTGAAGGACCCAGTTTGTATTTAGTTGCACATTTACTTTAGTGTATTTGTAAAGGCATTGTATTCAAAGTAGTTTTTGTACCATGATTTGGTTAGAAGAGACTATATGACCAAAACGAGTGAGGTTGGTTGGTTGTTGTCAGATTATCTGGTACCTTCAGCAACAAGAGAGCTATAATGCGCCGAAACATTCGTCATTTGACAGGCCAACATACATTTACAAACACCCATGCCTTACACGGGATTCGAACCCGCAACCTCGCGGTCTAGAAGCTAGCATGCTAACCACTATACCATTTGGTCGGTTCAGAACGAGTGAGGATTGCACATCATTTCAAAGTAAGAGAAGTTGTTGAGAGTACACCCAATCTGCTTCATAAACTCTATTTTTATGTACTAAGCATACAGGTCGCATCTGCATTTCTTCGTCAAACTGAGTTATTGTTACCATCAGGTGGCTCTACATAATTTGTTTTACATAATAATATCTTTTAATGGTCGTATCTGCATGAAAAATATTCAAATAGTTATTAAGTTAACAGTGGCGCCCATGTTTAAAAATGTTAGAGCAACCAGAACTAGAGAACTGTATCCCAGCGAAGCTGGGACAGCTCAGACAATGCCGCAAATTCCGACTAATTTTCACTACTTCTGTGTCGTAGTCTGTTATGTCAAGATCAAGATCAGACTCAATTAAGAAAAATTGAAAAACGGTCAAAAGCCTCACCATTACTTATGCAAATTTAGTGTAAAGGAAAATATTCAGGTTTTAAAAAGGGCAAATGATTTATTACTCATTTGGGAGATTTTTGATGTCGACTAAAGGATGGTCGGTTAACAGAGAGTTCCGGATGAAAGAGGGACGGTTAATCGAGGTTCTACTGTAGTTTTACCCCATGAAGAAAAGGGGGAGATGAATCAGTTCCTCTCCTGTTCACTTTTTTGAAACTCGAAGGAGTATTATTGTGGTACATTTTAGCCTCAATAATATTTGTAAAAACTGTCGGTTCTTTTCATAAATATCGGCCACTGTTCAGGTTACATAAGTGTATTCCGTTATAACAGACGAACACAAGACGATTACAAACATACTGAGTTCAGCACATAGAATTATTATTAGCACAGGGCCGTTGCGCAGACACATCTCTGCACAGGTAATGGCCCTGGTGAGATCAAAATGACAAGTGCAGGAAGAGGAGAGAACGAACCACCCCTACACTGATATTAATGCACACACAAAATGGTTAGCTCGATATCGCGCACTAGCCACAAGATTCCGAGAAAACAAGCTCTAAAGTGTTACGCGCAGCTTATATACTAGTAGAGATTTTTGCTCTGCAGCTCCCCGGTGGCTATTATGTGGTCAGTGTGCTGGGTTCCTGTACGGGCGATCTGGGTTCGATACCTCGTGAGATAAGTTTTTATTTTTTTATTTTTTTTTTATTTATTTATTTATTTATTATTATTATTATTATTATTATTTCTTTTTCTTTTCTTTCGTCCACTTATAAAGTAACTGTTACAGCTAACTGAAATTTGAATTAAAGATAATATTTTATTTTTAAATACGTAATGTGTTTTAATGAAGGTACATAAAAACTCTATTTACTATTCACACAAACAAGTTATTATAAATTTTGAAATATTATAAGCTGTTGAGAAATAAAGGATTTTCGCAATAAACATGAAGAACCAGTTTCTATATGGAAGAGTAGGAATGTTGTCCTATTGTACATAAGCAAGAAGTCAGAAATTTTCAAAACCCTAACCGTTTTTATCGAACAATTGTTCTACCCCTACCCAACCCACTTTATAAAGTGACTTTACAAATTAAAAAAAATACCAAAAAAAAAATACAACACGAGGTATCGAACCTGGATCGCCCGTACTGGAACCCAGCACGCTGACCACTTAGCTACCGGGGAGCTGCAGAGCAAAAATCTCTACTAGTATACAAGCTGCGCGTAACACTTTCGAGCTTGTTTTCTCGGAATCTTCTGGCTAGTGCTGGAGCCCGAGAGGGCCGCGTAGCCCAGTCAGGAGAGTATCGTTCTCGCAACTAGATGGTTGCGAGCCCTGAGGTTGCGAGTTCGGGCCTGGGACCGACTAAAGACCGCCGTGTTCGCTAATGGTGACTGGAGCACGTTAAATCAGTCATGGTCGCAAAGTCCTCCAAGTTCCCATACAAATCAATACCTCTGGGGGTGGCAAAGCCAAGTCTTCTGGTGGAATCTTCTGCTTGGTGATGCCTCTAAATTAAGAAGTTCCACATACGGTCGGTAGTACTGCCATCTACCGGATAGCTACCGAAAGAGGTAGAAATGAACTCTTCGGCTGCTATAGGTAGACTTACGCACTCCCTCTTGCGAGTGTGCTCTTACATCCTGTGCAGTACTGCCCACTACAGATCTATACGGGATATGGGGTTGGTACAAAATGCTCAAGCAGAGGTGCCTTAGTCCCCATAGTCCTTGATAAGAAGAAGAAGAAGAAGAACACTTTCGAGCCTATTTTCTCGGAATCTTCTGGCTAGTGCTCTTTATTGCTATACTGTGTGGTACCCTTGAGGTATACTACTAATTTGCCGAGTCTCATCCCGATCTGATTTTCCGAGACCATAAGGTCCCCTAGTTAGAGCCAGACCCATATTATACAGAGCCACTCCAGTGGCGAACACGGGCCACAGTAAAGACTCCCGGACAGGCTACTGCTGTTGCTCAGTATAATAAGCTCATATAATTGCATGTATCGCCTAGAGTCGGAGACTCAAGAAACAGCCACAAGCTCTAGCCACAGTATAATAAGCTCAGTATAATAAGCTCCATATGATTGCATGTCTCGCTCCCCTTACTAAAAAAAAAGGTATTTTAAAGGTATTTTTAAGGTTTAAACTAGGTATTCAAGGTTTTTTAGGTATTTTTGAGGTTTTAACTAAAAATACCTCATGGAAAAATACCTACCTCAAGGTATTTTAAGGTATTATTTTTAGAAACCTAAAGAAACCTGCGAAGCTTCAGGTATTTTTAAGGTTTTGCAAGGTTTGTGATAAAAACGTCCAGATTCTAGAGGTTTTACTAAGGTATTCAGGTGAATACCTTTTAATACCATGACTAAAGGAATGTATTTTAAGGTTTTTTCTTTAAAACCTAGAGAAACCTATGAAGCTTATAATGTATTTTTCAGGTTTTACATGGTTTCTGATAAAACCTCCAGATTTTAAACGTTTTCAAGTGAATAAGTGAATACCTTTTAATAACATTACTAAAGGAATAATAATAATAATTAATAATAATAAATAATAATAATAAATAATAATAATAAATAATAATAATAAATAATAATAATAAATAATAATAATAAATGATAAATAATAATAAATAATAATAATAATAAATAATAATAATAAATAATAATAATAAATAATAATAATAAATGATAAATAATAATAAATAATAATAATAATAAATAATAATAATAAATAATAATAATAAATAATAATAATAAATAATAATAATAAATAAATAATAATAAATAATAATAATAAATAATAATAATAAATAATAATAATTAATAATAATAATAAATAATAATAATAAATAATAATAATAATTAATAATAAATTAAAAAAAAACAAAACTTTTAATTTCACACAAAATGCATATTGTTTTAAATTAGAACAGTAAATTGTAAAATGCATTCCGCATTTGATTTTTTTTTTTATAAAGTACATGATAAATTATAATTTGAAAAATGATTTAATTTTTTTTGCATGAGGAATGAAACAAAAGCAAAATCAGTAGTCAAGTGCATAAGAAAAAAAATCAAAACACTTAAATTAATTGGTTTAATTTTTAGAAACCTAAAAACACCTGTGAAGCTATTAAGTATTTTTAAGGTTTCGCGAGGTTTCTGATAAAAACCTCCAACGTTTAAGGATTTGCAAGATACTTTAGGGGATGACGTAAGGATTTTGATTGGTCACGTGCTATCACTATCCAATCAAAACACGAGTGTCCTCTGCCTTCATCCTGTTCCAGACCAGACCAGACGTGTTATGAAATATAAAATGGCCATAACCTCTTACGAACATGACCACGTTGTTGTCATAATTATATGAAGCAACTTTCCATTACCCTGATACAAAGTAAGAAAAGTTTTGTAATTCGAAAATGTGTACTGTTGTATAAAATTTGCAGCGTACTGGTTGTTTCGATTTTTGTTATTCATTTGATATACTTCATTGAAATGTAGTGTGTAGAGTTGAACGTAATGCAGATGAATGCTTTTCGTAAAATATAAGACATTAAATCATTTAGATTTCTCCTGTTATTTACTGGCTAATTTGAAGGCTAAAATTCAAAAAGTTGTGTATTTCAAAAAGTAATTTAAATGAAATTTGTTGTTAATTATTTATCTGAAATGGAGTAGTTTAAATTCTGGTGATTGATGATTTAATTAGTTGCAAATTTTAAATTCCAACAATTTTTGCAGGATTGCATTGTATTTTTTATTTTTATTTTTTGGAGTTAAGTGCTTTTAATCCCTTTGACATCTTGTCCCTTCCTTGTTCAGTATCAACCATACAATGCTGTTTCAAGTACAGTTGTTATAAGTTTAGCTAGCATTAAAAACATTTATTTTATTTTGGAAAATTATGCTTTTGATGTACAATAAAGAAATTTAAATATATTTTTAGGCACTCTTTACTGACTCCCCTCTTGAAGGAACATCCTGACAGAATAGATTTTGTCCATCATCGATGTTGTCTTCAACAACAGTGGTTAGTAAGGAAAGTTCAAATACTCGCCACTTCCTAATGACAGGGACGATTTAGTGCTCCAGAAAAACACTGTTCAAAGTCTGTTTCAAAGGTAAAATTCTTTCAAATTGAAATTTAACATTTTCAGAATTAAATTAGTCGATGTGTCACAAAAGTGCCTCCCCTTTTCCCAAAATGAAAAATGCGCTCCCTCTCTCTGAAAAAAAAAAGCATTTTTAATTTTGGCTGAAAGGGAAAAGCTATACAATTTGTGGTTTCCCTTTCAAAATTCCTATGCTAACTTCGTCCTCAGGTCAACACCTCAGCTGCAGAATTAAACAGAACAGAAATTATAAATTTGTTTGGAATATTGGCATAATTTACATTTTAAGAATTCAAAGAAAAACCTGTGTCAATATATGGAGCTTGAGTTTCTTTTTTTAGCAAGGTTACAAATCAATTGTCCCGTTTGTACATATTGCAGTCAATTATTGTTTGCCCAGATGTTTATTTTTAAGAATGCAAAAATTAACTATTCTAGTTGCACCACTATTTGTAAAATAGCGGTGGAACTTAAGAAAGGAGGCAGCTTCTCCCCCTATAAAATTTTCAAAGGTAAGGCACAAAAGGGAAATTTCGATAATTAATCACTTATAACTCATTTTTTAATCAAAAAATAGTTTAATTCGGTGTTTATTATGGAGTTATTTAGATGCTTGATGACACTTGAAATATTTTAGTGGCACTTTATACGTAGAGAGGTTCCCATATGCACGATTTCTCCTCAGGGACTCATATTAACATATTTAGGGGTCCAAAAACTCAGTTGTAGAGAATCATTTATTACTATAGTTGTCAAATGATATTTAAGTGTTCAGGCACTGCACTTGACGGGGCCTTAAAACTTCAAAATTGTGCCTATAATCATCAACGTTGGAATAAATTTTGTAAGGCCCCTGCATGTAAAGATGTTTAACTTGAAAATTTTGAATTTATGTGAAATTTTTTTTGTATTACATTTTATAAATACTTTGCACTAATCTATTAATTAATCCTATTTAATTATTGAAATGATGAAGCACTTAGGGCCCACACACAATTCAAATATGTTCTATCACCCAAATTGTTATCAAAAACTGCTTATGACCCCTGGAAATATTTAAGTATAATAACTTATTACAAATCCAAATTGAAAAACTTGCTTTAAATTTAAAAAAAAAAAAAATGTATGTCGAGTATGGTGAAGATGCCAATTGTTTTTTCGTCCCTGTCTTAGCAGTTTTATACAGAGAAATACCATTTTCTCTCCAAATTTTAAATTCATTTATTCATTTTTTAACTTTTTTTTTGGAAACCTTACAACTATAATCGGAAAAGAGGTTGTTGAATTAAGACTTTCGTATTACACATGACTTTGCAATAAATTAAAAAAGGATATCACGACTGTCACATTAATATACAAAATAAAAAAAGGGGTCCCGGTAGCCTAATGAATTATGACTTCGAGTTTGTGATGGAAGACTCGCAAGTTCGGTCTGGCCTCACCGAATAACGGTGTGTATATTAATGAGGGCTAGTGAACATAAATCTATTGTAACCTCTATACTCTATTGCTGTTGTGTTGGGATTAAGGTGAGAAGTGCTCACTCAGATATTTACTTCATTATTTGATCAGAGGTCATTGTAGCAGAAATAGGTGACCGGAATAGATTTCCCAAATATTCAAACAAAAATATAAATATATATGATGCAATTGTCAAATTAAAGGTATTATCGTTGTTCTACAACTTGCAAGAATTTAATTAGAAATATTATATAACGAATACACCCTGAGCCTGATGCAAATACTCGTAAGAAATATGCTGATAAATCATTCAACGGAGGAAGGACTATTTATAAAAAAAATTGTGATTGTGATAGACATACATTTGTTCTTTTTGTATTCCTTTTGTAATATTTTTTGTTACCTCGCAAATTCTGAAAACTGGATATGTGCTCTCTGACTGACAAAAAAATGTATATTAATAAATAAACATTCTATGTGGAACACTTCAAAATAACAATGAAAATCATTGCTCTTTAACTCATGCCCTGTATCTGTACTTGTCTCTGGAGAAATCGGTGATGCAATTGCCCAGGCCACAGGAGACAAGTTTGGAATGTTTTATGTGGAGAAAAAATGGCAGCAAAGAAATTATCTGTTGATTATACTTGATTTCTTAAATTTAAATTTATTTGTATTCTGTTTTGCTTCTACTAAAATTATTGTTACATTATTGTGACATACCTAGTTTTATCATTGTACATTGTTGTCTCTGTATTATTCCGATTGTCTGTGGACCCAGACGAATGGTCCTTTTCAGGGCCAAAGTCTGACAACTCTCCTTGACTTACTGACTATTTAATGCTTGTTTTAAAAGAAAATTTCCCTGCCCATTTATTTTTCAAGATATTATTTTGAATCTGTGATAATTTCATATCTTTTTGAATATTTGAGTTTTTCATGAGTACCTACTTGCTTGTTCTAAAAAATGTTTGGAGCAATTTAAATACCCTATTCCTATGCATTAATTTTAAGTATTTAGAGGATATGCAACTATTCCTTCCTCTCATTATTTTTAGGGATTTATTTGGACTTCACTCTCCAATTTTGTTATATTACTAGCTGCATGAACTCCCATTGTCAGGGACAAGGTTGCAACCCCCTCCCCCATCGTTACATAAAACAATTTAATGTACCTTTTCCCCTGTTTATTCACATATCCAAAAATATTTATATATCCCGGACCCCCAATTCCCCATCGATATCACCCCTCCAAAATTAATTACCCCATCAATACAGTCATTCCAAAATCCAATTTTCCTTTAATACTGCTATTCCAAAATCTATTTCCCTATCAATACCCTCCCTCCAAAATTCATTTTTCCTTCAATACTGCTACTCTAAAATTTATTTCCTTATTAATACCACCATTCCCAAATCTATCTGTGTAAGAAAACAATTGCATCTTATAATGCAGTGTTCCCAGGTGGTCACCATCCAAAGGACTGACCGCTCACGATGATGCTTGACTTCGGTGATAGAACAAGAACCGGTGTGTTCATCTCAGTATGAAACCATACAAACACAAATAAAGCAGAAGACCTCTCGCTACCCCAGTGGTGGCACCCTCCAAGATTTGAAAACTATGTTATAAGATGCAATGGTTTTCTTACACAGATAGATTTGGGAATGGTGGTATTGATGGGGAAATAAATTTTGGAGGGAGGGTAATAATAGGGAAATATATTTTGGAATAGCAGTATTGAAGGAAAAATGAATTTTGGAGGGAGGGTATTGATAGGGAAATAGATTTTGGAATAGCAGTATTAAAGGAAAATTGGATTTTGGAATGACTGTATTGATGGGGAAATTAATTTTGGAGGGGTGATATCGATGGGGAATTGGGGGTCCGGGATATATAAATATTTTTAGATATGTGAATAAACAGGGAAAAAGGTATATTAAATTGTTTTATGTAACGATGGGGGGAAGGGGTTGCAACCTTGTCCCTGACATATAAATTTTCACACCGGAAATTGTATTATTATACTTAACCAATTATGAAGTGAAATGTAAAAGGCACATATTATTTTAAGAACTTTTGCTAGCTTCTCTTGATGGTGAGAAAGTAATCTTTCTTTATGAGTTCTTAGATAGGTTGGAATATTGGAAGAGTGTGACAGGGTTTTTGATTTTGAAAAAAAAAAATTATGATTTTATCGTTTGTTTCTGATTTCGAAACAAATCACATATGCCCTGGCTAAAAATATCAAACTATTATTATGAGGATTTAAAATTGTTATTCATATTAAATAGAAATTTCAAATTGACGCTTTTATCTGGACAAGCGTAGTTGATTGTTTTCCCATAAAATATTTCTTTAGTGCAGGTCTTGGAGAAAATTGAGAATTCGTTCACATTATGTGTTTGATAATGCAAAAAAAGTCAATGTTTCAAGAACTGATCTCACTAATATCGAGGAACTACTTCCTCACTTAACTTATGTTACAAAATATTGCACACATTCTGCTATAAAAAAAATTAAATATTCAGAAGGTAAAATAAACACTTGTGTATATTTTAAAATCCAGAAATAGAAATGTAAGAATATACATATAGATACAATCATGATTTTCAATGGGTATTCAAGTTTTCAGAGTAATCTTTTAAATGTGTTCAGGGTTGTTTAAAAAATATAAAATTAAAGGCTAATATTAAAAATTAATTCTGATTATCGCTTATTTCTTGGTATTTTCTCAAATGAATTGTTAAATTAGTACCCTTCGTGTTGTTAAATTAGTAGCTATACTCTTCATAATTTGATTTACTACCTGTGTTAATATATGGGGAGCTGTTAAACAAATACGGACTTGACGCCTAGTTAGTTTCTTATAGAAATCAAAATAAGCATTATTTTGTACTACTTTTAGAGCAGCTTTGAAATGAAAATATTTCGGAGGCAAATAAAGACGGGTTGAATTTTGTAGCCTCCGAATAACTTGTTCTTTTGAATATGTATTGTATGCCTCATTTTATAGCAATTTTATATTTTTAGGGCTTTTTAACAAGTATCATCTGAAGTTTCTTGGGGTGACCGGTACGGTAAACCATGTCTATTCTTATGCAAGATACAGGTGGAAGATCCAGATAGAACAGCCTCAATCTGGAAATTCTTGCAAATTTACGCCGAAAACAAAGTTGCAGAGAAAAGAAGAAAAAAATTAAAAAAAAAAAAAACAGGCTCAAGGCCCAACAGGGTTGGTTGAGTAAAAAATACATATCCTAAAAATGATTATCCTAATGTAAAATAGTGTTAAGTACATAAATAAAAATTATTTGTATGATAATTGTGTCAAAGTTATTGGTTCTCTTTTATACACAGTAAAATAGAATGTAATACTTTTCCTAGGTTTTATTAGATTTCTAAAAATTCCTTTTGAAGTCTATTAAAATATGTTTTTAAAAAATATTGTGGAAATTTTGTCAAAAAAAACTTCTACATATTTTAAAATTATTTGTGGTTTACCTTTTAGGTTTATTTTAATGTACTTCATTGACAGATGTTCGAGGAAACTGTTTAGGTAAATACCTTATTGAAAGGTATTCTAGAAAAAACCATTCAGGTTTATATAGAATACCTCCTTAAAAAGTATTCTAAAAAACCGTTTAGGTTTTTATAAAATACCTTATTAAAAGGTATTCTATTGAAACTGTTAAGGTTTTTATAAAATACCTTGTTGGAAGGTATTCTAGGAAACCGTTTAGGTATATTTAAAATACCTTGTTGAAAGGTATTCTAGGAAACCGTTTAGGTTTACATAAAATACCTTGTTGAAAGGTATTCTAAGAAACCGTTTAGGTTTATATAAAATATCTTGGGACAGGTATTATAGAAAACCTGTTTAAGGTTTTAATCTGCACCATTTAGTAGGTAAAAATACCTTAATAAAATACCTAATAAATACCTTGAAAAAAAAAACCCTTGAAAATACCTTAAAAATACCTTAGGATTTTAGTAAGGGTCAGAGCGTCTTAAACCGGGGAGTTCGCGCCACTGGAGTGGCTCTGTATAATAAGGTCCTTAGCCCGTTATTTCTGATTCCATGATGCAGAGTGTCCTAAAAAGAACTGAAACATTTGAAAAATGAATAATATCATAAATAAAACATGGTAGCCGACAGGAATGCTACACCGTTTATTGTATACTACTTGAACAACTACATAATTTGATCAGCCAATTAAAAAAAAAATAGTTACTAAGTTCACACGAGCCACTGTCAAATTAAATAAATGAATAAATAAATAAATGAATGAATAATGGTCAGATCATGTTGCTAAAATACAAAGGATGTTTTCAAAATAACCACTATTTCTAGCAACAACAATATTGAGCAATTGAAGCATCTATTTGTAGTTTTTGAAACACGTTTAAACCATTTTTTGAAGGATTTTTATTCATCAGCACTATCTATTGGCAAACTTTGCAAATATTTTCAAAAATTGATGCGATAAATTCTTCAGTACTTCAAGTGGAATGCAGCAATACGTATATTTCTATCGTATTCAGTTTTTTTTTAAAATTCATTTTTCAAAGATGTCAATTCGTTTTAATACACCCTGTCTACTCGTCTTGTTTTTAGTTTAAATCATGATTTCATTTTTAATCAGTTGTCATCGATCTTCATATACTTTAAAGGTCTATTTTATACCAGGGCCAATCCTCGGAAAAATTATCGAAAATACGGATGACAAAATAGCGGGAAACATTCCTGATCTTTTAAAGTTCAAATGTTTAGCTGCTGTAAGTATACAAACGTTTTCTGAAATATTCGATACCTCTAGAGGCCTTGAGCACCAGAACGGCCATCACAAAACGTTTATTTTTTATTTGAAGACTGTTTCTACTCTGTTTTGTTAAAAACAAAATTCATGATTCTAAAAGTATTGAGCGTCAGAGCGGACCTTCCCACAACGTTTATTTTCAGTGCTAGAAGTGTGGGTAGACGCGGGGTGACGCGTCCCCCCACTTTTCAAGAAAATACCCATGCGTCCCCCCACTTCTAAAACCACTGAAATCCATCCCCCCACTTTTAAAAACACACAATCCGTCTAAAAACTAATAATAATAAAAAAAAACATTAACCTTTAAATGTAGTAATACTGAGAAAAAGTGATTTACAGTTTTCAAAAGTAGAAAAAACAAACTATTTATGGTGTATAGATATCACATTATTATAAATATATATCTTTGTCCAAAGTAGTATAACACAAGTATTTTTATTAACAAATAGTGTTATAATTGGTCAACTTTTAACTTTAGATGAACTTTCTTTTAAGTTAAATTTCTATTCTTGTTTCGTATAAAAACAAGCTATTTAAAAAAAAAAAAAAAAAAAAAAAAAAAATTTTTTTTTAAAGTTTTCTATTAATTTACTTTCATGAAAGTATGCACATTAGGAAGCACGATTTAATTCTAAATGACCAGTTACATATATAATGGTGAATTCTTACTTCACTTTATTTCTAACTTCCAAGTAAAAAAACCAAGTCACAGAATATTCATTAAAATAACAGTACATTTTGGACCTTTGTTTGTTCAATGTTAGTGTTAGGAAGTATAAATTATTTCCTTTACCAGTTAATATTTTTATTATAAGATACGAAATTGTAAAAATTTATCGTTTGGGGAAGGGGGGGGGGGGGTTGCAATGGTCACCAAATCTTGAGCATCCCCTCACTTTTCTTTTCCCACTTCTACCACTGTTTATTTTTATATTTGAAGGCTGTTTCTACCACATTTTGTTAAAACCATTCATGCCAAATGTAGGTTATCTTATTGCTAACTTAGTTGGCCATTATATAGAATATATGAATGGTTTCAACAAATCGTTGTAGAAACAGCCTTCACCTAGAAAAATAACCATTGTAGAATGGTCTGTTCTGGCTCTCAACACCTCTATAAAAATGATTTTTAATCACTAACAATTTTAAAATCTAATGCTTAGTACTTTTCAATTATTTTTATAATTTCAGTTGCTCTTATGGTAATTTTATGTATTAAGTAACACAATTAAAGTGTATGGTACTAGTTATGAATAATTTTTTATGTGTATACATCGAAGGAATTTGACTCACAAGCAAGAGACAATCGACTAACAAATACAGAAAAATATATAAAAAAAATTAACAATATCACAAGTATGAAATTTCAGCAAGAATCATTTTTAATATGTGTAGGACCTCGCCACAAGATTTGGAAATCATTTTACCTCTAGAAGACTTGCAAAGAACTGTATAGTTCCGATTGCGTAGATTCCTCGTGAAAAGGTTCTTGTAGAAGCGTTAAAATATTGTTACGAATTTTTGTATATTTGTAAATATTTCGTAGTGTTAATTTTGTAAATAGGAAAATGTATGTACATTTTGCATAAGGCAGTGCAATAGTTCGTCTTAAGTTGGATTCTCTGCAATGTGGGTCTTGATGCTTGATAACGAGTTTTACAGAGATAACGCTGGGAAGCGAGTTTTATAAAGAGCAGGGCATTTAACATTATGTTAATGGCAATCTTGCCAAATTGGCGAGATAGAGCCAAGTTTGCGACGGTTTTGGCGACATTTTCGGTCCCCATGTACATGTATAGGACTTTTCGACTACGATCTGGAAAGTTCTCTGAATATATACCTTTAGAAGTTTTAAGAATGTTCGCCTCCCCTATATAAGACCGGCCAAGTGAGTGGGGAGTTAGTTGTTGACGGAGTTAGGTTAGTCAGTGAGTTGACTGAGGTTAGTCAGTTAGATGACTGGAATTACTGAGTTGAGATACTGACTGAGTGGAGTTACTGATTTGGTTGCCTGTCAGCGAACTGTATTGCATTGTCTTTTGCGTCGATTTAGCAATTGTGTGTAAAGTTTAACTGCTGTTTGTGCTCTATTGTTGTGTATAGAGCTGTATTGAGTCTACTAGAACGATAAGTTCTGGAGTTGTAAAAGAATCTGCGAAGAGTTATATTGGAATAAATTTCTGCAAGTTTTGATCTGCTATGGCTTCAAATCTTTCGAACCCGTCCACGCAACAATATGTTGACTTTTGATAGATTTTAATACAACCATTCCTCATAAAACATGCCATAATACATAAACATGCTCTATTTGAACATACAAGAATTAAGATTCTACGTACCCTGCGAAACTTCACGTGAAAGAAATAAAGTTTAACCTTCGCCATTCCTTACAGCATGATACCAACATTCTGGCTCTTCTTCAAGCCCTTAATTTGTTTAACAAGAAGTGGCCACCCCACTGTGCAACCTTGCTTTTCGAGCTATACAAGAAACCATCGGAATTAAAGGAGGTTCGCATACTTTTCCTCAACTCTACTCGACCGGAAGACGTCACCAGTCACGTGCCTCATATCCTCCAATTAGAAGGGTGTACCGAGTTTTGTCCCCTCGAGCAATTCCGGGCCATTACTAAACATTTGGTACCTGAAGATTGGGACCTCGAGTGTAAAATTTAATCACGCGCAATCCTAAACAAATATAGACAGTTTGTGACCTAAAAAATTAAAGTGTGAAATGTGACTAACAATATGGTTCGTAAAATAAAATAATTTGATATTCTGTAAAGGTCTATCTTTTAAGGAAATATTTATAAAATGAAATCATCGGCTTTGAGAAAAGGAGATATGTGGCAATGGTCTACCAACGCCAAGTTTTTTAACGATAACTATTTGGCAGAAACCTCACGATAACCATAGAAACGATAGGGTTTCTTTACATCACGAATTTTGTTGACTGTTTTGACTCGGTTTTGGGCATTTTCTTTTCTTAATATTTAAATAACTAATTTTTTTTAAAGAACTTTTGTTGAAATATTTGGAATCAGAAAGAAATTCTTCATAAATATGTTCTTATTTCACTCGTTTTTAAAAAATGCGGGAATTGTCCATTTTCATAAAATGAAAAAATTTGTAAAGTAATTCTGAAAGAAAATTGCTATTTTAGTATTAAAAAAAAAAAAAAAAAAAAAAAAAAATTAGTCTCTTTTAGGATTAAGAATATTGTTTAACGTATATGGTTCTTATGTACGATCTTCTTTTATCAACACCATTATCAAGCATGATGTGTACAGGGCGTATTTCTAAATAGGCAAAGTAGGCTGCAGCCTAGAGCGGCAAATTTTCAGGGGGCGGCAGTTTGGCAAGTTAATAATACTTTCCTTACGAATTTAATAATACATGTTACTGAAAAATATGTTTTAGTCCTTCTACATAGTCGATTTTCTAAAACTATAACATAATACAAATTCACAGCACGTAATCTTGTATTATAATTTTCTTGCAGTGCAATCTAATTAGAAAAGATGAAAACACCAATAAATCTATCCTTTTGTTGTATAAAACAAATGTAATAAGCAAATATAAACTATAGAGGTGCGGCAAATGGACTTAGTAAAGGTCGGCGATATATCGATACTTCTAAAAAAATATCGATATTAAAAATTTCGATATAAGTCACCGATATATCGATGTTTTCAAACATTTTTAGTTTTTTGATTATCGTTTTGTAGTTCCATGTGTTTTTTCGATTTTCTTTACTCCCTTTTCAAAAACTTCAAAACTAAAGTTTGAACTTGGCTGAGAGACAGTTAAAATGGCACCAATATTCAATATTTTTCCATACACTTAAAATCTGTTGAAAGTTATTTTAATTTTTCTTAAAATCACTGCACCAATTAAGGGAGTATTCTACTGTAGAGGCATGAATTTCGCCCGGTTTTTGAAGCGGAAAAAAATTTTAACGAAGGAAACAAAAAATATTTTTATCATCAATTTTTTTATCATTTGTTTATTGATGTTTTATTATTACATAAAAAAATTATTAAAAAAAAAAATTAAAATTGACAAAGTTATGAGCAGTCAAAGTGGGGGGTCAAAAAAAAAGAGGGTGTCCTGGTGTGCATTATTCCAACCCTCCTGGTGATCTGAAACATAAAAAACAGACGGATTCTTAATTATTATAGATGCCGCTATCGTATAACCCTTGGATAAGTTAAAAAAATATTATTTTTTTTTAAAATGGCGGCAGTTTGAAAAAAAAAAAAATTTCATATTTTTTAAACAATTCCGAATTTTTTAAAAATACTAAATGAGAAGTTATAGTTTTAGGCAGGGTTCACGAGATGAAGCGATGTATAGAGAACATCCTCTCCAAATTTGAAGTAAATCAGTTCATTAGAACTCGAGATATCCTTACCGCCAGCTCGAAAAAAGTAGTTCCGAGAAAAACGCGTTCAAAGTTTTGAGACAAGTTTTCGACAATTTTACTTATAGAATGGTACAGAATACTTACATATTTTTAATCGGCGATTCCTGCTCCATATAAGAATCCTTCCTCTACTTCAAAATGCTCATTAATGACATAAGTAGGGACTCGGGAACGCCTACCGTCTTTTGTTAACTTGTAGCGGTCGGACCGGAACCGATGCCACGTCACTAAAACGGCTATGACTCATGAAATAATAGGAATTTTGAAAAATCCTTTTAATGACATATTTTTGAATATCTAAACTTTGAAAATATGAAAAAAAAAAAAAAATCGATTTTTTTCAAAATTCTACAGTAGAATACAGTCTTAAGCAAAAATATAACTTTTTTTTTGTAATATATCCATTTCAGTTGAAAAAGTAGTCACCTTACAAAAAAGCAATCATGAAAAGTAGAAATTTGCTCCGAAACACTTTGTTTTAGGTAAAATTAAAAATCAAATAAAAAAAAAATCATGTATCGATATATCGATATTTTATCGATATTTTTTCTATGCAACGATATAGTATCGATACTTATTTTGATCGATATTTCCGAACTCTAGACTTTAGCCTACACTCTTAAATACGGCACTGGATGTGAACCAAGTACCAAGTATTCTGAGTACCAAGTTTGCTGCTAAAATCGCATATCATTCGTATTACAATTTATACAAATTCAACTCAAAAGTGTATAAAACATATTGAAATGGCAAGGTATACATTAGGGTGGCTCGAAAAAAAAAATTATTTTTGAATCGCATGAGGTGAAAAAAGTTGATACACATCTTGATAAGAAAAACTGTAAAAAAAATTTTGAAAAAAAATAATATCTTCCGATCGCGCATTCACGTCAAAGTTTGGACAAAATACAAAAATTAACTATTTTTCCTAAATTTTTTTTATATCTAAACGTTATATATTTGAAAGGAAATGTCTAGTGAAAGGGTGGTAGAACACAGGAAAACACTATTCTATGCATTTTTAAAACATATATTAATAATTAAAAATATTTGAAAATACATTTTTTTTGTTAAAAAAACGATTTTTCTATGAAATGGATGCTGAAGTTATTTTTTTTACATATTTTTGTTAAAATTGTTTTATTTACATCAAATATTCACTTCAAAGTTTTGAATAAATATAAAAAAATACCCGTTTTCCATCAATTTGTAGAATACACCAATCACTAAATCATCGAGGTACATTAGTTAGTATTGTGTGGAATGAAGTAGATAGAACTTGGGAAAAAAAATCAAATTAGTAATTATTCAATAATATTCGTTCGCGCATGATCTTTGAAACATTGATCAAAATTGTGTTTTGGCGGATTTCAATCTGGATAGCCTTTTTCGTGGTGCTTTCTCTTCCTTTGAAGCTCATAAACTTACTTGCTTATTCATTGGATCATACCACACGTGGCTGTGATTGCTACTGCCACGAATAGTGGCAGGCAATAATCTGACACATCAAATTGCACGTTGGGAGACCACTACATTGAGACATATGTCTGCTATACTCCAATGAACTCCATTCAGACGCCTATCTAAACACGTAGATAGTACTAAAACGGGACCAATACCTTTCAGTGAGATCAAAAATTGAAGATTCATAGATAAAAAATTGAAGAACTGTGAAAATTTCCCTCGACTGATTTTTTACATGTTGAATGTTCAATTTCTCAAGCTGAGATGAAAGTACTGAGCACAGATAAGTTATATCTTCTTGATATTTTTGCAGCGTTTAGATCAGGCTAATGACTTGGCAGCTCGCTAACCCAATCCCCTTTCACACTCCAGGTGGCTAACAACAGAAAGCAGAGTACTTAGAGTATATGCGAGTGATAATAAACCATCGAATGAACTTAAGCAAGTGGCATTCTTTATTTTAAATTGTTACATGCCACATTGATTTCGAATGAAAAAAAAAAGTTAATTTTCTGAAGGACCTAAGATCAGAAAAAGACAATCAGGCATTTCAAGGCAACCAAACTTAACTTTATTGCCACTGATTACGTGGGCATTATTAATTGGAATGCTTGTAATAGGACTCCTCCTTTGGTTACGAATAACAAATGAACATTACTTAGTAAAGACTGGTGCATCTGAAGTAGCACAGCTGCATTGGAGGAAACAGGGGAAGACTGGAAGATTGGATAGTCTGACCGAGCATAGTTCCAAAATACACGCCGACCAAACGGTATAGTGGTTAGCGTGCTAGCTTCTAGACCGCGAGGTTGCGGGTTCGAGTCCCGTGATAGGCATGGGTGTTTGTAAATGTATGTTGGCTTGTCTAATGACGAATGTTCTGGCGCATTATAGCCATCGTGTTGCTGACGGCGCCAGATAATCTGAAAACAACCAACCAATCCAAAATACACGATTTTTCAACAGACAAACAAGTCATAACCACCGTATAGTTTTGTTTCTCATTAATACAATATCACAAGTTTAAAACTGTGCATTGGCTTATCAAAATCTCTTCTATATTTTATCTAGAATTGGGCGAGATGAGTTAATATTGTTTCCAACGACCGACTCACAACGTTCCACATCGGGATTGGCCTATGTCTGGCGAAATTGGTCAGCGTTTCTGTGCCACTAGGGACCATTGAAATCAGACTTCAACTCGTTTCCTTGTCACTCACAAGCTGTGGAACGCTTATGTAGAAAGACAAGACAAAAAGTTGGTGGCGATGACACAAAAGACGTTAGGACAACACTTATTTTTTAAAAATTCATAATGCCTGACTTTTCTACAAAAGTTTCCTCAAAGTGCATCACTGGGATAAAAAGCTCGAAAAGTGAACCAAATGAATAATACCAAGTTTAAAAAAAAAAATGTAAGAAATAACATTAGTACCCATTTTACAGAAAAATCATTATTTCTTACAAAATTTTTTACTTTTGAGTATTTTTAATTACTAATAAATGTTTTAAAAATGCATAAAATAGTGTTTTCCTGTGTTATACCAACCTTTCACTACACATTGCAAACTAGTGCCTTTCAAATATATAACGTTTAGGAATTTTAAAAAATTTAGGAAAAATAGTTATTTTTTGTATTTTGTCCAAACTTTGAGGTAAATGCGCGATCGGAAGATATTATTTTTTTTCAATTTTTTTTTTTACAGTTTTTCTTATCAAGATGTGTATCAACTTTTTTCACCTCATGCGTTTCAAAAATAAAATTTTTTTTTTTTTTCGAACCACCCTAGTATACATATACATTAGGAATCACGAAATTTGACTCAATTCTGCGTTTTTGTTTTTTGGTTTTAAAATATTTCCGAATCCATTACCTTTAAAATGATACCATTTTCTTTTTGAGACTCAAATTACTTTTTAAATTACAGTAGGTTTTGTGAACCTGTTTTGTATCACGTTCATTATTGTAGTAAACTTTAAACGTGTTTTCTGAAGAATGACATTTTAGTGTTATATGACTTTACGCCAACGGTCATAACTTCATAATAAATGGTCCGATTTACAAAATTCTAATTTTGTTTCACAGACAATAGTTGTGAATGTGTTTTCTATGGAGAATATAATATATATTGTTATAAACACATTTTTTATGCATATTTTAGTCTTATTTTTTTGTTAAAAACTATGTATTTTTTAAAACTTTTTATTTAAAAACTTATAATTAAATAAATATTGAAGCCAAATTCAAAATTCTCCATAGGAACATGCTTCAATATAACATATCTTATCTGCAATAAAAATAATACCTCTAAGTTAATTACAAGTTTATTTATGTATGTTCTAATAATGTCCTAATTAGTCCCTTTAATTGAAATTAACTGATTAAAAAATTGCCGAAAAAAAAAGTTTATATATAAAAATGCATCATTTTTAATTTTGATATACTGCCAAAAAGTTTAAAATTATAAACTAAAAATTAAAGAAAATCATCTCAATTGTATAATGTATACCTTGGTTTCAGATTATCTGGCGCCGTCAGCAACACGAGGGCTATAATGCGCCGAAACATTCGTCATTTGACAAGCCAACATACATTTACAAACACCCATGCCTAACACGGAACTCGAACCCGCAACCTCGGGGTCTAGAAGCTAGCACGCTAACCACTGTACCGTTTGGTCGGCATAGACATTAAATGAAAATAATTTATTTCATTTCCTTCAGTGATCTTTTTCGTACCTATGCAGCAAATTTCAAAGAGGTTTTATAGAAAGTAGTTTCTAAATGCACTGGGCTAGTAGATTGTAACGCAGAGAGTACAGTAGTCCGAGAGGGGGGGCCGAAAACTGACCAAAAATTGACTTGGAATGAGTTGAACTAAAATCCGAATGCCAAATATGTCATAACTTGCCAAAAAGAGAACACACTTTTTCGTCTGGCAACCCATTGCATTTTGATTTTCAATGAGAAAAAGCGCAAACGATTTCTGATCTCTGGCTCGGAAATCTTGTATCTTTTAAAAGTAAGCCAAATTGGCGACATCAGTTATGTCATCAGTGACGTAATGTTTATTGCCAATTTGGCTCATTTGTGAAAGATGCAAGTAAGCCATAGCCACACATCCGAATCGTCTACAACCTTCTTAATTGAAAATTAAAGAGTGAGGGTTGCCAAATAAAAAAAAATAAAAAGTTCACTATTTGGCAAGTTATGTCGCATTCGGCAATTGGATTTAATTCAACTTATTTAAAGTAATTTTTTGACCAGTTTTGGTCATTTTTGTCACAGCAGATCAGTGGATTCGTAATCTACTCACTTTTTTACAATTTCTATAAAAAATTCAGAATGATGTTCGATGGGGTCCAAAAATTGCAGTCGCCTCTCAGTCTATAGGGAATGATCCTTACTAGGACTTACTCTTAACCTAATGCAGTCAATCAAATTATTCCATTCTTTCACTTAGATATGTATTTATATTTAAATGCTTTCACAAAATTCTATTAGACTGTGAGGCGATTGCAATTTTTGGACCCCATCGACGAAGTCTGTGAGTGAAGGAGTACTCTGAATATCTGAGAAGCGATTCAGTTAAGCATAAAGAATTCACAATAGTTAGAAAAACAATTTTATGAAAAGAAATAAACTTGACTATCACAACTGTTTTTGTTACTTTTTATATTTTTATTCGAGAAAAATGCCGAGACTTTCAACAATAGATGACATGAACGGACTAGATATTTGCAGTATGGTAAAAATAAAAAATAAACTGTTTCTGTGTAGGATTCATCAGGAATCAGCCCCTCTTACATAGTGGGTGTCCGAATCAAATGTCACAACCCCAATTTGGAAAGGCCGCTATATTTAACAGAAAATTAAAATGTATAAGTAAAATGTAAAATTAGATAAAAAAAACTCAAAGTTTTTTAAAACAAATAAGTGCACTTCTACATGGACTTCCTTAGTAGCTCTGAGGAGATTTAGCCGCTAGTCCAGTTCCAGCCGTGTTCGCTGTAGCACTACCGTAGTCACAGTTGCAATACAGTCAATCAGGGTAACATTAAACCACATTTTCAGTATTTTCTTCTTTCCCACTTATGTTTTAATAATATTTTCTGACCTAATGGCATAAAATGGAAGAATAAACATTAAATTATATTTTAGTTTACACAAATTAGTAAATGCTGATGATGAAAGCACCAAATAATAGGAAAATAACCCGGTGCAAAGTTACCCTGACATTCAGGGTAATTTTGAACCACTATCAGAAGTTTCATATAAAATAATTTTTTTTTATTCAATTTAGGAGTCTAGACTACTTTGAACGAGTAAAATTAAGTTTCTAAGTATTTGAAACATTATCAGCTGCAGTTATCAATACCATAAAGTTTGGATATTTTAATTAACACCACAAAGAATATAATAGGTAGGAACAGTGGATGACGAATCACATGAATATATTGCAAAAAAACCCTATTTATTATTCAGTTCTAACATTCAAATATAGTGAAAAAATAATCTTTAGTTCATTCACTTAAATACAAACTCATTATATCAATTAAAAATTGAGAAGGATAAATAGAAAATAATAAAACTGATAGGCCGCCCTAATGCTATTAGTTAAGTATTATGGTGTTTGTAAGTCACAATGTGGCACAAATATAAATATTCTACTCTTAATGTTAGAAATAGTATGATAATATAAAAACAAAGTTCAAACTTCATAAAATTTCACTTTGGCATTCTTTAGATTAATAGTTTTGCTTCAAAGAAATAATCATTGATCTGGAAAGCTTATTCTCGTGTTCTAGCTGGATTGGTTGGTTTGTGCGCTTAACGACCTATTTTCATGCACAGTAAAGACAAATCAGTACGGGACCTAGAGCTTAACGTGGATTTCGAACCACAACGAACATCCCTGCCTAATCTGGAATTCGAACCCGGCACCTGTGTTCTAGATGGAATAATAATTTCTGGAGATAATTTTTTAAACACGCCCAATTTTTCATACTACAGATCACCATTGATATTGGGCCATTTCCAATATGCACCAGATTTCTTCATGAACCACCAACTATCACATTGTCATTTAAGTCAATTTGGTCTGGGTACATTTCTCCATCGTATTGAATAATTACGTGGTCATAAACTTTGCATATGCCATAACCAAATTCTAAAACACTTGCATGCTCAGTGTATAAAATTCCTACCTCATTGATGTGTTTAACAGCCACCACATGGACAATCTCTGACTTTTTAGTAACATTCTCCACAGCAATTTGTGCAGTATAAACCTCATCATGTGCTTATTGTCCAACTTTCATCTCCTCCGAAAATGACAGTGTTATACATACCTGCAGACAGTTGTACAGTGTCACCTGCATCATCTAGTTCAGGTTGGTTGGTTTATACGCTCAACGACCTACAGCTTAACGTGGATTCCGAATTACAATGAACATCCATGACTCAGCCGGGATTCAAAACCGGAACCTTTGGCATGTGGGGCCAGAGCTCTAACCACACAACCTTTAGGTGGGTTATCTAGTTTAAGACTTTTACTCTTGCTGTCTCCCAGGAATTTATATGGTAGAGGACTTTGGACAATCCCATCATGTCCTTGCTATTCATATTCCTTTACCATTTATTTTTTGTGCATATAGATTTTTTCACTTACTCAACTGAAACGCTTTTTACAACCATTACAGGTCCGCAGATTTTTTTTTTAGTTCTGTGAACGTTTCTAATATAATTAGGTACTTCTTGAATTCACTCTTAACATTTTCATTTTATCGGATATTGCATAAAAGAGAAGATTCTGTAAATTAAATTGCATTTGTATGTATATAAATGTATTTAAAAGCAACCAAAAATAAATTAGAATAAAATATGAATTGCATGTGCAGTGTATACATTACACACTGTCATCAGCCTAACTTTGAACCGGCTCAAAGTTACACTGAATATGTGGTAAAATGATAGTGCCTTGGTGTTTTGCTTTTTACCAAATGTTAGTAAATAAATGACCATCAGCTACTAACAATTTCACTTTTTTAGAAAATTATATAGCTGATAAAGTGGTAAGTTGATTCTTACTTGCATAAATTAGTTGATTTACATCAACTTCAAATAAGCATTAAAATGGAACTTGAAAACAGTACTTCAGAAAAACAACTGAATGGCCAAATAAATTATGTACTATTTTGCCAATTCATTTTCTAAACTATAAGGCAAAAAGCCAATTTCACAATCTTGCCAGCAGTTTGCAGCAGTGGATCAAGAGCAGCTGTTTAAAACCAAAAATACTGAAAACTAGGAGGTGGCGCAAAGTTACACCCTATGGCTCAAAGTTACCCTGAATGACTGTAGCAGCGTTTATTGAAGCACGAAAATCTTCAACGTCACGGATGTTCTTTGAGGTGACTTTGATGTAGTACCAAAAGAAAAGATCCAGTGGAATGACGTTTGGAGATCTTGTAGGCAAGCAATTTGTCTTCCGGGTCTGGCTGGATTTTGGCGGGACGGGAAATAGAAATTATCGCCAAAATCTAAGTAGTCAGTAGCCAATTTTGTCTTATAACGCCAATGTATTGCTAATATTTTTTTTTTTTTTTCTCAATTGGTTGTGCCCCCTCAGGGGGTTTACTTTCTTTAAGTAACACGGGCTTCACAACCCCGGGGTGCCCCAGTGATCTATCCCTTCATCTGTCGTACCTTCCTTTTTAGGTTTTGTATTTATTGTTTGGCTTCTCTTCCATCCCTCGTTGTGGTTACCTCTTCAGAGGTGAGGGCTCCCCTTGAGAAGCTTTGTGCCGCTCTGTTGCCATCAGCTTCTCTCGGGGATTAAATCACCCACGTGTTTGCCGTGCGTGGAGACCCGTGTCCCTGGAAAAGGGGATCCTGGTAGTTGAGGGACGACATACTGTCCCTATACACTACTTTGGCCCTTGCTTCAGATAAACGGGAGGTGTACATTGGTCCCATGTGCATCAATCGGCTGGTCGTCCGACTTCGTCGGCGGCTTGGGATCAAGCGTCCGGCTCGTCTGCTGGGAATCTCGTTAAGGGTGGAGACATCTACAGGGACGAGCCGGTTGCGTATAGACACTAGATAACCTGATGGTGTTATGCCGTGCGTAACAGTTTAGTTACTATTTTTTTTCCTTTTGCTTGGTTTTGTTGCTTGCCGGTGTGCACCATCCCTGATATCGAGGACTCCATGGTGGGTGGGATTCTAGTGTCCGAATTTCTATTTCTTTATTTTATGATGGCTTTTTCTTTATCCAGCCCCACGGGAGGCCTAAATCCCCAACTTCAACAAATAAAACGACCAATCGATATTGATGACAATAATGCAACAAAAAAACAAGCTACTCCACTTAATGTTCCATCTTTCATAATAGTTCATTCCGAATCCGGTGAATTAGGAAAAATGTTCCCTATTTTTCATTCAAAAAGGGATAAAAGGTATCTGTGGCAACGAGTCAAAAGCAATTAAGAAGCTAAGATCGGGTGACTTTCCTTATCGAAACTAAAGATCCGAGACAATCTCAATATTTACTCTCTGCAACAACAATAGGCACTATCCAAATAACCGTATCACCACATAAAGCCCTCAATTCTAGTCAAGGCGTAATATCTGAATCGGATCTTCAACATGTTGAAGATTCCGAAATACTAAGAGAACTCTCCCCCCAAGGGGTCACAGATATACGCCGTATTACTATCAAACGGGACAACAATATAATAAAGACCAAACACATTATCCTTACTTTCAATACTCCTAACCTCCCCAATAGAATAACTGCTGGCTACCTAAGTTGTCCCGTACGACCTTTCATCCCGAATCCATTGAGGTGCTTTAAATGTCAGAAGTTCGGGCATTCCAAAAACACATGCAGAAGTGATCACGAAGTTTGCGCAGTGTGTGGCAGCATTGAACATCTGAGCTAAGGCTGCAAGGCTGAGCCCACCTGCGTAAACTGCTCTGGAAACCATCCATCTTTTTCCAGAACGTGCAAAACATACATTAAAGAAAAGAATATCCAGGAAATTAAGACCCACAATAACATCTCGTATCCGGAAGCCCGAACTATCTATGAAACTACAATAGAAAATTCTATGGCCAAAACAATAGCTAAAGCAACTGCCTCCAAACCAACTCAAGTAAAGTCTATGGCCACTCAAACAGATATTCATATCCCAAATACTCAAATGTCACCCGAACAGCTACTTAAGTGCTTTTTCCCTCTCGCCAAACACAGTACCTTTTCTGTTCAAACAGACCCAATTCCCGGAAATTCAAAATCAAATATAAATCCTAAAAAAACTCCTATAAAACCTCCAAAAAATAAAAAAACTATCTGATACAAAGCAATCATATAAACCCGGAGAAGCTTTGAAAAACAGAATACAATCAAAAATCCAACAGAATACAAAGAAGAAAGCTAAAGCGAAGGAAGAGAAATCTGGACCATCTGAGTCATCGGAAGATGAAACTGATGTCATCTCGGGTCTTGACCCAGGTGACATGGAGGTCGACCCAGGCCTCGAGACCCCTAAGCTTCTTCAACCAAGAAGCAGGTCACTCGACCGGCGGATCGCTAATCTTTCCAAGAAATATTCAATATGTTATCTTGGGATTGTCGCGGGTTCCACCACAATTCGGTAGATATAAAACACCTCGTAGATTTACACAAACCTGTCTGTTTCTGTTTGCAAGAGACGCTCTTGAAGCCTTTTCAGAGCTCTCTTGTTAGGGGGTGCCATATTGGGTATAGTCCCCTACGTAAGGACTATATCAGCGGCGACCGAGCTAGCGGTGGTGTTGCTATATTTACATATAATAGCAATCCATCCACCCCGCTATCGCTCTCTACCAACTTACAAGCTGTTGCCGTTAGAGTCGCTGTGAAAAATATATTAGTAACAGTTTGCTCAATCTATCTCCCCCCCTAATCGTAACATCCGACAATCAGAATTAGACAGGCTTTGTGACCAGCTTCCACCCCCTATTATTTTAATGGGGGATTTCAATGGTCACAGTCCTCTTTGGGGTAGCCCAGATGTAAATCAACGTGGTAGACAAGTCGAAAAAATGATAGATGACCAAAATCTGTGTCTTCTAAATAATGGGCAACATACACACTTCCACACCCCGTCGAGGACGTTTCACGCCATCGATCTTGTCTTGTGTTCTCCATCTCTCCTACATCTATGGTCGTTTCATGTCGGACGGGATCTCTTCCACAGTGATCACTTCCCCGTCCGTCTGGAGATGCTAGGAGTTGGTGCTGTTCCCTCTGTTCGCGCTCCTCGTTTTATATTTGAATCAGCAGATTGGGAACAGTTTTCTTCCCTCGTCGATATCTCTGACGAGATGGTGAACCAAGACGATATCGATGAAGCGGTAAATTCTATCACCCGTGCCATATTGGAAGCTGCTCGTTTTTCCATTCCTATAACATCTACAAATCTACCGAAAATTCCGAAACCATGGTGGAATCACGACTGTAAAAATGCACATAAAAAGCGGAGGAAGGCTTGGGGCATTTTTCGCCGATGTCCCACTGAAGCCAACCTCATCGCCTTAAAATGTGCCCGAGCTGAAGCTCGTACGATCCGCCGGCGTAGCCAGAAGGACTCTTGGATGCGTTATGTCAGCACTATAACATCGGATACCTCTTCTAAAAGGGTCTGGAACAAAGTAAATAAAATCAAGGGCCAATACCCAAGACACTCTATTTCTGTCTTGGAAACAGATCTGGGTATTGTTTCAGACCCTAAAGGTATTGCTGATACTCTGGCTGACTCGTTCGCAAAAGTATCCAGCAACTCGAATTACAAAGAGCCGTTCGCCTCTATCAAACGCAAATCTGAGAAAACTAAACTAAATTTTTCATCTACCGAGTTGGAAGACTATAATGCTGATTTCACCATGGCTGAGTTAATGCGAGCTCTGTCAAATACTCGCGGCTCAGCTGTTGGTCATGATGAAATCCATTAGAGTATGCTGAAACATCTCCAGCCTCTCCAACTCAAGTTCCTTCTCAAGCTATATAATAGAATCTGGCGGGAAAACAAATTTCCGTCAGCATGGCAACGCGCTCTTGTAATTCCGATTGTCAAGCCAGAAAAAGACGCTAAGAGTCCTTCCAGCTACAGACCAATAGCATTAACTAGTTGCTTATGCAAACTATTAGAAAAATTAGTCAATGCTCGTCTGCTTTTTTATTTGGAACACAACAATTGTCTCTCTCGGTTTCAAAGTGGTTTCCGTCGTGGGCGAAGTACACTTGACAACCTGCTCCTCCTTGAAACATCCATTCGGGAGGCATTTGTCAAGCGAAACCATTTGGTGTCTGTATTTTTCGACATGGAGAAAGCCTATGACCGTACTTGGAGATATGGTATCCTCAGAGACCTTCATAATTTAGGTCTCAGAGGAAATTTACCACTCTTTATTGAGAATTTCCTTTCTCGGAGAGTCTTCCAAGTACGCGTCAACTCTGTCTTATCAGATGAGTTTGTTCAGGAGCAAGGCGTTCCCCAGGGAAGTGTATTGAGCTGCGCACTGTTTATCATCAAAGTTAACGACATTATGACCTGCCTACCACCTGCAGTGTCTGGTTCGCTTTTCGTCGACGACTTTCAAATATCGTGCGCCTCAATAAACATGTCTCTTATTGAAAGACAGATTCAAATTGCCATCAGAAGGATTTCGGACTGGGCTAATCAAAATGGCTTTGCATTCAATGCACAAAAAACCGTGGCCATGCACTTCTGCAGGAAACGTGAGCTTCATAACGACCCTGAGCTTTTTATAAATGGGGCTCAGATACCTATTGTATCAGAAACGAAGTTTCTTGGGGTCATTTTCGATCCGAAGCTCACGTTCCTGCCTCATATAAAACATCTGAGAGTAAAGTGCACTAAAGCTCTGAACCTTCTGAAAGTGCTATCTAACACTTCCTGGGGTGCTGATACCACCTCCATGTTGAGAATATACAGATGCCTTATTCGTTCCAAACTTGATTATGGTTCTGTGGTGTACGGATCCGCCAGAAAATCGGTGTTGATGCTCCTTGACCCTGTCCACCACCAAGGTGTCAGAATCGCGTCGGGAGCCTTCCGTACATCACCAATTCCAAGTGTACTTAATATATGTTTGGAGCAACCTTTGAAACTGAGACGAGACAAGCTGTCTTTAAAATTTTATTTTAAAATTAAAAGTCACCCACGTCATCCTCTCTCTCATAATATTTATAATCCATCTCATACGAGACTTTTTAACTCACGCCCATATTGCATTCCATAATTTTCATTGCGAATTCATTCAATTCTTACATCTCATAATATTGATAATTTCAGGATTCGTCCTCTCACATTCACACAACCACCTTGGCATCCTCATAACATCAAAGTTTTAAATGTATTTGGTAATTTTAAAAAATGTGAAACACCAGATGTAATATTTACTCAGCTGTTTTATTACCATAGGCATAACTTTTCAAATTTTAAAGCAATGTATACGGATGGGTCGAAAAGCCAGGGACATGTCGGAGCAGCTGCAGTTTACGACGATAACATCTGCTCACGTGAGCTGCATCAAAGCTGCTCCATCTTTACAGCTGAGTCCCTGGCTATCTTCTTGGCCTTGCAATATATTTTACAGCAAGGCCATAGCCAGTGGATTATTTATACAGATTCGAAGAGCTGTTTAGATGCGTTAAGTAATCCACTCAGCCAGACCCATCCTTTTATTTTAGATATTTTAAAGATTCATTCAACACTTTTAGATAGAGGTTTTAATGTTCTTTTTTGTTGGATCCCAGGTCATGTGGGGATCATGGGTAACGAGCGCGCAGACATAATAGCTCGAACTGCAAGTGGACCTAGGAGCACTTGGCTCTGCCCTGACGACACATATAAAGCTTGTGACACTGCTCTGTCTCTCACTTGGCAGGCCATGTGGGATGCACAGACAGCTAACAAGCTGCGTTCGTTTCAGCCCTCAATTTCCGGATTCGCGCCCATTCAGCTATCTCGGAAAAGGGAAGTGCTCCTGACCCGTCTTAGAATAGGCCACACTCGTTTTACCCATGTGCATCTTCTGCTGGCAGAAGATGCCCCCACATGCAATACCTGTGGAGTTATGTTTTCTGTGTTTCATATTTTAAATGAATGTCCAGCTTTTAACGCCATCAGATTGAGATTTTTTAAAATTAATCATCCTCCATTATCATCTCTTTTAAGTTCACCCCCACATGAAAATCTTTTTAGATTCTTACTTGAGATTGGATTTTATTACTTGATTTAGAATTTTATTTCAAATCTTTTACCCTTTGTTGATCTCAATATATTTTTAATCGTTTATTTTTAACATGGTAGATTTAGATAAATTTTTTCGGCGCAGTATGGCCCACGTGAAGCCCTTTCGCCAGAAAAATCGAACCAACCCACTCAATTGGTTGTTGAAGTTAAGGAGACTTGATTTGGACATCCGGTAATTTGGTGCACATGCTTCTGAGATTTTTACAAATATAGTCAAACGGCCTCTCGACTGCATGAAGTAAGTCGCCTTAGAACATATAGTCCCAAGTGAATTAGAAGTCTTTCTTGTCAAGTTAAAAACTTAATTTAAGATAAAGTTTACACCCCTTGCCACACAGTTGTAATCCTAGAAGCACTATCTTTTCAACGGGTTTTGAAAATTTGAACGAACTATTGCTTCAGATAATCATTTTTCGTGGTCTCAATGCACAAGTGCATCCTATTTTATTAGATCTGTTGGATATTAAAGTAATATTTTTGATAATTTATATTTTTTCTAAGAGTTACCGAGAAAGATTCAGTCACCAAATAGACTCGTAGTTTATTTGAAAGGCCTAGTAAGGATCATTACCTATACTCACTATGCTATTATCTTCTAGCCAAGTGCACTTAGAAACCACTTTGTATAAGAACTTAAAAATTGGTGAGTCGGTATACGAAAGAGATCACTTAATGAAATGACATAAATTAAAAACTCGAAAATAGCGTCTAATGTATGTTATTTTATATTTGAAATCCTTATGTCAATGCAGTGACTCCCCCTGGTTTTGTCTTTTGCTAATTTAGTTTTCATTTGTGAAATATAGACATTAAATGAAAAGAATTTATGTGTTGTTGTTGTTGCTGCTGCTAATCCTCACAGTCTGACGGAGTCAGACAAGATCCACGAGTTCGTTAACAAAAAGGAAGTCGAAGACTAGGAGAGGATTGCTAAAGAGATCCTCCTTAGAGAGTCCCACGGCAATCCAAGAGCTGCTCAGGAGAGGCCTGATGATTTTGGCACTTGGTGCAGGTGGCGAAAGTTTTCCTGCCCTCGTTGAAAGTGAGGCACTTGATGTGACAGCTAGCAAGCCTTGATAGAACAGTCCGGGTACGTCTGTCACACGGGAGGTCAAGGGACAAACCCGGTTAAGATGTTATGTCATTTCAATAAGTGATCTTTTTCGTACCTACTCAACAAATTTCAAGGTTTTATAGAAAGTAGTTTCTAAATGCACTGGGGTAGAAGATGGTAAGGTTGCGAGTATAGGGAATGATCCTCTCAAGGACTTCCTCTTAATGCATAGTTATCGACTCTTTTTTTTTTTTTTTAATCTTTTCAAGAACAACAGTTATATATTTAAGGCGTATGGCGGCAAAATAAATCTTCCTTTTCCTGAATGAAATCGGACATAGCACAAGGTGTAGTAATCGGATTATCTTCGTGTTCCATAAGACGCTGACTAAACATCTTTGAAAACACATCATCCGGTCGTTTATAATCCGGGTCTGCCGGTCGACACTCAAGGTCCCAATCGTCGGGTATCAAGTGTCTGGTGATGGCCCGGAAATACTCCAGGGGACAGTACTCCGCGCAGCCTTCTAACTGGAGGACATGGGGCACGTGGCTCGTGATGTCTTCCGGATGAGTGGAGTTGAGGTAAAGTAGGCGCACTTCCTTCAATCCTGATGGCCTCTGGTACAGTTCAAACAGAAGGGTTGCGCAGAAAGGTGGACGCTTCTGGTTGTAAACACGTAGGGCTTGAAGAAGAGCTATAATGTTAACATCGTGCTGAAAAGATTTCAAAAGTTAAACACGATGCTTTCATTGATATAGATAAACAACTGGATAGACTGTTTAGTGCTGGGGGGGGGAAAGGAACATGTTGACAGATCGTTGGATGAAAGAAAAATACGGATTGCCGAGGGTTGCAAAAAAAATAAAAAAATCTTGGATTGTACAGAGCAGAGCTGTCAATAGTAGACCTTAACTCGTACGGCACGTTTTTTTTTCTTGCATTGCCATCGGAGCAGTCTATCAAGTTGTTTATCTATATCGATGGATACTTTATATTGCACAGTTTGGTTTACAGCTTATTGCTAAGTGTAACTTTTGGATAGCACATAAACTGTTTCATCCATCTATATAGATAAGCAACTGGCTAAACTGCTTAAAGCTGGGAAGAGGAAGTCATTTCCAGATCGTTGGGTGGACGAAAAATACGGATTGCTGAGGATTGAAAAACAAAAAAAATCTTGAATTGTACACATTAGAACTGTCAATAGTACACCTTAATTAGTAAGAATGTGCAAAAACATATCTACTCTAGCACTTTACAAGGTTTCCTGCATTCCCATTTAACTATAGGAGTGAACTGTGATTGAATAATTGTCCACTCATCATCATCAACCCTTGGGCACATTTTTTCCCCTTGCATTGCCTTTGAAGCAGTCTATCCAGTTCTTTATCTATATCGATGGATACTTTATACTACACAATTTGGTTTACAGCTTATTAATTTCTAACTGCAACTTTTGAATAGAACATAAGCGGTTTCTTCCTTGCATTCAGATGAAACTAATTGAATTGTCCCATAATCTTCCCCATCTAATGGTTTGTAATGGGTTGTCCTTGATTACTGGGAGACGCTAACTCGTTTGGGGGAGATTTTCTAGCATAGACCCCTATGGTGATTGCTAAGACTACTTCTACTTCAGGTCAATAACCAAGCATGCACTCTCCAGAAATTGTAGTTAAGGATAAGTTTTTATGAAACATGCCAGTATGAGTAATTGAACATGTTAAATGGGGGTTGATTGAATGGAAATTTGTTATTGCAACGTCGACACTAGCCCAACTACACCAAAGACACTATATTAAGTATATTGCCTAAAGAGAAAATTAGTTTTATTTGAAGTTGAAATATAAAGCTATATCAGACATCTAGACAGAAGAGACCAGACGGTATGTCATAACCCTCGCGTGAATTAATTTTGGATGTCCTCAACTAGGCGCTATGAAGTATTCCTAAACAGATATGTTGCCATTGATTCATCAAATGGCCATTAAGATGTCAAAATATACAATATACGTATAAAATTAAAAACAGAATAAATAGAAAAAGGTATTAGTTGTCAGACATTTTATACAATGAATCTCATTTGAGAGATAGACAACAGTAATAAAAGGTTTGAATACTTACGGAAGAAAACATTTGAACTTTAATATGTGGAATATTTCCCGCTATTTTTTCATCCATATTTTCAATAATTTTTCCGAGAATAGGTCCTGTTATGAAATGGAATTCACTAATTAGTGAACATAGATTTTTAAACAATTAAAAATTGAATAATATTTTTTCAAAAATAATTCAAGAAAAAGCACAAGCATCACGAAACCTGTAGCTCGAATGATATCTTTTCTCTGGAAATATTACTAGGTAGATTTGTCATCACATTTGTAGATATGTCAAAGAATGTTGACCCAGGACGGAAAAGTGTTTGTAGAAGCTCATCACTATATTAGCAGAAGCTAAAACTTATTATAAGTATTGAATCTGGCGATAAGAAAGATGGCAACGATAATGAAGAGATGCAATCAAATCACGAGAGTCGGAGATGATATTCAGTGGACGACGCCATTTTTATGTGGCTTCAGATTGGTCTGGATTTTCGTAATGAAAGGAGTCAGTTTCGTAGGCGCTTCTTTTGTAATTAGTATCTTTTGTGTTCTCTTAATTTTATCGTAAAGTAAAGCTATCAAAAAATGTTTCTAATTATTTTAAGTCTGCGTTTTAATTTACCTTTTAGCAATCACTTTTAATCTATTCACATTTTACACTTTGTTTCTCCTGAACAGTACCAAAAGGGCTAGTTGGTACGCTCAACAACATATTCTTGTGCACAATAACAGCTAATCAGACCGGGACCTACAGCTTAACGTGGATTACGAATCACACCAAACATCCATGCCTAAATCCAGGATTTCGAACCCGACATGCAACACCAGAGCGCTAACCACACAGCCGTCACGTGAGCACTTAGTAGAAGTGCATAGAATAATAGACTATATGGCCGTGAATTTGAAAAATGGCATAAGTCAGGTTCAACGGGAATTCAACTTGTAAACAAACTGGTACAGTTCAATCAGCTTCAAGGTCATGCATTATGTGATTCTTTACACACTTCTAGTCAGGGACGTACTGGCCATAGAGTTGTCCTATGCCGTACTAGCCATAGACCGAGCCGGTCAGTGTCTGCACAAAATGGGTTGGTCAGCTACAGAAATTCTTTTTTTTATATTTATTTTATTTTTGATATAAAAGTAGTTGCCTTCCTTAAAGGTTATTTTTTAAGTCCAATGGATTAAAATCACAGTCTTTTACCATTAATAATATATATTCTCGCATTACGACTTTTTACTTAATTTTATAATTTTTAAGGTTCAATATATAATACCATTTCTGATGTCATTTTCTAACAAACACCTTTTGTATACCTTTTGCAATTCAGATTTTTTTGTTAGAATTTTTGCAACAAACTGAAAATAGCTTTCGGAAACCAAGTTCACTCAAACTAGTTATAAATTGTAGAGTCAGAATAAATTTTATTTAAGTAAACTAATAATTAAAAAAATTAAAAAAAATTAAATTAATTAATAAACTATTAATTATTTAAATTAATACTAAATATAAATATTTGAATAATAAAATATATTAATTATTAAAACTATTATTATTTATTAAAATTAAAATTATTTTATTATTAAGAATAATTAGAATTATATTGAACAATTTTAGTCGGCGTAAATCTAAAATCACCGAGCCAATTGAATGTCCCACTCCATATTTGCTTGTGCTCAAAATAAAGAATTTGAAGTTGTGTTAAATTTGTAACTAGAGTGCGATGTGCTCTATCTAATCTCTAAAAAGCTAATCCAAACTTTGTCGGTGACCTTATACGTGAAGTACACGTTTTCAATTGAATCTCCGTATAAATTTTGATTCTACTTTGGTATGTATTCTCCATACTAAACTAGCCCAAATTCTGTTGGTGACCTTATACGTGAAGCACACGTTTTCAATTGAATCTCCGTATAAATTTTGATTCTACTTCGGTATGTATTCTCCATACTAAACTAGCCCAAATTCTGTAGGTGACCTTATACGTGAAGCACACGTTTTCAATTGAATCTCCGCATAAATTTTGATTCTACTTTGGTATGTATTCTCCATATTATAAATTGCAACGAAAACTATCAACTTTCTTACCTGCCCTAAGCCTTTGCTGCAATTCGGAATCGTAGAGATAGTTGAATAAAATCTGCGAAAGCTCCTTTAGATCATTCCAATAAGGTTCTATCCATGATGGAACTGGTAAGCCCTGTGACTTCTGAAATAAAGAAGCGAGATTTCGAGAGTCATTGCCAAGAGAATAACGCATCTATTCGCATGCTTCACTACCATTGCATTCGGTAGAAAGATTGGCCAGAATTAATAGTCAGAAATCGGCCAGAAATGATAACATCAAATTTAGTGATATTGAGAAACAAATATGTGTTTAATTGGACGAGTTTGGCACAAAAAAAAAAAAAAAATGCGATAGAATTCTTACCAAACGCAGCTTACCCAAACCTCCTAAAAACTGTTTTTCTTGGGGAGAAATATCACTTCTTTAAAAAGTATTGAAGTCAACATTTTGCTAATAGGGTCTACTATGGATCATTGCCGACCAAACGGTATAGTGGTTAGCGTGCTAGCTTCTAGACAACGAGGTTGCGGGCTCGAGTCCCGTGTTAGGCATGGGTGTTTGTAAATGTATGTTGGCTTGTCTAATGACGAATGTTTCGGCGCATTATAGCCCTCGTGTTGCTGACGGCGCCAGATAATCTGAAAACAATCAGCCAACTATTGGATCATTTACCCAACAAAATTGCACTAAACATACTGCTGCGAATTTTCCACAGAGGCAATGTGGGCACGGTTTTTATTAAATAAAAACTATTATTTATTCACTTCAAAAACTCACAAAATTTATTCTAAGACAACACTGTAATCACTCTCAAGCTTCAACACAAGCTTCAGTAAGAACAACTTCGAATACAGCGATTATACAAGTTCACTCTAGTAGGTAAACAAAGCGATCAGCTTTCATCGAAGTCAAACTGAAAACTTTCCCGATCTCCGATCTTATTTATATCCGGAGAATGAGAACATTCTCAAAATATCCAGCCAATTCGTCGAAAAAGAAGCATCTCGAAATTTCTCGATTGCTTTAGGTGTTGCCACCTTTTTCTAACCAGTATTATCACTGCTAATAAATAAAATAAAATAAATTACAATAGAATTTTAAAATAATACGTCACTATTTACACTATATACAGACAATTTGTGCAACAATACTTATAAGTAATTAAGGGTATAGAACATCGCACAACTTTCATTTACACTTAATATTGGTCACTGCATTTAAATTTGTTATGGATTGATATAATTTACCGTTTCCGTTTTAATTTTTTCATCATCATTTTAAAAAATAGCCAATTTGAAGATATTACAAATTATTTCATTGGCGGAAGAAAAAAAAACACGTCTAAATGACAAAATTGGCGATATACTTTTTGATAAATATTACGTTATCCTTTCAGTCAATTGCGGGATGGGAGATGGTCAAAGAAAGAGAACTCTGTGTTAAATGCATTCGTTTTTAGCCTTTTTACGCCTTTATTGCATCGCAACGGACATTTCAGTTGGTTGTTTTTAGATTATCTGGCGCCGTCAGCAACACGAGGGCTATAATGCGCCGAAACATTCGTCATTAGACAAGCCAACATATATTTGGTTGGTTGGTTGGTTGTATTCAGATTATCTGGCGCCGTCAGCAACACGAGGGCTATAATGCGCAGAAACATTTCGTCATTTAACAAACCAACATACATTTACTAACACCCATGCCTAACACGGGACTCGGAACCCGCAACCTCGCGGTCTAGAAGCTAACACGCTAACCACTATACCGTTTGGTCAACCGGAAATTTCGGAGGTGGTGGATGTTTAAAGCACCTTAAAAGGTATTAACCACATAAATTTTGATCAATATCAATAGAGGCGTTTTATTAGCAATTGCTAAAAAATATAAATTTTTCAAAGGCAGACATTATGCGCATTTTTGACGTAACCCTTAATGACAGGTCGCATGTCCACCACTAACCCGTATGTGAAAGTTGAACATCGTAGGTCAGTTCATTACGGAGTTATGCTGACCACGGACTCACACACAGACATTTTTTCTATAACACTTTTTTGAACTCAGTACGTTTCCAAAGGCGTAGAAATATAAAACAATACTAAAAAAAATATATAAATACTTTTATTACACTATGTTAACATGTGGCTAATTAAAAGTAACAATAAACGAATATACATTAAAAACTCTTGTCAAGCGAATTTGATTATCAAAAATTCTTTACAATGTTTAACAACGCGACATTGTTCTAGAAAACTTTTAACGCGCTATGTAATCTACTAACTTCTAACTTAGTTGAAAAAATACAACATTAATTTTTTCTAGAACAACGTTCCGTTAAATTTCTTTTATAACAAAGTTGATACACAAAGTTGAACTAAACGTTATTGTAGAGCAAAGTTGAATTTAACATTGCCGATACAAAAGATTAAAATTTAACTTATTTTAACAACTTTATTCAATGAAGCAAAATCGCAATACAGAAATTTTAACTTCAACTTCATTTATCAACTTCTGTTTTTTGTATGGCTTTATTGAATGAAGTTGATAAACAAAGTATCTTTCTAGTCTTGTGGAAGTAGTTGCAATTTCAAATTAATTCAGAAAGAATTTGCATCAAACATTCTTGGAGTACAAAGTTGCATTACATATCGTCGCAGAACACTTTGTTGCATGATGAAAAAGAAAATGTCTTTAAGAACTGCTTACCTCAATCTCAATAGTGTCTTGGAAAAGCAGTGCCCAGGACCATTCCTCAAATGCACCGTGAAGCTTCATGGCTCTAAACAGTGGCTGTGAATAAAAACAGATCAATACACACATACATATATAATCGACGTAATTATTTAATAGATTCAGACATGGCTATTCAATTACGATAAATACATAACTACTTTACTACATTTAAAGATGTAAATTTTGATTGTTGAATGATGCACTCAATGGTCATTGGATTGGATATTTTCTGATACAAGAGCTACGCTAGGGATATACTGAGCTGAAACATCGTTTCATCAAGATTTGGACTGATGAATGTAAAATAGAAGATAGCTTTTCAGGAAATTTTTTTAATTTTTACGATAGTTTATCTAAAGTCATTATTTTTTTTTACTAATTTTCAATCAGGACAATTAGAACCATCGATTTATTATTATCAATAGACTGCGCGTTCCCATTTCAATTATACAACGAGAATGAAACCAAAATAAATCACATGAGTAGGGACTTTTTGGGAGCAGGGTTGCAGATTTGGCGGGTTTCTCCTCACTCAGGTGATAAGGGATAATAAGATTATTAGTTAAAGGATTAATTTTACGACGTAGCCAAATTAAAAACCACGTGACTGATAGACGAATTTTGTGATTCATTTTGGTTTCATTCTCGTTGTATGATTGAAGTGGGAACGCGCAGTCTATTGATAATAATAAGTCTATGATTAGACCCCATCAATTATAATTCACGGCGCCTATTTGCTATGACAGAAAATGTCAACGCAAAATGATTTACGATAATAATAGAGATGTATACTGAATAATATATGAAATATCATATCCGCATTGCATAGGGACTTGGGAAATATCTAATTACACTTTAGAAATAGGAGAAGAAAAAAATGAAAACGAAAATTTATTGTTATTATAGTGGCACCATTGGTCTTAAGTTGATGACCAGGAGTGCTCATCATGGCGAAATTTTTTATTTAACTCATTATACGATATCTACTTCTTATATCACGATATCTACTTCAATATCCGTTAGTGGGAAAAAATCACCTTTTTAGTATAAGGGATGTCCTCAAGAAGAAAATACACAATGCACAATCTAGTAAATGAACGCGAATAATGCCAGATTCTTAAACTTATATGCTCAATTACCTTTAATCTAGTTTTAACTTTTTATTCAGAATTCAAATATGATAATGCAATCATTTATGTGTATGTAAGCAGTTAATTCAATAGAAGAAATCAGATAAAAATAGTACCCGAGATAACGACAATAACAAAAGAAATAACTACAATAACAGATGAAATAGCAATACCAACAGAAGAAATAACAATAAAAACAAAAGACATTAATAATGATTGAAGATAGATTATTAACGACAGGAGATATAATAAGAACAGAAGAAATAAAAACAACAATAGAAGAAACATTAATAACAACGGAAGAAACACTAATAACGGCAGAAGAAACAACACTCAACATAAGAAATATATGTAACAACTGAAGAAATAACAATAGCAACAGAAGAAATAACAGCAGTAGAAATAACAACAATGGCAATAGAAAAAAAGACAACGCTAACAGAAGAAATAATAACAATAACGACAGCAGAAATCAGAAGATATATTAATAACGTCAGAATAATTAATAATAATGATAGAAAAAATTGCAATAACAAGAGAAATAACAACAATAACAGAAGACTTAATAATAACAGAAGAAATACCTATAAGAATAACAGAACAATAACTGAAACATAATAACAACAACAGAAGAAATAACAACAGGAAAATTGTAATAACAATAGAAAAAAAAATAACTATAAAAATAACGGTACTAGAAGAAATTATAATTGCAAAAAAAGCAATACTAAGAACATAGTGTGTACCACTCTGAATTTCAATTCTTCATAGCAGTTGTATCTGAAAATCAGCAACTGGTTTTTGATAGAATAGTGAGATTTAGAATATAGAATCTTTGGAATAAAGCAAGCGAAATACCTTGTATTTCGCAATCAAGTGATAGAATTCTTCAGAACTGAAACGTCTTCCTTGGTCTTCAAAAGATCGAGGACAGTCACTTTCCAAAGATAAATACTGAGGGAAAAAGTAACGTGCACACATAAAGTAACTATCCAGTTACACGTAGCATTTTTAATTTAAAAATCATACATCTTAACCATATATTATACTTCCCAGAAATAGCATTATATATTATATTTCTTATAAAATTTAAAGTGTGTAACTCGTTTGGAAATGTTTGAATACGCTATATTTGTAATATTCATATTATACAGAGAAAAAAAAATATGTATATATATATATATATATATATATATATATATATATATATATATTTTTTTTTTTTGTAGAATGGCTGCATATTAGTCAAACTTTTATGTCTTTCAAATAAGTACATTACATGATATTTTTTTACTACGTATGCTTATTTTTTTTTAATCATAAAGCTGTGGATAAAGTAAAGTTATTGCTGTTTAAAATTGTCTAAGGCCTGTATTCATATTTTCATAAAAAGTATACATTCTACTGAGACCTGGAAAATAAATTCTAGCGATTAAAATAAGTAAAAAAATTATTCATATCGTCTGGGTTTTTTTAATACCACAAATTAACTATGTAGGTTAGATATTAAAAATGAATTAATACATGTCAGATACTTAAACTCTTTTTGAATAGTTTATTCGTGGTCTGAAACCGCACTTAAAAAGTATATCCTGTTAGTTGATTGATTGAAGTTTTATGGCACTAGGGTTTCATTAGGGCCATGCTGAGTATATCCTCTTGTAAGCGTCTGTGTGTTTGATTGGTGATAACAAATTCTTGTAATATTTTGTTTCTTCAGGTATTTATTCAACGTGGTCTTAACAGTATGTGTAAAAATGTTTACTAATATTTATAACGAGCCCAGGAAAGGATCATCACAAAAGGTAAAAGCAGTGGTAGAAATAATGTTGGTTGTTGGTTGTATTCAGATTATCTGGCGCCGTCAGCAACACGAGGGCTATAATGCGCCGAAGCATTTCGTCATTTAACAAACCAACATTCATTTACAAACACCAATGCCTAACACGGGACTCGAACCCGCAACCTCGCGGTCTAGAAGCCAGCACGATAACCACTATACCGTTTCGTCGGCGTAGAAATAATGAGTCACGATCATTGTTCAATGGTGGATCCAGCGCCTCTCGCTGGATCAGTCGCTGGATCAGTATTAAATATGAAAAAAATAAAGACGAAAAATATTTTATCTGTTGTTTGTCATGACCATAACTATAATAAACAAAAGTCTAACACTGGCAACAGAAACTACCTTATAGATAAAATTATTTAATTTATCTATATAATAAGCTTATGAACATTTAAAAGGTTGGAATTAAAAATAAAACCAATGTATTACATTGTTTTTACCGATCACGTTTTAACGATTCCGGATTACGATAACGACATTCCGGAATCACTGTTATCCTTGACAATTCGCAGGCGATTCCAGAATCACTGATATCCCTGATAATTCCCAGGTGATTCCGGAATCACTGATATCCCTGACAATTCCCAGGTCATTCCGGAATCACTGATATCCCTGACAATTCACAGGTCATTCCGGAATCACTGATATCCCTGACAATTCACAGGTGATTCCGAAATCACTGATATCCCTGACAATTCACAGGTCATTCCGGAATCACTGATATCCCTGACAATTCACAGGTGATTCCGAAATCACTGATATCCCTGACAATTCACAGGAGATTCCGGAATCACTGATATCCCTGACAATTCACAGGTGATTCCGAAATCACCGATATCCAGTGGTGTAGTGTAAAATAAAAAGGTGTGGGAACGCTGTGTCGCGTCTTAACAACAAACGTACACTCTTTTTTAATGTGGGAGGGGGGGGGGAGTAAAAATTACAACTAAGAATAAATAACTTTACTAATACTATTTTAATAATCTCAAAACAGATTATGAGCACCTCAAAATTTTAAAAGAAAATAAATTGTGTTTTGACATTTTTGATTTAAATAATTTTTTAAAAACTATTAAGTTATAGGATTTTTAAGCAATTTGCTTAGCACAGCCCATTTTAATAGATAATTTAAGACTTTTTATATGGATTATCAAGAAATTTTCAAACATATTACTGGCACAATACCTACAAAACTTTTTAAACAGATTATTTTCATGATTTTTTTAGCAATTTTCAAACAGAAAGATTTCCGTGAGAAATCGAGTTTTTATACAGACACATTTGACTTGAAACTCCTTCTGATAGGGTCATCACCTGATCTGTGTTTTCGTGGCCTAGATTTAATATAAACATCTGACTTCCATAATTCTGTTAAGATGCAATGGTTCGGATAAATTCCCAGACTCTGTAGCTCCTCGAAATATATTTTCAAAATGAATTTAAAAGATTGCGATTGTTGCAGATGTCAATTAAGAGTTTTATGGTTTTTCTCCTTCTCGAGCTGAAAATGTAGATATATTTATATTATAAATTAATATGAAATTTTTTCGTTTATTTGAATGCAATTACAGAAGGAGTAATAGTTTTCGGTTAAAGAACAAACACCAATATCAGGCTGATTTTACAAAATATTTTTGGAGCCTTAAATACAAGGTCATGTAGCGTTTATAACAACGTTTGAAGTATACATAATTTTACATTTCCTTTAAACCCCCCGACACTTTATATTGAATTTAAATAGACAAAAAATAATGCTTAGTGATTTTTTTGATGCTAGGAGATTTACAAATCCCTTATTTATTTCCAAGTTCTTGTACGTAATAGCTACTTGATTGTGATACGGTAGGCAAACTCTGTCTGAATAATGATATTTTAAAAAGTATTATTTTGCAATTATTTACGATTGCTAAGAGTTTCTTATTTAATTATTATAAAACACCAGGATGTTAGGGATCCTAGGGGAGTCTGACCCTAAAAACCCTCCCCTTGGATGCGTGTTTACTTGATAGACCCTTTCTTTTCAAAATTTGCTCCATGAATTAAAATGAAATTAACAGCTAGAAGAAGCTCAATTGGAAAGTTAAAATCCATCAGTCGATTTAAAATTTCTTGATAAGATTTTAATTTGTGTAGCATTCCAATCATCTCTAATTTTAAGGGGATAACCAAATGTAGACCCATCCGGGTGCAACTTGTTCTCCTTATCGTCTCCAATGCACATTCAGTGTTGATTTTTTTAAACTTGAGAAAACAGATTTTTCTTAAAGAATGTCTGCTGCATTTTTGGAATAAACTCTCAAATAACTATAAATGTTTATTTCTAAAAATCCATTTCCAAATTGAAAAGTAATTTACTTCTAAGTTTAAAAATAAAATACATTTGAATTGTTTTCCTACTTTCACAGTACAATTTCGATGTATTATACCCATTTAAAACCATTATAAATTTATATTAAGGAAAATGAAATATATAACCCATCAACAAATGTGAATACTTTCACTTTTTGGAAAAGTCAGACTCATTAGCAAGAGTGCCGGCAGCATTGTTTGTGGAAGTTTGCAAAGGGAAAAAAATTGTATTTGTTCAAACCGTGATTTTTCAAAATATTTTGCTTCTTACAATGGCAAATATAAAATCTATTATTAAAAGGCACATAGTTTATTTTTTTTCGGTGCATTTTGTCTTTTCTCTACTTTTATAAAACTTTAAGCAAGTAGGAGAATGCCAAGCATCCTCCCATGCACCTTCCTGATTCCACCCAATTTCATTATTTTTACATATTAAGTTAAAGTAAGTAACAGTTAAAAAATCAATGAATATGTTTTGTCATGTTCAAACAACGTATCAATTTGATTTTCCAAATATCTGGCGAACCAATATAAATGCATAATTTCGTGCTCTCAAAACACCCTAAAAGCTCATACAAAATATCAACATTCTACACTTATCTATCTGGATTCTTAGAACCCAAGTAGTTCATTCCGTCAGAATCGCAGGTTTACTGCGCTTTTTTGGATTGTCCAAAAAACAGATCTCTTATTGTCATTAGTTTTATCCTCTTGTACGAATTCATTTCTTATAGGTACGAAGCGAAGTTTACAAATAAATTATGAAGTGGGTGATATAAAAAAAAAAGTGACATAACTTTATTTGCTTACCCGTTAAAATTAGAGGAGAAGATACATTCTTCAAGGAGAGGACGCAAAGATCTGCATATGCCAAACAACAGTTTTGTTATTTAAAAATGGAGAGAGTTGACGTCAATTTGTGAGTGGAAATTGTAGACCGTATTCATGAAGAACCATACAAATTTAACGGCTGGAATTCATCCACAAACACAAATCATTCCTTGAAGATGATAATTGACATTGGATGAATCATAGTTAGATGTAAACATACGTCAGTTCATTTCTAAAGAAGTAGCATAGAAACATTGAAGGAGAGAAGGGGGTGGGCATATATCGGATTGTTGATGGAATGGCCATGTGCGGGTTGCCACTTTCAAGTGTTTTACAAACACTTGAACTTCCTTTCTCAGCTCTGAAGTTGTGGATCGTAAACGAAAGTATATTTCTCACGAAAGAACTTTTTCATTTTCTTGAATTTTCGTTAAGTGTCACGTGAAAAAAAAAAATGTAAAAAAAAATTAATTGCAAATGTAAAAAATTTTAGGTGAGGGAACGCCGTTCCTCCTTCTAAAAAGGTAAAGGATCGCCGTTCCCACGCGTTCCCGCTCCACTACACCCCTGCTGATATCCCTGACAATTCACAGGAGATTCCGGAATCACTGATATCCCTGACAATTCACAGGTGATTCCGAAATCACTGATATCCCTGACAATTCACAGGAGATTCCGGAATCACTGATATCCCTGACAATTCACAGGTGATTCCGAAATCACTGATATCCCTGACAATTCACAGGTGATTCCGAAATCACTGATATCCCTGACAATTCACAGGTGATTCCGAAATCACTGATATCCCTGACAATTCACAGGTCATTCCGGAATCACTGATATCCCTGACAATTCACAGGTGATTCCGAAATCACTGATATCCCTGACAATTCACAGGAGATTCCGGAATCACTGATATCCCTGACAATTGCCAGGGGATTCCGGAATCACTGATATCCCTGACAATTCCAGACTTTCCTTACAGACTGAGAGGCGACTTCAAGTTTAGGTATCTCATCACACATCATTCTAAATATTTTAGGGAATGTGAAGAAAACTGAGGTAGATTACGAATCCACTGGTCTGCCGAGGAAAAAATGGTCGAAACTGGTCAAAAATCGACCTTGAATAAGTTGAACAAAATCCGACTGCAAATACGCCAAAACATGCCAAATAATGAGTATTATTTTTTATTTGGTAGTCCATTGATCTTTAGTTTTCAATTAACAAGGTTGTAGACGATTCAGATGCCTGGCGACGGTCTACTAGCATCGTTCAGAAATGACTCAAGTTTTCAATAAATATTACGTCACTGATGACGTAACTGATAACGCCAATTTGGCTTAATTTTAAAATATGCCAAGTTTTCCGAGCCAGAGATCGGAAATCGTTTGCGCTTTTTCTCATTGAAAATCAAAGGGCAGTGGGTTATCAGACGAAAAAGTTAGTTCACTTTTTGGCAATTTATGACATATTCGGCAATCGGATTTAGTTCAACTCATTCAAAGTCGATTTTTGACCAGTTTCGACCATTTTTTCCAAGCCAGACCAGTGGATTCGTAATCTACTCACTTTTCTCCACATTCTAAAATTCAGAATGATATTCGATGTAGTAACTAAACTTGCTGTCGCCTTTCAGAGTATCATCATTCCTCTAGCTCAGCGGTTCCCAACCCATGGGCCGTGGCCCATTTGTGGGCCGCGAGTAACGTGGTACTAGGCCTTGGAAGCTAATCAAGAGTCTAACCCAGATAAATATTATATAGGAACTTCATGGGTAGAGATGGGAACAATTGAGTCACTCGATGATTAGTAACAATCGAATTATTTTATTCTTCGATGATTTAAAGAGTGAATTCCATTTAAAGAAGATTACCTAATATATAGAAAATATCCTCAAGTGTAGACTTGTTTATTGAATTATCGAAACCATTGGTCCCGTTCTCGATAAATGTTTGGCAAAGATATCCATCAGTAATTGCTAAAATTGCACTATTAGGCTTTTCGACAGCTTACCATTTTGAACGAGCTTTTTCAAATTAACTTTTTTTTAAAAAACAAATACAGGAATAAATTGAAGATGAGAGTAATTTGAGGCTAAAACTAACCAGTTTTAATCCAGATATTGACTCTCGCCGTGGGGGACAAACAATATAAAAATACCATTGTTTTTAACTTTGACCACTTTATATATATATATATATATATATATATATATATATATATATATATATATATATATATATATATATATATATTTGTGACAACGAAGTGAATACAATAAAGTTATTTTCTTTATAAAAAATATTTTTTTAATTCTTCTTGTAAAGTATATTTTACTAATTATTGATGCACGCACGTATTCTATTAGTTAGTGGGCCGCCAAGTTTTTCTTACACAAAAGGTGGTCCGCACAACTTAAAAGGTTGGGAACCGCTGCTCTAGCTGGTATAACAGATCTTACTCTACCTTGTCTTTTTCAATGGGGGAGTAATGCACGGGTATAGGCTGCCAATTGATGTCGTCATCAAATATCCATGGGAAAGTAGGTGCGTAGAACGAGGCGAGATTGGCCAGTGCGCTCATCAAACAACGGTTGTACACAGTACTGTTCACGAGAACCTACACAGAGAAAGGAAAGTAGAAATACAATAAAAACAAGCAATAATTCGTTCAGAGACTTGAAACTACTTCTAACATCTACTGAATCTTAAAAAAAAAAAAAAAAAAAAGGGACTCCCTAACTTTTGTTGTTGTTGCTTATCCTCCATGTTAGACGGAGTCAGACGAGATTCTGTTGACTCAAAGAATGTCAAGTATAAAAATAGGATCATAATAGATGTCTTCTCTTGAAAGGTCATATAGTCCATCAAATGCTCTGGTGAAAGCTGGTGGCCGCGGCACTTAGAGAAGGTGGAGAAGACCTTCTTGCCCTCGATGTATGTGCATTAGGGTGGAAAGAAAATGGCCTTTAAAATTTTTTTTTAAATTTTAGCTTAGTAATAGTGGGGAAAAGTTGCCTTTTAAGTTCAAAAAGAGGGGGAAAAAATTTGGTTGCAATACTACAACATCTTGAGGTGCCGCAAAGAGCTTAAAGTTTATAAAAAAAATGAAAAATTATCAACTTTGTTAATTTTTTTTTTTATGAATTTCTCGTATATATAATGTTACAAAAGATGGTTTTAAATGCATATATAAGCATTAGAGTTGAAAAAAATTATGAATTACAAAATATAATAATAATAAAATATATTGTAATGTAAAATTTTGTATTTCTTACTTCTGTATCCTTAATGATTGCAAATGTTACATCTGCAAAATGTTTGTTTCTACTTCATTGCTAGATTAAACTGGTTTTTTGTCTTAAATTTTGGCATATTCCTACGTGAGTCAATTTTTACTCTTATATATCCTTCTCTTGCGGTTGAACCACAGACATTTTGAGCCGATTCGGTCACCAGTTTCACAGTTCTTTCTACTGCTTGCGTGTGACAAGGAAGCCGGGGAAAGTCGATAACCGGGTCTACTTTACTATTTGGTTCATCTTCAGATGCCTTCCGTATAAAGTCTTTGAGAGAGTCACTGGAAACATGTTTTAACATGGGAGGTTCAGTTACGTCATTTTCAGGACATGAGATCATGTCGATGTAATCCTTTGCATCGAAGTTTATCTTTGAAACTTTGAACTTCCTGACTCCGCCTCTACTTTCTGTTCTTGCTTTTAAAACACTTCGTAAACCAAATTCTCTTTGAATTTTGCGTTCATCACATAGCATGGACAAAAGGAGATTATCTGAAGCCGCAAAATACCCATTTCTTTGAATAACCGGATCTATAACGTTCTTGAGATCGTCAGAGAGGTAGCGTGAATATGAGATTAGGTTAAACAGATGTTTGGAACCATAAGTACATGAAGGTTTTAACTTAATATTAAACCACACAGGCACATACACTTTCACAATGTACTCAGCCAGAGTCTTAAGATTTTGAGTTGGATTCTCAGTTGCCACATACAATCTAAGCACGCGGTTGGCTAGTGTCAACCACCTGGAGTGAGCAAGTTTTCCAGGGTTTCGTAAAGATAAATCTAAGGTGCAATTTCCACTTGATACAGCAATACACATATCCAATAAATATTTCTGATCTGTACTTAAATCATTTTTGTCCTCCAAAAGAGAAAGGTTATTTTCAATTGGCAAGAAAGTAACCACAGGAAGATTAGCACAGTTTTCTAGCTGCTAACCTATTTCACCTTTAAACTCATTGGGTCCCTTTGTTTTACCATCTAAGTGACAAAAAAGATGTCGCAATGGTAGCTCATTACCATGGAACAAACAAATTAACCTTTGTAACGGTCTTCATGTTTCCTTTTCCCTCAAATAAATCACACCATTATTATGTCCAGTGTTTACAACGGTTCCATAGCACCCAATAGCAGTAAAGTTTAAAAAATTGATTGTTGTGTTCTCTATCTTCAAGAAACTCCTGTATACTGTCTGCTACCACACTTACAGGCTTACACACTTACAGGCTTACACACTTACAGGCAACAATATCAAATAAACGTTCGGCCTCGCCTCTAAATTTTGAGAGGTTGCAGTCAAACTTTTCCGACCCTTTTCTGCTTTTAGACCTTAATAAATTTCTGTACTTAGCATGATAAGCTCTTATCATTAGTAAAATTCTTTGGCTAGAAACAACGGGAATAGAAGCTCTTGACCATATTTGCTCTATTTTGGGAACTTAAGTGTCACATATTTCACTTACAGTAGGATCCTTCTCTGAAGCATTTTTGAGGTTTTGTCTGATATAACAGTAGCACTTCATAACAGATTCGTAAGTAGGCAGTTCAACATCAAGCACATCACTACATTTCCCAAAAATTGGACATTCCGACATTTGTCTTGACTTCACTAATTTAGACTGAGCCACTTTTACTCACAACAATAAAGTAGAATACATACTAACAAAATATTATGTTAATATGTAACACATTAGACGGAGCGGAGGCGCCAACTCAACTGAACTCTGCACAGCTACTGACCTGACACCTGATCTGAGCTTGTCACCGCACGCAGACAAATCTTTGTCCAATTCCCCCCCCCCCCCCAACCCACACACAACATCCGCTCCGGCGATGACTCAGACTCCTGGATGCCAATGTAATACTAAAATTGTTTTTATCTTTCTATTTATTTTATAACGCATAAATGAAGCTATTTATTTCATAATCGAGACAAGCAAATATCTTTGAAAAAGTTCAAAAAAGTGTGTTTTTATGAAACCTTAACGTACTTGCGGCACCTCAAGACGTATTCTAATATTTTTCATATTTTTAATTTATATTATCTACACCATAAGGCAACTTTTCCGTGCTATTACAAATTAAAATCAAAAGTTGATTCGATCGTCAAAAAAAATTTAAAATATAGCAAAAATTTCAATTTTTTGAAACTTTAACGGCTTTGCGGCACCTCAAGACGTATTCTAATATTTTTCATATTTTTAATTTATCTTATCTACATCAAAAAGCAACTTTTCCGTTCTATTACAAATTAAAAATCAAAAGTTGATTTTTTCGTTCCACCCTAATGTGCATCGATATAGATAAGCAACTGGATAGACTGCTCCATTGTCAATATAAAGAGAAAAACGCGCCTGGGATTGCGAAGCTGGTGGGATGATTAACCAATCACAGTTCACTTTTATAGTTGGATGGGAATGCGAAAAACCTTATAAAGTGTTAGAGTAGATATTTTTTTGCACATTATTACTAATTAAGGTCTACTATTGACATTTCTGCTGTGTACAACCCAAAATTTTATTTTCAATCCTCGGCAATACGTATTTTTTATCCCACCAATTGCATCTGGCAACGGCTTCATTTTCCCAGCGTTAAGCAGTCTATCCAGTTGTTTATCTATATCGATGTGTATGCGAGGCACTTGATGTTACCGCTAAATATACTAGAAGACGACATACCCTGAGCTCACTGACAACGATGGGTGAACCGGTTCCTACAGCACATTCAGTGAGCTCAGGGAATGTTGTCTTCCAGTATAGTCTAGAAATTGCAATCTGGTAGCCTCTGTCACACGGGAGGTCTAATAGTCCGAGAGGCAACTGCAATTTTTGCACACCATCGAACATCATTCTGAATTTTTTAAAGAAATTGGAGAAAAGTGAGTAGATTACGAATTCACTGGTCTGCCTTGGCAAAAATGGCCGAAACTGATCAAAAATCGATTTGGAATGAGTTGAACTAAAATAGGATTGCCAAATATGTTATAACTTGCCAAAAAGAGAACAAACTTTTTCGTCTGGCAACCCACTGCATTTTGATTTTCAATGAGAAAAAACGCAAACGATTTCCGATCTCTGGCTCGGAAAACTTGTATCTTTTAAAAGTAAGCCGAATCGGCGACATCAGTTACGTCATCAGTGACGTAATGTTTATTGCCAATTTGGCTCATTTGTGAAAGATGCAAGAAAGCCATATAGCCACACATCCGAATCATCTGCAACCTTCTTAATTGAAAATTAACGAGTGAGGGTTACCAAATTTAAAAAAAAATACTCATTATTTGGCAAGTTATGGCGCATTTAGCATTTGGATTTAGTTCAACTTATTATAAGTCGATTTTTCACCAGTTTCGTCCATTTTGCCACGGCAGACCAGTGGATTTGTAATCTACTCACTTTTCACCAATTTCTATAAAAAATTCAGAATGATGTTCGATAGGGTCCAAAAATTGCAATCGCCTCTCAGTCTATAAAGTCATTCCCGGGGTTTTACCCCTACACCAATGATGGGCAGGAGATAATAGCTATTAATTCAGTTCTAAAAACTTAGCAGTAATTTGGGTTATGACGACTAAGAGTCAAATTACCTCTAGGGTATTCAATAAAATTGCCACTACCTGCCAGATCGTTAATTTAAGCTCAGCTAAATTGGTAATGCTCAACCGTATGCTTTGCCAAAATCAGTAGGCGAAGGAGCCAAGACTATCTTCTACCTCCTGGTGCTCCGGTCTTAGGACTAACGGAAGCTGCCCATTCCCTCCTCTTCCCTAGGGCCTGATTTAGAATTTTTTTACTGTATGCCCAACATTCAGAGAATGGCCCCAATAGCAAATATTTATTTCTTTACGTCACAATATTACCAGATCAAGCTACATTCATTAAGACTAACTTTTTACAATTAAAACTCATAGTTTACTTTCACACGATTTTTTTTGTCATAATTAGTATGACCTTGATTTGCTCAAAACTTTTGAATTAATCAAGACCCCCCATGAACACAGATTTTAAAGCATACTTTCCTGTATTTTAAACTTACATTTTACCACAGGGTCCACAAATTATCTAATAATAAAGATTACTTAATTTTATAACAATAATTGTAAATAATACAAAGTAAACATTTCCACTGTTTCCACGATCTCACCAAAAAGGAGGGCCAAAAAAGTCCACGGAAGAGCCTGCAAACCAACCAATCACAAAGACTCTTTCATTTCATAATATAAGAAGTTGTATATGGTTGGTTGGTGAACATCTCTTTACAAGAGGCGAGAGAAGGAGAACAGCGGCATAAAGCCTTTGTCTCCGTGTACATATGAAGAAGTTGTATATGATTGGCTGAACCGGAAAGATTTGCTTAATAAGGTTTTATTAGCTTATTCTATCGAACTTAACTCTCTGTGATTATAAAAAATATGGAATTTGGGGATGTGCAACTAAAAATTTTTTATTATTTTTGTTCAGTACTTCCCATAAAAAGACCACTATATTTAAAATTTTCAAAAAACTTTCAAAATTTTGGGGGCCCTCAAATTTGGGGGCGGCCTCTAGGCCCGGGCCTAATGGTTAATCAGGCCCTGCTCTTCCCTGACTTTTTATTGACATAACAGCAAAATAGTGAAACACTGAAAGAAGACACTTGTTTTACGTAGCGAAGACAAGTATTGAATTTTAAATACACCGATTTGCAAAAATAATTAGAATCTTGAAATGTGGCAACAAATTGTTGTAAAGTCTGAATATAAAGAAATGAGTTCATTGTCCCCCCCATGAAAACAAATTCTATGGTCCCTTGAGTGGATAGTGTAAGTCAAACGATTACTTTTGCAGAAGGGTTTTACAAGATTCACAGAAGGATTTTCAGTCCCCAATATGGATCAATTTTGTTTAAGAGGGGTCGGAAGGCAAATTTTTGTTCTCAGAATCCATTTTGAGGTGTTTAGAGCATCACAATATTTCAAATGTTACCTACAAAATGGTTTAACTTGGTGGGCAATGTGTTCATCCGAAGTATTTTTTAAATATTTTTCGAAAAAATAATGTTATTTAAAAACCCCGTCTGCTTGGTACTTTAAAAGCCGTTTTCTCAAAATGCTGTTTTTTCATACAAATGTACATTTTTCTCAGGATCTACTCAATATTTTGCTTTGAATTTTTTTTTTGCTAGTACACATTGTAGTTTTACACAATTAGACATAGGCTTTTACAGAAATGTTGATTATATATATATATTAAATTCTTAACCATATTTTTTTGGAAAATTTTATAAAAAAAATTTCAAAACATCATAAATCCTAAACAAAATTTTATTTTTACAAAAGCATATATCAGTGCATCTAAAAGTGTTTTAATATCGTCTATACAAGATTTTAAACCAATGCTAGGAGAAGTTTCTGAGAAAAATGGTACATAAAAAAAAAGGCCTTTGTAACATGGACTAGATATAGCCTTCCGACCTCTCCTTAATGAATAATTCATCCAAATGAAACTGGTCTTACCGATAAAGCAAATGCAGCCGACATCAAAATCGCTCCCATCAAGAAATTTTGCAAACCGGTGATTTTAAAATTCCGTACCTGTCTATCCAGCACATCACTTGTCTCTTCTTTCGCAAGTATTGCTTTTCAAAAGTAAGGATTCTTTTCTGAAAGACCCTATGTACAGGGTGTCTACAAATTAGTTGGGCAATGGAGTTCAAATACATCTGAATAACTCTTAATAACAATGCCTTATAAGCCATTCTTTATCACCAATTAATTTATGCTCACCACTTCATTCTATATGTAAAAAAAAAAAAAAAAAAAATTATATATATATATATATATATATATATATATATATATATATATATATATATATATATATATATATATATATATATATATTTATTATGCCTTTGTTACGAATTTTTGTATGTTTGTAAATACTTCTTAGTGTTAATTTTGTAATTAGGAAAATTTATGTACATTTCACATAAGGCAATGCAATAGTTCGTCTTTAATTTGCTTCCCCGCAATGCGAGTCTTAATGCTTGATAACGAGTTTTACAAAGTTAACGCTGGAAAGCGAGTTTTACAAGGAGCAGGGCATTTAACATTATGGTAATGTCAATCTCGCCAAATTGGCGAGATCGGGACAAGTTGGCGACGATTTGGTGACATTTTCGGTTCCCATGTACATTTATAAGACTTTTCGACTACGATCTGGAAAGTTCTCCAAATATCTACCTCTAGAAGATTCACGAAGATTCGCCTGTCTTATATAAGGCTGACCAAGAGAGCGGGGAAGAGAGTTGACTGAGTGAAATTACTGGGTTAGTTAGTTGTTGACTGAGTTGAGTCCGTTTGTCGGTTGAGTTACTGACTGAGTCCGTGAATTGACTGGAATTACTGAGTTGAGATACTGAGTCTCAGTGAGCATTCCGAGTAGTTCTAAAGCGAACTGTATTGCATTGTCATTTGCAGTGATTTTAGCACTTGTGTTGTCAAGTTTTTAACTGCTGTTTTGTGCTCTATTGTTGTGAAAAGAGCTGTATTGAGTCTACTAGAACGAGAAGTTCTGGAGCTGTAAGAGAATCTGTGAAGAGTTATATCGGAATAAATTTCTGCAAGTTTTGATCTGCTTTGGCTTCAAATATTTTGAACCCAACCACGCAACACCTTGTTATACAGATTCTATTTGAACTCCATTGCCTAACTAATTTGTAGGCACCCTGAAATTTATATTGTAATCATAAGCTTATACAAAGAATCTATATTCCTGAGATGAACGCTTACAGTACAAAGTGCAAATGTTACAGAAACTAGTCATATGTAAAATGGAAGGTCTTACTCCGAAATTCACCTGGAAATACTTCTCACTCTGACTTAAAGTTCTTATTTCTAAATCATATAATTTGATATTTGTATCGGACGCCCGCCAAAAAAATTGCACCTCTTAAAAATCTTGAGTTATAGAGTCACAGACAGCATGCATTTGCAGATGAAAGAATTTCACCTATGAATTCCAAGAATTTGATTTGTGCCACTATTTCTCACGTTAAATGGTGTAAATTACTTAGAAGATGGCGAGATTTGTAAATAATAAACAATTTCCAAACAGGCTGAGAAGTCTGAAAGTTTAGGTATCCCATCATACCAACATGATTTTGAATTTTTTGAATTTGAGTAGAAAAAACGATAATAAATTAAGAATAAATATTGGTCTACCGGGGCAAAGATGGCCGAAATATTTTAAAAATTGACTTTAAATGAGTTGAACTAATCCGATCCTAAATCACTATATCTATTGCTAACTTGGCACATTTTTAAAAGTTATGATTGTTTGGCGAAATGTTCTGGTGCATTCTTAAGTGAAAATAAAAGAGAACCGGACAACTAAATAAAAAAGGAGAGGTTACCTGATGAAAAAGGGGGTTCACTTTATGCAAGTTATGATATATTTGGCGATCGGATTTTGTTCAACCCATTCAAAGTCGATTTTTGAACTTTTTTTGCAATTTTTTCCCTTGAAGACCATTCCGAGATTCCGATATAACTCCAGAACTTCTCGTTCTTGTAGACTCAATACAGCTCTTTACACAACAATAGAGCACAAAACACCAGTTAAAAGCTTGACAACACAACTGCTAAAAATTGCCGTAAAAGACAATGCAATACTGTTCACTTTCGGAACTCTCTGAATGCTCACTGAGAGACAACTATAACTCAGTAACTTCACTCAGTCAGTAAGTCAACTGACTTACTCCAGTCAACTAACTCTTGGTCGACCTTATATAAGAAAGACGAATCTTCGCGAAACTTCCAGAGATATAAATTTGGAGAACTTTCCAGATCGTAGTCGAAAAGCCCTATACATGTGCATGGGGACCGAAAATGTCAATTTGGCGACAAAAATTAGTCACCAAAACCGTCGCCAACTTGGCGTGATTGCCATTAACCATAATGTTAAACGCCCTGCTCCTTGTAAAACTCGCTTCCCAACGTTATCTCTGTAAAACTAGTTATCAAGCATTAAGAGACACATTGCAGGAAAGCGAACTAAAGAACTCTCGTACTGCCCTATGCGAAATGTACATAAATTTCCTTTTTACATAATTAATTCTACGAAATATTTACAAATATACAGAAATTCGTAAAAATACTTTTCTTTGTTTCATTTTGGAACGGTCTGTTATCTCTAAACCAAATGAAGCATAACTGTTAACAAATAGTGACAGCATTACAGAATCGTTGCTATTTCTAGAAAAGGTCACAATAAACATTGGAAATTGGGAAATTTGGTGAAATTAATTATTTTTGTTTTTCTATAAATGATATCCTCGAACTTTTAAATGGTGCTTTGTTCTTTATGATAGTCAAAATACTTGTTAAACTACGTTCATTTTCTTGAAGACATACAGTGTTTAAATATCACCACTGAATACTTTATACTTGATTAGTAAAGATAATTAAATTTGAACAAAATTTCGAATATCTTCATAATATCCTTTAGATATCTGAGCTTGCAATGAGATTTTTTTTCACATTTATTTTCTGTTTTTCCTTTTTTTGGGGATCAAATAACATAACAATAATTGACCTTAAAAAAAAAAAATATTGTGCAAAAAATTTACAAAATGTCCATTTAAATGGACATTCGGTCTGTATACAACAAAAATTCAAATCTATTTGAATGACTTTTTAAATTAACATATTACATAAAAATCACATTTGAGATCAGTCTAAATTAATATTATTTGATGAATCATTAAAAGAAGAAACTTAGATTAATTAATAATAGTAATAATAGGACTGGAAACCGTATTTAGCTCAAAATATGAAAAATTTATAAACGAAGCAGTAGAATAATGTAAACACTGATAAAGTAGTGTTGCCACTGTTCTCTAGATCTAAAACAACGTTCGCCACTAACTTTTAGAGGCGGGCAGTATAACTCAAGTTGGAGCTTTTCACGGGCTGGATACACCAAGATATGTATTTTAATTATAATCGATTTAACAATATATAGCATTTTGGAAAATTGAAATAAAATATTGATTTTTTTTATCTGAATAAAATTACAATTGATATTTGGTTCTTCGTTTCGAATAGTTAAAAATATAATAATTTTCATTATTAGTAAATTAAAGTCTAAATGAGGAAGTGAGTGAATCTTCTGTTCCATCGTGACAATGGGACTTGACCGAACTTTTAATGATGGTATTTAAACTGAATTTCCAGATTTCAGACGATATCAATAGTGAGACGATGGCGGTTAAAATTGCTTAGTTTATTTTATGATAGAGTTGATGTCTATCGCAGTATTTGCTGCAGCAAATCTTAAGTGAATCTCATTTTGACAATTTATTAAGTTATTAATGTAATCATTCTTTTTAAAAGCCATCTGGCTGAAAGCTTCTTCCTATAGTTTCTTCGGGTATGTAGTGGTGAACTCTGTCCTAGACAATTAACACATACTATTTCGGAAAAATTACAATTATGTAAAGAAAAAAGTCCATATCGGGAAATTTGATTTTTTTTTTTTAATCTTATACGCTGTCGGCGGGCCGCAGAAAAATCTGTCGCGATCCAAATCCTGCCCCACGGCCCGCGTAGTGGTAAACGCTGGTCTAAAATAATGCAAGGAATAAGGTATACAGTTGGGTACATTTGAGTAGAGAAAGTAGAGGGAATTCAAAAGTGTGTCCAATTAAGTGGGCTCTCTAGAGGATATTAAGAAAACTAGGTATTTTTTAATATTTTAAAACAAAATTCAAAGAAAAAAGTTGTTTAAGTAACTTTTTAAAATTCGAATAGGTCCCCTGCAAAATATAAATTTGTAAGAGTTGCAGTTAGAAATCAGTGACGCGATTGCAATCCGAGCAAATTAATTATACACTACGAAATTCCACTTACTTCATTTGGATTTGAAGTGATGAAACCCGAGTGACGGGAACGCAAGTATTTCCCCAACACATAGTGCTGTTTTCTCCCAAGCTGGAAAAAAAAAATACTGTTAAGAAGTAAAAGTTGAAAATCATAAAAATCAAGGTGGTCACCAGATGGCAGCACTATAGTCATTGCTATTGCTTTTTGTTTTCTATTATTATCTTGGCTGTTTAATTTGTTTTCTTATTCTACTTATTGGATTTTATGTTGCGTCCTAGAATCCATTAACCTCAGATTTGTCTTGATGTGATCAAAACTTGTTTATGAAGCAATTAAAGTATTTAAATGTTAAAAAACAAATTTACTCTGACTGTCAACTACGAGATATCTCGTAGGTTGTTTACTTGCCCAGGACGCTTATTACGAGTTATCTCGTCCCTTCATTGCTTGCCATATTTGTACAGATACGAGGAAACTCGTACCACAACTGTGTAAATATAAACAGATGGCCTCAGGAAAGAGCATAAAAAATCAGGTTTGGCTTAAATGAACAAAAAGTAATATTATACAGGGTGGCTACAGAAAGTGAGGAACAAAATTCCCCGACAATTCCCTGATTTCCAGAAAATTCTCTTAAAAATTCCCTAATGTGCATTTCTGCCGATATTATCGTTAAAAAAACGAAAAGATAATAATGGCAATTTAAAAACGTATAAATTTAATAAATATTGTTACGAATTTTTGTATATTTGTAAATATTTCGTAGTGTTAATTTTGTAAATAGGAAAATTTATGTACATTTTGCATAAGGCAGTGCAATAGTTCGTCGTTAGTTTGTTTCCCCGCAAGGTGGGTATTGATGCTTGATAACGAGTTTTACAAAGGTAACTCTGGGAAGCGAGTTTTAAAGAGCAGGGCATTTAATATTATGGTAATGGCAATCTCGCCAAATTGGCGAGATAGAACCAAGTTGGCCACGGTTTTGGCGACTAATTTTTGTCGCCAAATTTGGCGAGAAATCGCCAAACTTGGCGACCATTTGGCGACATTTTCGGTCCCCATGTACATGTATAGGACTTTTCGACTACGATCTGGAAAGTTCTCCAAATATCTACCTCTAGAAGTCTCAAGAAAGTTCACCTCCCCTATATAAGTCGGCCAAGAGAGCGGGAGAGTTGTTGATTTTGAGTCACTGAGTTAGTTGTTAGCTGAGTCTATTAGTTGACTGGAATTACTGATTCTGAGTCTCAGTGAGCATTCAGAGAGTTCCGAAAGCGAACTGTATTGCAATGTCTTGTGCAGCGATTTGAGCAGTTGTGTTGTCAAGTTATTACTGCTTTTTTGTGCTCTATTGTTGTGAAAAGAGCTGTATTCTGTCTACTAGAACGAGAAGTTCTGGAGCTGTAAGAGAATCTGTGAAGAATTTTATTGGAATAAATTTCTGCAAGTTTTGATCTGCTTTGGCTTCAAATCTTTCGAACCCGTCCACGCAACAATATAATTCTAAATAGTCAAAGTATAATAGCACCAAAATATAAATTTATGGTGAAAAGCAAAACAAGCACCTTTAGAGCATGAAAAAAAAAATGGAAAACATTCCTTAAAAATACAAAATTCACATTAAGCAATTCACAATGGGGATTGTCCGGTTAGGCTTAGCTGCTGAGAATAGAAAAAGGTCGGAATTGTAGTACTCCCAAATCAGCCAACTAATCAGATATAGAGGAACTTTGACAAAAGCACTTGCACTTTTTTTGTTGTTTAATTGCATCTGCACAGGGAATGCGAGGATCGAATATTTTTTTTTTTTTTTAATTCTCTGATTATGAAGGAATTTTGCGAAATTCCCTGACATTTCCCTGATTTTTCCAGAAGAGTGAAATTTCCTGACATTTCCCTGAATTCCAGGTTCTGTAGCCACTCTGTTATACAAAGTTTAATAAAAAAGAAAAAGTTTATACAAGGAAATACATTTTTAAATTTTTATACTTTGTGATAATTTTTAAAACAATCACGCAAAGTGCTGCCTTCATTTGGCAATCGTGGACCGTAATCGTGAAAAATTCCGTGGCTGTTAGCGTGTTTAAAAAAAGAAAATGGTACGAATTTTCATGTCAGGCTCTATCTGAGAAACATATTTAAACAGGATTAAATTATTTGTAACTTATGGGATGGCATTATCATTGGAACTATCTCAGTCTAAAGCTTGACGTCCATTATCGCTAAGCAGATCAGAGGGGATTAGAGCCAATTACAAGTCTGCCAATGTCTACTATAGCACGAGCCTCGAGCTACAATGGACGTTAACAGCCATGTAATTGGCTCTAATACACTCCGCTCTGATCTGCTCTGCTCTGCTTAGCGATAATGGACGCCAAGCTTAAAGCTTGGTCTTCCACTATCGTTGAGCAGAGCAGAGCGGAGTGGACTAGAGCCAATTACAAGGCCACCAACGTCTGCTGTAGCACGAGCTTCGTGCTACAATGGACGTTGATAGCCTTGTAATTGGCTCTAATCTAATCCACTCCGTTCAGCTCAGCAATAGTGGACGCCTAACTAAGTCTACGATCTTAGTATATCAGCCAAAACTACCACTGGTTAATTCGGAGTAAGAAAGCAAATGTTTATGTATTTTATATTACAATTTTCTAGCGCAGTGCATTTAAAAACAACTCTGTATAAAACCTTGAAATTCGGTGAGAAGGTACGAAAATGAGTACTTAATAAATTGACGTAATTTGTTTTCATTTAATGTCTATTAATTATAAATGGAAATTAAAATAGCAAAAGACAAAACTAGGTGGAGCCACTGTATATGCATTGACGTAAAGATTTCAAACACAAAATTAAATATATTAGACGATATTTTCGAGTTATTAATTTATAAGTCATTTCATTAAGTGATCTTTTTCGTACCTACTTACCAAATTTCAAGGTTTTATAGAAAGTAGTTTCTAAATGCACTGGGCTAGAAGCTTGTAACATAACGAGCGTAGGGAATGATCCTTACTGTGTCTTCCTCTTAAATACATCAAATTTTTAATTAGTGGATTTTCTCCCATTCTAGATGCGAATTCAGAGCAGTTTCTTTTTTTTTTAATATCTCCCAGAAGGTATTTCCATTTAAAATCTGGGCAACTTACTAGTGGATACATTTCAACGATATTTCGAAGTAATTAATTGTTATCGACACTTGTGTATTCCTCGTACCAGAATAGTTGTTAGCGTGCTAGCTTCTAGACAGCGAGGTTGCGGGTTCGAGTCCCGTGTAAGGCATGGGTGCTTGTAAATGTATGTTGGCTTGTCAAATGACGAATGTTTCGGCGCATTATAGCCCTCGTATTGCTGACGGCGCCAGATAATCTGAAAACAACCAACTTCGTACTAAAAAATATTCAATCAAAATCAATCCAATTTTAACTAATGATTATTTACCGTAAAAAAGATAGTTTAACAAAAAAATTATATTTTTTAAAGTTATCACATAAAGTACTCGAAAAAAAAAACTATTGTAGACACCTGTACAGGGTATCGTAAAAGTGACTCCAGAAATTTAAAAAATAAGGCGACTTGGTACCCCTTGTTTTCACAAAAAATTATAAAAATATCAATTTTAAATTTTTTGCGTATTTATAATCTTTGAAATCTTCTCCTTATTCTAGAAAGTATTTGAGCTGATCCTATAACAGCAATTGCAGAAAAACTATATTTTATGGAGAATTTAGCATTGTCGCTATAGCATTTTTTTCAGTTCATGATTTTTGAAATTTCCACATTGCTCAAAATGCTAAAACTTCAACAAATATGAATAAGACTTAAAATTGTGTGTGTGTGTGTCATTCTTAATATCTATTTGGCAAAAATAAGCATTTTTTTTTCAATAAAATATAAACTTTTTTTTTTACAAATTTAAATGTTGAAAAATACCCGTTTTTTACGATTTTTTTACTAATAGGTTTAGTAATTATCGTTTTTAGCGAAAATTATTTTAGTTATTCTAAATCCGATGCCTAAGAAGTTAAAGTATATTACTAGGAACATTTAAAAAAAAAAAAAAAAAAAAAAAAAAAAATCAGAAAAAGATATTGAAAAATGAAAAAGACAGAATTTGAAATTTTATTAATTTTGTAAAAATTATTGAAATTTTTCAATTTTGTAAATTTTTTTGAAATTTTATTAATTTTGAATTTTTTTTTTAAATTTTGAAAATTTAGAGCACCTATGTGAACTTTTTTTTAAAAAATGAAATTTAGTTTTTCCTTAGTAATACTTCCAAATATATAAAATTTATAACTTTGAAGGCTTAAATAAAAAAGAAAAAATTCGAAGGTTACCAAGTCCCCTTAATTCCTCAAAGCCAAATAAAAGACTTCAACTATTGTAGACGATTATTGCAGAAAAATGCCTTTCACCTGTGTAAGCTCTCCGAATCCTTCTGGCCAAGTCTCGGGTGGGTTAGGGTCACCTGGATACAGCATAACAGGAGAGCGAGCTCCATGGCGAAACATCTGAAATGAGACCTTTGTTGTTCAGCAAATTAAATAAGAATTACTTAAGAATATTAAATAAGAATTTAGTGAGGAAAAGGGTTAGCATCATTTTAGTTTCTACGCCGTACTATTGCAGTGTAGATACTACTTTGGTGCAGAGAGAAGCTTATACAAAAGCTCTGGATCTATTTCTAGTTGGTATGTAAATATCGCCAAGCCAATTCGGAGCCTTTTTGTAAACGACCAAGTTCCACAACTCCTTTTTTTCACCGCGTATATGCCATCGATATAGATAAACAACTGGATAGACTGTTCCGATGTCAATGCAAGGAGAAAAACGCGCCGGTGGTTGATGACGCTGGGTGGATAATTAACCAATCACAGTTCACTTTTATAGTTAGATGGGAATGCGAGAAACCTTGAAAAGTGCTAGAGTAGATATTTTTTGGCACTTAATTATTAATTAAGGTCTACTATTGACAGTTCAGCTGCGAACAACCCAAAATTTTAATTTCAATCCTCGGCAATCTATATGCTTTGTCCACCCAACGGCATCTGGCAATGGCTTCATTTCCCCAGCGTTAAGCAGTCTATCCAGTAATTTATCTAAATCGATGGTATATGCAACAACGTTTTTATGGTAACCCTAATTGGAACGCGTAGGAGGAGAGGAGATTTTTTTGGTGGCCATTTTGAAATTTGCTTTCGACTGCCGTAAAACTAGGCCTTGTCGGCAACTTTTCAAAATAATGCCAATCCATACGAGCAAACTAGGAATTTACCAATCTCAGTACGAGGTCAACATCCCCCGACAAAGGTGCATAGGATTACGAATTTTCTTCTCAGATGATACTGGATTGATGCAGATGATACTGGATTGATGCAGATGATACTGGATTACCAAAAGTAAATCCTTTTATTCTTCACAAAGAAATCTACAATTCTGTAACACGTTGAGCGTCAAGCGAATTCTTAAGGAATTCCCTTCAGGCCACGCGCACTGCTTAGAAGCGCTGGTATTGCGGTATAGCAATGCGAAGCGCACTACTAACAGATTGAAATTCATTCAATACAGTTGTGTAAATATATTAGGGCCTTTGTTTCCTATCGCAGTAGAAGATGTTTACGTTAAGAATGAAATGCTTATGCTTTTATTCAACACTTTTCACGCCGAGTCTGTTTTGTCTTATTTATCGATCGACTCGCGGTTCTTTTTACGACAAAGCAATATATTATGAAAAAAATGTGACATAATATGGTAGAGCAATGGGCAGAAAAATGACTAAACGAATCGTCACATTTTGTGATACCTGCGAAGGAAGGGTGGATCTAGAGTTTTATTACGGAGGGGGCTGTTGAAAATAGCTTAGGTACATTTTGTTTATCTTAGGTTTTTGGTTGGTTGGTTGTATTCAGATTATCTGGCGCCGTCAGCAACACGAGGGCTATAATGCGCCGAAACATTTCGTCATTAGACAAGCCAACATACATTTACAAACACCCATGCCAACACGGGACTCGAACCCGCAACCTCGCGGTCTAGAAGCTAGCACGCTAACCACTATACCGTTTGGTCGGCCTCTTAGGTTTTTGCATTACTATACTATGGAATAACTTAAGGGGGTCCGGAACATGAAAAAATTTCAGATTATTGATTTCAAGTTTATTACTGTTTATTAAAATATAATTTTTTGTCTTTAAAATGATACCACATTTGTAATTGTATCTTATTTCAAAGTATTTTTAATAATTTTTTGAAGTAAACAAAATGTAGGTATTTAATGCACGTTTTTTAACTTCAAAGCCGAATTTCTCAAAATGCCATTTTTTGCATGTTTGGGGGCATATAGCTTAAAATCTATATGACATAAAAGCTTGAAATTTTTTATACATGTTTCTCTAATGTATTTAAGTACTTTAACACAAGGAATTATTGATAAGTAGCATACTTAAAAAAAAAAAATTAGTCTAAAATTTTATAATTTTTCTTAAACAAATTTTTAGAAAATCATAATTATTTTAATTTTTAAAAAATAACAAAAATCTCGTGTTAAAGTATTCAAAAGTATCCAAATATTATACTGTGAAAGTTTCATAGTTACTGAAGAATCAGTTATTAAATGAGATGCCCCCAAAGTTGTTGAATTTAACATGGGCTCCTATGGAGGTGCCGGACCCACTTAACTATATTTTACAGAATATGTTACAAAGAGGTAAAAAGTCTCAATAACATGAAGGCGACACAATGGCTGACTACGTATAAATTTACGACTATAAATTAGAGTTGTCTACAACTAAAATATTCAGGATAATTTAATCTAACAACGAATACATATACACATTGAACATTTTTAAACTATAATTTGCTTTGTTGTCTTGCTTCGCTGTCGGCATTTTCAATTTTTTTATTTTTTTTTTATGAAAATATATTTATATTAAAAATTTTCAGTGCCGATTCGTCGAATCTTGATTGATTTCATCCAAAACCTGAGAGCAGCGCACGTTAAAACGTGAGCGGTCCATGAATCACTGGCTCCCTATACCCTTCGCTGTATCCGCCAGTGCTGCGAAGGACAACAGTTTTAATGTTTACCGAGTTTCAATAAAATCCATTAAAATGCCTTAATGATATAATCCTGTAATAAATAAAAATTAAGTAAATTTTAAATAAATTTTCAGTAATAACTTAAAACAATGTAAATTTTTTAGTTTTATATCGTATTTTACACTGTCAGCTACCGATGGCTGACAGGGCGCTCAACACGTGTTAAGCAGCACACCAACTAATACATTCAAGCTCAAACCAGAGCTTCCAGACTCAACAGTACCGAAATCAAAAGCTTTCTTCTGTTTTAAAAAAAAAAAAAAAAACAGAGCTGCCTACACGACAGTCCAAAACAAATTTTCTATTAACCAAATTCCCTTAAAATTAAAAAACTCAAAAACAAAGATCGATAGAAGAATGAAACAATAAGTATAGTCATTTTGAAAGCTGTAAAAATCTGTAACAGAAGTTTCAAAATTAGTTACAAATGTTGACAACAGGTGGCGCTGTACACTGTAGTTCTTACGAATAGAGTGCTTTGAATCTCAGAGCGATAAATCCTCGGACAGTTCCACTGTTTAAACGTGAAAAGAAGTTAGCGTGATTGCAATAACAGATTGCAGATGACAAATTTATTACATATTTCTTGAATTTTGCAACTACAGCGCCACCTGTAGGCAACATTTGTAACTAATATTGAAAAATTAATATCAAATGTTTACAGCTTTCAAAATAACTATACTTTTTGTTTCATTCTTCTATCGATCTTTGTTTTTTGAGTCATATAATTTCAAAATCTAGGAGTACTTTGGCCGACCAAACTGTATAGTGGTTAGCGTGCTAGCTTCTAGACCGCGAGGTGGCGGGTTCAAGTCCCGTGTTGGGCATGGGTGTTTGTAAATGTATGTTGGCTTGTCTAATGACGAATGTTTCGGCGCATTATAGCCCTCGTGTTGCTGACGGCGCCAGATAATCTGAATACAACCAACCAACCAATGACGAATGTTTCGGCGCATTATAGCCCTCGTGTTGCTGACGGCGCTAGATAATCTGAAAACAACCAAACAACCAACTAGGCACCCTGTAAGAATGTTTACAAGTTTCTTTAATCATATTTTTATTCCCTAATTTCTAAATAACGCTGAAAATATAAAAACCTATGAAAAAGGGATATTTATTTACCTTTTAGGGAATGAAGTCTATTCTACGGGACGTATATTCTCATGTTAAGTACATAACAATAACATGTTTTCAAAACAGAATTTGTAAACATAGAAACGTCTACTTACCATCTGAAGTAAGACGAGCTGGGGGTTGTCTTCCTGTGATCGCCCGATCACTATGTAGCTCAACACTAAAACAGACCATGCTAATATAGACATCATTGATGACAGATTTCCCATGAGCTGGAAAAAAGATCGTAGCTGAATGGTACAAAATTACAGAAAAAATTATCCGTTATTACACTCACAATTCATGCTGAGTTAAATTCTGGGGACGAAATCTGAAATGCTCCAGAACCATTTTTAACTCTTATTAACTTCCATTTTTAACGCAAATGCGCCAATTTTGGAATGCCCGTCCTGAGTTCCGGCAAGAAAAAAAATCGGTGCTTCAATTCCATGAAGCTTGAACTCATTTTGGCAGTTGGCCCTCGTGTTGCTCTTGCGCCGTTAAATCTCAACCAACCCCAAAAAAATTTACCATTTTTAGTACGTTTTTCTCAAATATGTTCCACAGGCAAAGGGTTAATATATCTTTTCTCATAATCTAATGATTTGTTTCCGTTCACGTATATTTTGCTCATAAACTGGTTTTTACGCAACTAATATACAGTGAGCCACAAAATTGAGTATACACCTCTAAAACTTTTAGACTTCTTCCAATTACAAATTAAATATTGATTTAAAATAGATAATTTTTTTATCCTAGATACTTTAACCTCTGCTTTACCATCCTATAATAACACAATTCTATAGTTAACTTATTTATTACTAAAAATGTTAAGCGATTCGAAGAAAAGATAGAAAACCATGCCACAAAATTGAGTATACACTTCTTATATTTGTAAATTTTGCCACCACTTTTTTTAGTTTCAAATTTTCTTTAAAGAGTTTCAGGAGTAGCTGCTGCTTATAACACGTGCTATTGCACTTCAACGCTTTTAAATAGTATTTTTTCTCATTAAAAATCGTAAAATGAGCTCTCGTAGAGAAACTACTGAATCTGGACGTGTATTGGTTGTAAAATGGTTGAAAGAGGGTAAATCTCTTCGAGAAATCGCTTCGTTGATTGGTGTAACTCATGGTTGTGTCCAAAAAATACTACAGAAGTATAAAAAAACTAGATCTGTGGCCAATATTCCTGGAAGAGGACGTAAAGAAATACTGAGTACTACAGCGAAGAGGAAGATCATTCACTCAGTAAAGAAAGATCCGAGGGTGAGTGCCTCTAAACTAGCTTTATCGATGTCCTCTACAATCGGGAAAAAGATCTCAGATGAAACAATTCGACGTACCCTTCACCAATATGGGTTTCATGGCCGTACACCAATACGAAAGCCACTCATCAATTATGTGATAGACAAAAGAGAGTGAATTTTGCCAAAGAACATCGTTTAAAGCCTATTTCTTTCTGGAATACTATAATATTTTCTGATTAAAGTAAGTTTAATCTTTACGGAAGCGATGGACAATTTAAAATATGGAGAGAAGCAATATTTAATTTGTAATTGCAAAAAATCTCTAAGTTTCTAAGGTGTTTACTCAATTTTGTGGCTCACTGTATATATATGAAATAAAACCAACCTTACTTAGTTCACTTTTAAGCTACAATTAAAGTACACGCAAAGAAAAACTTTTTAATTTAATTCAACACAAACTTTTTCAACAAATATCTCCCCAATTTTAATGATAGTTGCAAAATTATCTCTAATTCAACGATTTTTGAGACATTTTTTTTTATAGCAACGTGCAAAAAGTTATTTTTTTTTTTAAAACAAAGTGCAAAAAATTAAACTTTTTTCAATCATTTAAAATAGTGGCGAAAGTAGCTCTTTTTCGCAAGGAGTGCGAGAAAGTAACTTTTTCGCATTAGCGTGAAAAAGTATTTTCTCACACGGCTCAAATATCACACAGTCTTGGCATTGAAGTGGCCTGAAGAAATTCATTGACTCGAGTTGCGAACGTTAATAAATATGCATTAAAAATATTTTTTGTATGTGATTATAATTTATTTTTTTTATGCATCACGTGAGAAAATTCTTTTTCGAACTCGGTCAATTATTTGACTCGTGCTACCCCATTCGCCAAATAAGCGTTTTACCTCGTTTGAAAAAGTATTACTTTCCCCACTAGTTGCATTCATGGGTGCCCACAGGAATATTTGCAACGGCGTGCAAGACTAGATTTTTTTCAAAACCATTAATCTTTTTAGAAATGTTAATTAATAATAATGCATTATAAATTATACTCTTTGATAATAATTAAAAATTCATGGTACATACTTTTGAAAGCGCAACCCTAATAAAGAGAGAAAAAAAAAAAGGAGAAAAAATACAAAATAGTAAAAATATTAAAATATATATTTTAACAATTTTTTTTTTTTAATCTTTTTTTTTTTTTTTTTTTAATCGTCCAACTAGATCTCACGGCATTTTAGAGACAGTGTTTAGAATAGAGGAACTCAAAGATGCAAAAATACAGAAGAGTAAATTTTTTTTTATAATTATTTCTTTCAAGTTTCGAATATAAGGGGAAAAAAATTCAAACTGAAACACGAAGGCAGCATTGGAATATGTTCAATTGAATTCTAAAAATAGATTTCAAGATAGCATATCGAATGACTTAAAAAACAAAACATTTTCCTAGAATTTTGAGAACCACACAGGAAATGATTATACAATAAAAGGAATAAGTACCTTTACACATCAGCCTCTAATAATCATAGACAACAAGCGCCAGAAAATCGTCATGCAAGTAGCTATAAAAAACGACATAGGAAAGAACAAATGACTAAATTAATTTTAAAAAAAAAAAAAAATGCTTATTGCAACATAAAGTATAAACGGCTTATGTGCTTTTTTTTATATCTACGAATTTACATCTTTTCCCTCTTTTTTTTTTTTTTTTTTTTATTTTTTTATTTATTAATTTTCATGAGCCAGGGGGGTTGCAAGTGCACCTCCTTGCCCCCTCCTGGGGGAGCCCATAATTACATTAATAACTATTTTTTAATAATTTTTAATCTGAAATCGTGGTGGAAGTAGCACTTTATCGGGAGTCATGAGGGATAGTGACTTTCTCGCCCTAGTGTGATAAAATACTTTCCTTCACGCTTCGCGCTAAAATATTCGATAGTTTTGGTACAGAAATAACATTTTTAGAAGACATTCATTGACTGAATTTACCAACATTAATAAATATCTTAATCAAAATATTATGCGCGCATGATTATAAAAAAAAATAAAAATATTATGTGCAACATGTGTGAAATCCCGTTTTGAAACTGAGCAAATTATTGAGCATTTTCCGAATTTGAAAAAGTATTACTTTCCCAACAAGTTGCATAAATAACTACTTACTAATCAAAGGCTTTCACGGAAAAAGCACTTTTTACTATTTTCATCTGCACTAAAAATGAACATTATCCATAAAACACTCCTAATAAAATAACAACAAGAAGCAGACATTAAAGACTGAAAAACTTACATCGCTCTCAAAACAAGTTTAGAATTGCAGATGGCGTCATCGAATATTCGAAAGATACAAGAAAATATTAAAAATTAAAGCTACAACACGCAGCGTTTTTTAGCGACTCCGATGTCATCCTTTGCGACTTTCAAAATAACCAGGCACTAAACTTGGTTATCTGTGCTGAAAAGTCATACTCATCGAAGATTGCCAGAGTCTTTAGAAATTCTGATTGATGAAAAGTCATTAATTAAACATGTGCTCTTCCCATTTGCGAAACATATCTTAATTATTTTTTATTTATTCTTAGACGCATCAAATTACACGTCTTTGCACGTGTGACGAATAAGTTTACGTCTACATAAAATACCTCTATTTCCTTCCTTCTAGGTTAAAGGCGGACAGGAGTAATTTTTTTTTTCTCTCTATATAAAGTAAAACGCTGTGGTTTATTTGAGCTCTAATCATCCCAAAACGGCTTTTAAGGGTTTATTAAAAGTGTAAGCTTTTATTAGTCTTCATATTTCTAAGAGAGAGTTCCATATATATTTAGAACTTTTTTTTTTTTTATTTCCCGCCATTGCTTTAAATTTATAACGACTTCGTTTCCAAACGATCTCAACAAGAATATTACCTCTGAAGAACTTTTAAATAATATCAACGCTAAAATGTTTTTAATATAAATCCTTTATATATATTGCCAATTTTTATATTCATTAGTCATTACCACAGCGCCGATTCTGTAAATAGCGTTTGCATCTAATTTTAAAAACATCCTGTCAGCAAAATATGATGCAGTAAACAATTTTTCTAAATTTATTCATTAAAAAAGAAATGGGAATTTATGCACGATTTTATTATTCTGATAAAAACAATTTTTTAATTTATTTATTAAAACAATTTTGGCAACAGGAAAGAGTTTCTTCAATGATCGGTTAAATACTATTTCGACGACATCACTTTGGTTTATTTGCAATCCGTAAAAGCAACCTTTTAGAGACAGTGGCAGTCACTAAAATTTGATAGAATGCATTGGAGTGCCCAGGCCGGAGAACTCACCCAGAAGGGTTTAGAGCTTTTTGTATCTCCGGCCGAGAGGAAAGTGACACCACCAGCCAGAGAGGAGGCCCCCCGAGCGTTCCAGCACTGCCGGAACAGCTTTATTAAAAATTGGGGTGAGTATACAGAGAGTTCTGTAGATATAAATAAATTCTATAATATAGATAATCAGGGAAAACATTATTCTTTCTGCAATTAACACAGGAAATCAATAAATAAAAACACAAACACACGGAAACGCAGTGAACATAAACAGTGAACATAACAATAGGGTATTTGACAAATTTTCAAAATATGTTTTAAATAAAAGGTATGCACAAAATAAAAGACACGTATTTTTTCTTTTTTCAAAATAATGCCGCAAAACGCTAAAAATTGCATTTTAAAATGCAAGTAGAAGCCCCGCCCCTAAAACGCTGCTCAAAAACCCATCTGTCTGTGTGACGTCAATCTTGCATGAACAGCATCGCAATCGCGAGTGAGTTTCCAGCGCGAAATGTGTTTTTCTTTTGATTTCGTTCCAAGAAATGTCTCACCGGTATCGGTATTATGCAGTACCCCACTGTACAAGTACTTCAATTAAAACTCCGGAAAAGTTGTGTACACATGTGCCCAGGAAAGCAGAAATACAAATAAAGTGGTTAAATCTTGCAAGAAGAGAATCAACTTAGTTTTCACCACAGACTACGATTCACTTCTGTGAAGGTCATTTTGATGCAAGTAATACTTTAATTTTTTTAAATGTTTAGCTACACAATATTAAGTTTGAGTACTGATGCACTATTGAAATATTATTTTTTTTTATTTTTTTATTATTATTATTTTTTGTAAATTTGAAACCAAAATATTTGTTTTGTTTACATGAATTGGTTTGAAAAAAACATTTTTTCTCTGTCATATTAAACTTTAATTACTGTATGCGGTCTGACAGACCGCGAGTCATTTTTTGTAGAATGCTTCCAACCCCCTAAATATTTAATCTTTGACTTTAAATTAATTTTTCCAATTCTTTGTTACTGAAATTTTAAATTGATCTTCACCAAATTTTTTGGAGCAGTATGAACCACGTGTTGCCCTTGCGCCAAAAAAGATCAAACCACCCAATCACAGCAGTTAACCCTTTATTTACTAAGTTTTTTATAATTTTTACTAACTCTTTTGAATATTTAATGTTTCCAAAAAGAAGCAATCTTGTGCTGTCATTCAATAGGTGAAGAACAAACTTCATAAAAGTGGACTTCAAAATCCCTATGGGTTTCAAAGCATTTAAATCAGTACAGTACCATGAGAAATGTAGTACAATGACTGGACTTATAAGTACCGTCAGTAGATAAAGGGTTAAAGGATTTTGTTTACGATAATCTTGTGTTTCTATTCACCTCAATGCATTATTACTTGTCTTTTTCACCTTTTTGTCTTTTTTAAATAATATCAGCTATAAATTATAACGAGTGTTCCGTTTCATTCCTTTCTGCGGAGTGAATCGGAACAACATGAAAAAAATCAAAATCAATGTAGGTCACGTTTTTTCCAACATTTTTGGGCTTGAACATTATAGAAGAAGGTAAGACCCACGTTCCTAAATCAAAAATATGTTCGTTAACGATATTATTACACTATATTTTTACTTTGAAAGTTGAAAATTGTTCCTTTTCACTCCATTTTAACAGTACTCAGCGAATTATATTAATTGCTTTTTTTTTTTTTTTTTATCCTAATGTTTTTATGATTATTATAACTGTAAAAGGTGTTGCAGTTTTTCTAATTATAAGAACTGTGAGAATTGTTGATACTTACACAAATGTTTTAACATTTCTAAACTCTGCAGAATAAAATTCTGAGCTTGACTTGAAAAAGAACCCCACCAACAAAACATCTGTTTTGGGTAAATTCGAAATGTATACCTTTACAAAACCGTCTTCCAATGTTCCAATAACACTTCTTTAAATAAATATTTCCTAAAAGTTACCTTCAATAGTCATAATTTATATAGTAGGAAAAGAGATGAACCAAGCTTTAAGGGAGTCCGTCACATGAAAAATTTTCAGATTATTGATTTCGAGTTTATTACTGTTTATTAAAATATAAATTTATGTCTTTAAAATGATGCCACATTTGTAATTATATATTATTTATAATTTTTTGAAGTAAACAAAATATAGGTATTTAATGCATGTTTCTTAACTTCAAACCCGAATTTCTCAAAATGCCATTTTTTCATGTTTGGGGGCACATAGCTTAAAATCTATATGACATAAATGCTTGAAATTTTTTTGACATGTTTATTTAATGTATTTAAGTACTTTAACGCGAGGAATTATTGATAAGTAGCATACTTTTTTTTTTTTAAATAATTAGTCTAAAATTTTATAATTTTTCTTATAAAATTTTTTAGAAAATCATAATTATTTTAATTTTTAAAAAAATAACGAAAATCTCGTGTTAACGTAATCAAAAGTATCCAAATATTAGACTGCGAAAGTTTCATAATGATTGAAGAATCGGTTATTAAATTAGATGCCCCCAAAGTTGTTGAATTTAACATGGGCTCCTATGGCCATGGTCTTATGGTCAACATTGACGTCACATTCTGGGAGGAGCTTATCCGAGCGTTTCTGATCACGTGACGAGGAGCTCAGAAAAGCAATTTTTAAAATTTGATTTATAAAAATTTGAGCAATTATTTCGAGTTAAAACTACTTGCATTATTATTATTTCGTTAAATACTATAAATATGACGCATTTGGTAATTATTTGTTGATGGTGTCAAATACCCTATTGAACACAAAACTAACATTCATAGATTAACTCAAACTTATATATTTATATCTAAAAATTTAAATTTACTCTCTATGTAGTACCTTTGATTTCCTATATTTTATTATTCATTAACATATTATTTTTATTTTTCAGCTATCTTAGCGTCAACAGGATCCGTTGTGCTACAATTAACATTTATGGTTATTAATATTTTTTTATGTTTTTTTCTTTTTCTTTTTCCCCCCCCCCCTTTTTTTTTAACTAAAATCTGGATCAGTTGTACTGGAAAATTATATTTGCTTCATATCTTAGGAAAAAAAGAAAATTTTATTTTTCTTAAAAATAAACGGATCTGTTGTGCCGGAAAGGGTAAAAGAGCCTAAGTCCAAAAATTTTACTAAAAAAGGTTTAAAAATTATTTTAGTTCGATTAAAAATAAACAAAAAGAAAGAGAAGTAAACCCTAATTGGGGTTGGCAAAACTATAAGTATATTCGTAAAATTTAAATACAAAAAAAGTAAAAACAAAAAGTCAGTAATTCCCATTTAGAATTAACTCAAACCAGAGTTTCTTCAAAAAGAAAATAACATTTAGAGATTGGATTGGCCCCAACAGGGTCATCACAAAGTCCAGAGGTGAGTTCAAAATTATATATTGTTTCATGCTTAAAATGTCACGATAGTCAAGTTGGTAAAGCATTGGACTTCCACCATCAGGATCCCGGATCAAATCCCGCCTGTGCCCCATTTTCCAAAAAAAATAAAAAAAATATGCAAATTAGTTGGGAATAAATTAGCATAAATTAACTCCCATCAAACACCTGCAAAAATTGAAAAATGAAAGTAGCAAAAAAAAAAAATTTTATAATTAGTTCCGAAAGATAAAACTTAAATAAAATTGATAGAATGCATTGGAGTGCCCAGACCGGAGAAGGGCTTAGAGCTTTTTGTGTCTCCTGTCGGGTGGAAAGTGACACCACCAGCACGAGAGGAAGACCCCCCCCCCTCCCCCAAGCTTCCCGGCACTGCCGGAACAGCTTTATTAAAAATTAGGCAGGGTTTACAAAGGTGGAGAACAATATAAAATAATAATGAGTAATTACAGGGTTGGCAACAATTCTCCTTTCTAAAAACAAACACTTCAAAAACAGCAGCCGACCAAACGGTATAGTGGTTAGCGTACTAGCTTCTAGACCGCGAGGTTGCTGGTTCGAGTCCCGTGTTAGGCATGGGTGTTTGTAAATGTATGTTGGCTTGTCTAATGACGAATGTTTCGGCGCATTATAGCCCTCGTGTTGCTGACGGCGCCAGATAATCTGAAAACAACCAACCAATCAAAAACAGCAAAAGAACAAACCACAACGCAGAACACAAATATAAAACGCTAGAACTTGATAAAAACATCCAATAAGTAAAAAGCATAAAGCATAGAAATAAGATTAAATCAGAGTTTACCATTAAATTTAAACTATTCAAGCAGAAACAAGACATTGCTGATATTTATATTGTGAAATAGGTATGTAAATTATTGTAATATGGGAATAAAATGAGATTAATAATATTTTTTTGCAGTTAGGATTAAATCAAAAACATAAGCAATATCAAAAATTCAGCAACAAGCAGTCAATTAAAGCAATAAAAACAATTCCATAATCGAGCCATTCTCATATTCAAAAGTAGAATCCAATAGTAATCCAAAAGTAAATCCAATAAGCATCAAGATAAGAATAAAAATAAGATTAAAACAGAGTTAACTATTAAATTTTAAGGTTTTAAAGCAGAAACAAGACAATGCTGAGATTAATACTGTAAAATAGATATGTATAGTATTGTAAAATAGAAATAAAATAAGGTAATAATATTTTTTGCAATTAGGATTAAATCAATTTTACAAAGAGTTGAAGCACTTTAGAGATAACTTATATTAAAAGTCATTAAAAATGTTTTCAAATCACAAGAAGAATATTAAATAGATATTACAGCATAATATTTTTTACAGTTAAAATTAAATCAATTTTACAAAAAGTTGAAGCATTTTAAAAATGACTTACACTAAAAGACGTTGGAAATTTCTTCAAAAAACTCCAGAAGAATTTTAAAAAGATATCACAGCACAATATAAAAAAAGGGGGCTCCCAGTCAACCAGTGCAGACGTATAAAAATAAAGATTAAAAGGTTAAGTTAAATGGGCTATGAACTTTACCCAAAGTACAGCCCGGGGTAAACTACAAGTAAACCAATATTGATGAAAATAAAAGGGTCGCACAAAGGGAAAAGGAGGTCAGATCATCTTGTTCAAAGAAAAAAACATTAAATTGCAAAAGGAACCAAAAAGATCCAAGAAAGGTAGGGTCCGTTGGGAGACCCCTGGTCCAAGACCACTTTCTAAAAATGTAAAAATTCACATAAAAATTATTTGAAAAAAAAACATGAAAGCATTATAAATAAAGGTCTTCCAGTCACCCGGTGGAAAGGTACAAAAATAATCAAAAAATTTATAGTATAAACAAATTTGATATATAGCATGAATAGGTTTTGGATTACGTTTATTTTTATAGTAAGAATAAGTTAAGAGGGTGCAGAATAAAACATGTAGGGTCTTAGGCAAAATCTTAAGGTATGTTCCTATCCCAAAGTGCAACCCAATGATAGAATGCATTATCAACGACATCGAATCCATCTTACCAAGTTTCAGACCGATTGCACGACGGCAAGGGGGTTAATTAGGCCTCCTCAGATTTGCCCGCCATCAACAAATATAAATACACATAAAATCGAAGATAATGGACGCCTGCTCGCCAAAGCTAGTCAACTCGCTTTCGCTACTGTCACATCGGTGTGCCACGCAAACCAGGAGATAGCTGCGAGATCTCCGAAGGGACCCCCTACCTTGGTTGCGTATTGGTAACACCCAAAAAGCGAAACAGCTTGAGATTGATAACGCAATTCTTGTGATTCACTAGTGAATTGATGCCTTTGGTTTGTCTCTCCATCTTCAAGTCGCCTGCTCGTTCGCCCGACCTCCGAGATGATCTATTTCTAAGCAATCCACACATTAAATTTTAAAGTTTTACTATTGAGTTTACAATGCCTTTAGATAATAGCAGATATTTTTGCGATCCTAACTTAAAACAAACCCACAGTTTAAATTAAAAATGTTTTCTCCGTTAATTAACCATTAGCAGATATTTTGGCATTGTTGAAATCCTAACGTAAATCAAACCCACAGCTAAAATTAAAAATGTTTTCTCCGTCAATTAAGCATTAGAAGATATTTTTTCATTGTTGCAATTCTAAATTAAAACAAACCCACAGTTAAAATTAAAAATGTTTTCTCCGTCAATTAAGCATTAGAAGATATTTTTTCATTGTTGCAATTCTAAATTAAAACAAACCCACAGCTAAAATTAAAAATGTTTTCTCCGTCAATTAAGCATTAGAAGATATTTTTTCATTGTTGCAATTCTAAATTAAAACAAACCCACAGTTAAAATTAAAAATGTTTTTTTCCTTTAATTAACCGTTAGCAGATATTCTTTCATTGTTGCAATCCTAAATTAAAACAAACCCACAGTTAAAATTAAAAATGTTTTTTTCCTTTAATTAACCGTTAGCAGATATTCTTTCATTGTTGCAATCCTAAATTAAAACAAACCCACAGTTAAAATTAAAAATGTTTTTTTCCTTTAATTAACCGTTAGCAGATATTCTTTTATTGTTGCAATCCTAACTTAAAACAAACCCACAGTTAAAATTAAAAATGTTTTTTTCCTTTAATTAACCGTTAGCAGATATTCTTTCATTGTTGCAATTCTAAATTAAAACAAACCCACAGTTAAAATTAAAAATGTTTTTTCCTTTAATTAACCGTTAGCAGGTATTCTTTCATTGTTGCAATCCTAACTTAAAACAAACCCACAGTTGTAATTAAAAAAGTTTTTTCATTTAATTAACCGTTAGCAGATATTCTTTCATTGTTGCAATCCTAACTTAAAACAAACCCACAGTTTAAATTAAAAATGTTTTCTCCGTTAATTAACCATTAGCAGATATTTTGGCATTGTTGAAATCCTAACGTAAATCATTCCCACAGCTAAAATTAAAAATGTTTTCTCCGTCAATTAAGCATTAGAAGATATTTTTTCATTGTTGCAATTCTAAATTAAAACAAACCCACAGTTAAAATTAAAAATGTTTTCTCCGTCAATTAAGCATTAGAAGATATTTTTTCATTGTTGCAATTCTAAATTAAAACAAACCCACAGTTAAAATTAAAAATGTTTTCTCCGTCAATTAAGCATTAGAAGATATTTTTTCATTGTTGCAATTCTAAATTAAAACAAACCCACAGCTAAAATTAAAAATGTTTTCTCCGTCAATTAAGCATTAGAAGATATTTTTTCATTGTTGCAATTCTAAATTAAAACAAACCCACAGCTAAAATTAAAAATGTTTTCTCCGTCAATTAAGCATTAGAAGATATTTTTTCATTGTTGCAATTCTAAATTAAAACAAACCCACAGCTAAAATTAAAAATGTTTTTTCCTTTAATTAACCGTTAGCAGATATTTTTTCATTGTTGCAATTCTAAATTAAAACAAACCCACAGTTAAAATTAAAAATGTTTTTTTCCTTTAATTAACCGTTAGCAGATATTCTTTTATTGTTGCAATCCTAACTTAAAACAAACCCACAGTTAAAATTAAAAATGTTTTTTTCCTTTAATTAACCGTTAGCAGATATTCTTTCATTGTTGCAATCCTAAATTAAAACAAACCCACAGTTAAAATTAAAAATGTTTTTTTCCTTTAATTAACCGTTAGCAGATATTCTTTTATTGTTGCAATCCTAACTTAAAACAAACCCACAGTTAAAATTAAAAATGTTTTTTTCCTTTAATTAACCGTTAGCAGATATTCTTTCATTGTTGCAATTCTAAATTAAAACAAACCCACAGTTAAAATTAAAAATGTTTTTTCCTTTAATTAACCGTTAGCAGGTATTCTTTCATTGTTGCAATCCTAACTTAAAACAAACCCACAGTTGTAATTAAAAAAGTTTTTTCATTTAATTAACCGTTAGCAGATATTCTTTCATTGTTGCAATCCTAACTTAAAACAAACCCACAGTTATAATTAAAAATGTTTTTTTCCTTTAATTAACCGTTAGCAGATATTCTTTCATTGTTGCAATTCTAAATTAAAACAAACCCACAGTTAAAATTAAAAATGTTTTTTCCTTTAATTAACCGTTAGCAGGTATTCTTTCATTGTTGCAATCCTAACTTAAAACAAACCCACAGTTGTAATTAAAAAAGTTTTTTCATTTAATTAACCGTTAGCAGATATTCTTTCATTGTTGCAATCCTAACTTAAAACAAACCCACAGTTAAAATTAAAAATGTTTTTTTCCTTTAATTAACCGTTAGCAGATATTCTTTCATTGTTGCAATTCTAAATTAAAACAAACCCACAGTTAAAATTAAAAATGTTTTTTCCTTTAATTAACCGTTAGCAGGTATTCTTTCATTGTTGCAATCCTAACTTAAAACAAACCCACAGTTGTAATTAAAAAAGTTTTTTCATTTAATTAACCGTTAGCAGATATTCTTTCATTGTTGCAATCCTAACTTAAAACAAACCCACAGTTATAATTAAAAATGTTTTTTTCCTTTAATTAACCGTTAGCAGATATTCTTTCATTGTTGCAATTCTAAATTAAAACAAACCCACAGTTAAAATTAAAAATGTTTTTTCCTTTAATTAACCGTTAGCAGGTATTCTTTCATTGTTGCAATCCTAACTTAAAACAAACCCACAGTTGTAATTAAAAAAGTTTTTTCATTTAATTAACCGTTAGCAGATATTCTTTCATTGTTGCAATCCTAACTTAAAACAAACCCACAGTTAAAATTAAAAATGTTTTTTTCCTTTAATTAACCGTTAGCAGATATTCTTTCATTGTTGCAATTCTAAATTAAAACAAACCCACAGTTAAAATTAAAAATGTTTTTTCCTTTAATTAACCGTTAGCAGGTATTCTTTCATTGTTGCAATCCTAACTTAAAACAAACCCACAGTTGTAATTAAAAAAGTTTTTTCATTTAATTAACCGTTAGCAGATATTCTTTCATTGTTGCAATCCTAACTTAAAACAAACCCACAGTTATAATTAAAAAAGTTTTTTCATTTAATTAACCGTTAGCAGATATTTTGTCATGGTTTAAATATAACTTACTAGCTGAATACCCGTGCTGCGCTACGAAATTTTACCACGTGCATTTTAGCGATCAAAAAACATTCATGTATTCTACAGTTCAAACGTTTGCTCCCATTTCAATCCCGATTAATTGATTTATCAAATTAGGAACTTTCTTTTGACATTTTTTCCAAAATATATAATTGCGAATATATTGAAAATAAGACATTTGAATACGCCGACCAAACGGTATAGTGGTTAGGGTGCTAGCTTCTAAACCGCGAGGTTGCGGTTTCGAGTCCCGTGTTAGGCATGGGTGTTTGTAAATGTATGTTGGCTTGTCTAATGACGAATGTTTCGGTGCATTATAGCCTTCGTGTTGCTGACGGTGCCAGATAATCTGAAAACAAACCAAACCAAGACGTTTGAATATCCCTCGAATAGTACGTTTAACCCCCTTTGGATGCTTTTTAATTAGTTAATAGAGATTGTTATAGTTTATTGTGTTTATGTTTGAGTTCTAAATTTCAAAGTTGTACCTGTATCAGAAGTGAGATATTAAGATATTCCTCACATTAGTTTCATTGTTTCGTCGACTTTCATTCCATAAAATTTCATTCTCATTGGATATTGGAAATTTTTTTCCCCTATATTTGCCCTTCTTAACATTTGTACAAATTATCAGCATTGTGACAACATTGGAAATTGGTCATTCGGATATCCCTCGTTTGGAACATTTAACCCCTTTTCCACATCTTAAAAAGGGTTAATCGATATCGGAATAGCTTACTTTTTCTATTTTTATCATTGTTGATATTTGTACTAATTTTCAGAGTTGTGACCATGTGAAAACAGAGGCATTCGAATATTCCTCGTTTGGAACGTTTAAGCCCTTTTCGACCCCTTAAAGTGGGTTAATCGAGATCGGAATAGCTTACTTTTTCTATGTTTACCATTGTTGACATTTGTTCCAATTTTCAGAGTTGTGACTATATGGGAAGTGGGACATTCGAATGTCCCTCGTTTGGAACGTTGAATCTCTTTTCTACCCCTTTAAGTGGGTTAATCAAGATCGGAATAGCTTACTTTTTCTATGTTTACCATTGTTGACATTTGTTCCAATTTTCAGAGATGTGGGCATGTGGGAAGTGGGACATTCGAATGTCCCTCGTTTGGAACGTTTAACCTCTTTTCTACCCCTTTAAGTGGGTTAATCAAGATCGGAATAGCTTACTTTTTCTATGTTTACCATTGTTGACATTTGTTCCAATTTTCAGAGATGTGGGCATGTGGGAAGTGGGAGAATTAGTGATGAGTGAGTCAGTGAATGAGTGAGGGCTTTGCCTTATATATAGAGAGAAAACAAACCCACAGATTAAATTAAAAATTATTTTTCCTTTAATTAACAGTTAGCACATATTCTTTCATGGTTAAAATATAACCTAAAACAAACCCACAGTTTAAATTAAAAATGTTTTCTCCGTTAATTTACCGTTAAAAGATTCTTTCATTGTTGCAATCCTAACTTAAAACAAAACTACAATTAAATTAAAAGTGTTTTTTCCTTTAATAAACAGTCAGCAGATATTCTTCCATGGCTTAAATATAACTTAAAACAAACCTACAGTTTAAATTAAAAATGTTTTCTCATTTAATTAACCGTTAGCTGATATTTTTGCATTATATCTCCCCACCTCCTTTCTAGATACATACACATTCACTGTTGTTTTTTTATAATAATAAAAAAAAAATCTGCCTACAGTTTTCGTCGTAAAAAAAAAACCCAAATCTTATGGTGGTGACAAAAAGTCGAATGCTCGTAACTTTCGCCAAACCCCGAAAAAGTTAATTTTCTAGGCAATCCCCCACTTTTAATTTTAAAAGTCCGCCTCTTTAATTTACAATGCCTTTAACCAATAGGAGATATTTTTGCATTTAGTCCCACCACCACCACTTTTAAGAAACATACACGTTAACTGGGAAACTCGTTGGAAACCAAAAAGAAACATCCCTTTGAACCAAGTTCATAACTATTTTTGGTTATAACACGAACAAAAACGGATGAATGAAAAACAAACCAAAAAATTCAAATGTGACACACACACAAAATTTGAAGTAAAACTTAAAACTTACTCGAATTTGCAAACTCAAAAACAAAATACATTGTTTGTTAAATAACACTGAAAGCAAATTGCCAATTTCAAAAATAAAAAAGAAACCAAGGAAGGAAATAGCCAGATTTTCGAATTTAAATCATTTGGGTATAGCGCTGGTTACCAATTTTAAAAAGTAATTGACTCTGACTATCGCGGCTCTATTTAAATAAAGTTCAGGGGTGAAAATACTTATGCTTAAAATTTCAGAGTTGACCGAAAGTTAGTTAAAAGTCAGAATCAAACTGCACAATCTGAATGACGTCATCGGACGTAGATTATGCTTTGTTGTGGTATTTTAATGGTCGTTCGCCTTTTCATTGACGAAAGTGACGTCAATTCCCCAGCCCAACAGCAACTTCCATCCGTTTTTCAAGTTCGAAATTTCCGAAAGCGAAGAACCTTAATGAAATGTTCACTAGGGGGACAACATTTTCCCCATATGATTAGCATTACGACCAAATTTTAAAATGTAATTAAAAAGAAACAAATTAAAATTCAACATTTTGGCTTTCAACGGAGCTAAAAGAATGTAAAAACTACTTATTTTTAAAATATAACTGTTGTGCGAACAACAGAATTTTTTTAAATTGGATTACAAAAACACACATCCTTACTTTCTTTTAAAATAAAGAGATATCTTTTCAAAAATAGAAGTTTTTCACAAAAAAATTGTAAAATTTATTGAAATTTAACAAATGATTATATTCATTATTAATTTTTAACCTCAATATCTTGCACAGGTACCACGTAACCTACATAAAATATTCAAACACATTCGATGACAACTTTCCAAAAAAAGTTACATAAAAATAAGCAATTTAACATTACTGGAACAGTGAGTACTCAGTCCTCTTAATATAATGCATTGTTATCAACAACGAGTCTATCTGCCAAGTTTCAGTTTGATTGGATAACCGCGAAAAAGGTTAGTTAGCCTTCCTAAGATTTTGCCCACCAAAAACAAACACACATACATTAAAATAAGGGGGAAAATATAACTTATATTTGATATTATAATCCATAAAAACAGAGTTTAAAAAAAAAATCCTTTATATGCATTATGAATTTTTATATTCATTAACACAGCGCCGATATCAAAAACATTTCTATCAGCAAAATGTGCGGCAAAGTATGTTTAAAAATTTATTTAAAAAAATTGAAAGTGAATTTATGCTCTGGCATCCAAATATCATTGATTTATTCTTAAACTAATTTCATTATTTATTTATTAAAAAAAAGCAATAAGACAGAATTCAACCATGGTCGGTTCTATGCTATTTTAACGCCACTGGATAACGGCAAGTTGATTTATTGTATTATTATTGATTATTATTGTATTATTGTTGATTATTAGTATTCCGTAAAACTGACCTATAAGTGATAGTAACAGCCCCAAAATTTCATAGAATGTACTGACATCGAACTTATCTGCCAAGTTTCAGACCGATTGGATGACGGCAAGAGTCTTAATTAAGCGTCCGCAAATTCGGCCCCTATCGACAAACATAACACATAGTCGAAGTTAATAAAAAGGATTCGATTGGTTGGTTGTTTTCAGATTATCTGGCGCCGTCAGCAACACGAGGGCTATATTGCGCCGAAACATTCGTAATTAGACAAGCCAACATAAATTTACGAACACACATGATATACACGGGACTCGAACCAACAACCTCCCGGTCTAGAAGCCAGCACGCTAACCACTATACCGTTTGGTCGGCTAAAAAGGATTCGAAAATACATGATAATCTAAAGCATTAGTAGAAATGAGCATAAATAACTGTATACTTAATATTCCTGCTACTGATCCGAATGCTATAAGGTCATTAATGACCAGCAAAATAATGGAAGTGAATAGTATTAAAATGAAAATCTGATTAGGAAACAACGAATAAATGGAATCGGGGCGTTTGCTACACGTCTTGATTGACAAAGCTGAAACTTGTTGAAGCAACAACGCATTAATAAATGCATTTCGTAAATTTTGCATTCCAGTGCAATATGGATTGCAAAAGAAAAATACATAATGCAAATCCATTTTTCGAAATCTATATCGCAGTATTAGTCCGGATGAAAACCTTTTAAACCTAAAACTTTATTCTATAACAATGTTTTTTGGTGGTTTCTATATGAAATAATAAAAAAAATACCTTTTTATTTTACAGTACACCAATAGGTTTTATATATGTAACCCGTCACTGGAAAGAGACACGTGGGCCAGTGGCGCAATGGATAACGCGCCTAACTACGGATCAGGAGATTCCAGGTTCGAATCCTGGCTGGCTCGTCTTATTTTGGGAGTTATTTATGTGTTTAAATAAAATAAAAAAAACTAATTTAATGTTTACTCTCAATCATATGAATTTATTTTCCAAAGAAATACTACTCCTTTTATCTCTCTCTGATCTCTCTGGATTCTACACTATACAAGTAACCCTTCATTGGAGAGACACACGTGGGCCAGTGGCGCAATGGATAACGCGCCTGACTACGGATCAGGAGATTCCAGGTTCGAATCCTGGCTGGCTCGTCTTATTTTGGGTGTTATTTATGTGTTTAAATAAAATAAAAAAATTAATTTAATGTTTACTCTCAATCATCTGAATTTATTTTCCAAAGATGTAAGACTCCTTTTATCTCTCTCTGATCTCTCTGGATTCTACACTATACAAGTAACCCTACACTGGAGAGACACACGTGGGCCAGTGGCGCAATGGATAACGCGCCTGACTACGGATCAGGAGATTCCAGGTTCGAATCCTGGCTGGCTCGTCTTATTTTGGGTGTTATTTATATGTTTAAATAAAATAAAAAAATTAATTTAATGTTTACTCTCAATCATCTGAATTTATTTTCCAAAGATGTAATATTCCTTTTATCTCTCTCTGATATCTCTGGATTCTACACTATACAAGTAACCCTTCACTGTAGAGACACACGTGGGCCAGTGGCGCAATGGATAACGCGCCTGACTACGGATCAGGAGATTCCAGGTTCGAATCCTGGCTGGCTCGTCTTATTTTGGGTGTTATTTATGTGTTTAAATAAAATAAAAAAATTAATTTAATATTTACTCTCAATTATCTGAATTTAAATTCCAAAGATGTAATATTCCTTTTATCTCTCTCTGCTCTCTCAGGATTCTACACTATACAAGTAACCCTTCACTGGAGAGAGAAACGTGGGCCAGTGGCGCAATGGATAACACGCCTGACTACGGATCAGGAGATTCCAGGTTCGAATCCTGGCTGGCTCGTCTTATTTTGGGAGTTATTTATGTGTTTAAATAAAAAAAAATTAATTTAATGTTTACTCTCAATCATATGAATTTATTTTCCAAAGAAATACTACTTCTTTTATCTATCTCTGCTCTCTCTGGATTCTACACTATACAAGTAACCCTTCACTGGAGAGAGAAACGTGGGCCAGTGGCGCAATGGATAACACGCCTGACTACGGATCAGGAGATTCCAGGTTCGAATCCTGGCTGGTTATTTTGGGTGTTATTTATGTGTTTAAATAAAATAAAAAAATTAATTTAATGTTTACTCTCAATCGTCTGAATTTATTTTCCAAAGATGTAATATTCCTTTTATCTCTCTCTGATCTCTCTGGATTCTACACTATACAAGTAACCCTTCACTGGAGAGAGACACGTGGGTCAGTGGCGCAATGGATAACACGCCTGACTACGGATCAGGAGATTCCAGGCTCGAATCCTGGCTGGCTCGTCTTATTTTGGGTGTTATTTATGTGTTTAAATAAAATAAAAAAAAACTAATTTAATGTTTACTCTCAATCATCTGAATTTATTTTCCAAAGATGTAATATTCCTTTTATCTCTCTCTGATCTCTCTGGATTCTACACTATACAAGTAACCCTTCACTGGAGAGAGAAACGTGGGCCAGTGGCGCAATGGATAACGCGCCTGACTACGGATCAGGAGATTCCAGGTTCGAATCCTGGCTGGCTCGTATTATTTTGGGTGTTATTTATGTGTTTAAATAAAAAAAAAAATTAATTTAATGTTTACTCTCAATCATCTGAATTTATTTTCCAAAGATGTAATACTCCTTTTATCTCTCTCTGCTCTCTCTGGATTCTACACTATACAAGTAACCCTACACTGGAGAGACACACGTGGGCAAGTGGCGCAATGGATAACGCGCCTGACTACGGATCAGGAGATTCCAGGTTCGAATCCTGGCTGGCTCGTCTTATTTTGGGTGTTATTTATATGTTTAAATAAAATTAAAAAATTAATTTAATGTTTACTCTCAATCATCTGAATTTATTTTCCAAAGATGTAATATTCCTTTTATCTCTCTCTGATATCTCTGGATTCTACACTATACAAGTAACCCTTCACTGGAGAGACACACGTGGGCCAGTGGCGCAATGGATAACGCGCCTGACTACGGATCAGGAGATTCCAGGTTCGAATCCTGGCTGGCTCGTCTTATTTTGGGTGTTATTTATGTGTTTAAATAAAATAAAAAAATTAATTTAATATTTACTCTCAATCATCTGAATTTATTTTCCAAAGATGTAATACTCCTTTTATCTCTCTCTGCTCTCTCTGGATTCTACACTATACAAGTAACCCTTCATTGGAGAGAGAAACGTGGGCCAGTGGCGCAATGGATAACACGCCTGACTACGGATCAGGAGTTTCCAGGTTCGAATCCTGGCAGGCTCGTCTTATTTTGGGAGTTATTTATGTGTTTAAATAAAAAAAAATTAATTTAATGTTTACTCTCAATCATATGAATTTATTTTCCAAAGAAATACTACTCCTTTAATCTCTCTCTGCTCTCTCTGGATTCAACACTATACAAGTAACCCTTCACTGGAGAGAGAAACGTGGGCCAGTGGCGCAATGGATAACGCGCATGACTACTGATCAGGAGATTCCAGGTTCGAATCCTGGCTGGCTCGTCTTATTTTGGGTGTTATTTATGTGTTTAAATAAAATAAAAAAAACTAATTTAATGTTTACTCTCAATCATCTGAATTTATTTTCCAAAGATGTAATATTCCTTTTATCTCTCTCTGATCTCTCTGGATTCTACACTATACAAGTAACCCTTCACTGGAGAGAGACACGTGGGCCAGTGGCGCAATGGATAACACGCCTGACTACGGATCAGGAGATTACAGGTTCGAATCCTGGCTGGCTCGTCTTATTTTGGGTGTTATTTATGTGTTTAAATAAAATAAAAAAATTAATTTAATGTTTACTCTCAATCATCTGAATTTATTTTCCAAAGATGTAATATTCCTTTTATCTCTCTCTGATCTCTCTGGATTCTACACTATACAAGTAACCCTTCACTGGAGAGAGACACGTGGGTCAGTGGCGCAATGGATAACACGCCTGACTACGGATCAGGAGATTCCAGGCTCGAATCCTGGCTGGCTCGTCTTATTTTGGGTGTTATTTATGTGTTTAAATAAAATAAAAAAAAACTAATTTAATGTTTACTCTCAATCATCTGAATTTATTTTCCAAAGATGTAATATTCCTTTTATCTCTCTCTGATCTCTCTGGATTCTACACTATACAAGTAACCCTTCACTGGAGAGAGAAACGTGGGCCAGTGGCGCAATGGATAACGCGCCTGACTACGGATCAGGAGATTCCAGGTTCGAATCCTGGCTGGCTCGTATTATTTTGGGTGTTATTTATGTGTTTAAATAAAAAAAAAAATTAATTTAATGTTTACTCTCAATCATCTGAATTTATTTTCCAAAGATGTAATACTCCTTTTATCTCTCTCTGCTCTCTCTGGATTCTACACTATACAAGTAACCCTACACTGGAGAGACACACGTGGGCAAGTGGCGCAATGGATAACGCGCCTGACTACGGATCAGGAGATTCCAGGTTCGAATCCTGGCTGGCTCGTCTTATTTTGGGTGTTATTTATATGTTTAAATAAAATTAAAAAATTAATTTAATGTTTACTCTCAATCATCTGAATTTATTTTCCAAAGATGTAATATTCCTTTTATCTCTCTCTGATATCTCTGGATTCTACACTATACAAGTAACCCTTCACTGGAGAGACACACGTGGGCCAGTGGCGCAATGGATAACGCGCCTGACTACGGATCAGGAGATTCCAGGTTCGAATCCTGGCTGGCTCGTCTTATTTTGGGTGTTATTTATGTGTTTAAATAAAATAAAAAAATTAATTTAATATTTACTCTCAATCATCTGAATTTATTTTCCAAAGATGTAATACTCCTTTTATCTCTCTCTGCTCTCTCTGGATTCTACACTATACAAGTAACCCTTCATTGGAGAGAGAAACGTGGGCCAGTGGCGCAATGGATAACACGCCTGACTACGGATCAGGAGTTTCCAGGTTCGAATCCTGGCAGGCTCGTCTTATTTTGGGAGTTATTTATGTGTTTAAATAAAAAAAAATTAATTTAATGTTTACTCTCAATCATATGAATTTATTTTCCAAAGAAATACTACTCCTTTAATCTCTCTCTGCTCTCTCTGGATTCAACACTATACAAGTAACCCTTCACTGGAGAGAGAAACGTGGGCCAGTGGCGCAATGGATAACGCGCATGACTACTGATCAGGAGATTCCAGGTTCGAATCCTGGCTGGCTCGTCTTATTTTGGGTGTTATTTATGTGTTTAAATAAAATAAAAAAAACTAATTTAATGTTTACTCTCAATCATCTGAATTTATTTTCCAAAGATGTAATATTCCTTTTATCTCTCTCTGATCTCTCTGGATTCTACACTATACAAGTAACCCTTCACTGGAGAGAGACACGTGGGGCAGTGGCGCAATGGATAACACGCCTGACTACGGATCAGGAGATTACAGGTTCGAATCCTGGCTGGCTCGTCTTATTTTGAGTGTTATTTATGTGTTTAAATAAAATAAAAAAATTAATTTAATGTTTACTCTCAATCATCTGAATTTATTTTCCAAAGATGTAATACTCCTTTTATCTCTCTCTGATATCTCTGGATTCTACACTATACAAGTAACCCTTCACTGGATAGACACACTTGGGCCAGTGGCGCAATGGATAACGCGCCTGACTTCGGATCAGGAGATTCCAGGTTCGAATCCTGGCTGGCTCGTCTTATTTTGGGTGTTATTTATGTGTTTAAATAAAATAACAAAATTAATTTAATGTTTACTCTCAATCATCTGAATTTATTTTCCAAAGATGTAATACTCCTTTTATCTCTCTCTGATATCTCTGTATTCTACACTATACAAGTAACCCTTCACTGGAGAGACACACGTGGGCCAGTGGCGCAATGGATAACGCGCCTGACTACGGATCAGGAGATTCCAGGTTCGAATCCTGGCTGGCTCGTCTTATTTTGGGTGTTATTTATGTGTTTAAATAAAATAAAAAAATTAATTTAATGTTTACTCTCAATCATCTGAATTTATTTTCCAAAGATGTAATACTCCTTTTATCTCTCTCTGATATCTCTGGATTCTACACTATACAAGTAACCCTTCACTGGAGAGACACACGTGGGCCAGTGGCGCAATGGATAACGCCCCTGACTACGGATCAGGAGATTCCAGGTTCGAATCCTGGCTGGCTCGTCTTGTTTTGGGTGTTATTTATGTGTTTAAATAAAATAAAAAAATTAATTTAATGTTTACTCTCAATCATCTGAATTTATTTTCCAAAGATGTAAGACTTCTTTTATCTCTCTCTGATCTCTCTGGATTCTACACTATACAAGTAACCCTACACTGGAGAGACACACGTGGGCCAGTGGCGCAATGGATAACGCGCCTGACTACGGATCAGGAGATTCCAGGTTCGAATCCTGGCTGGCTCGTCTTATTTTGGGTGTTATTTATATGTTTAAATAAAATAAAAAAATTAATTTAATGTTTACTCTCAATCATCTGAATTTATTTTCCAAAGATGTAATATTCCTTTTATCTCTCTCTGATATCTCTGGATTCTACACTATACAAGTAACCCTTCACTGTAGAGGCACACGTGGGCCAGTGGCGCAATGGATAACGCGCCTGACTACGGATCAGGAGATTCCAGGTTCGAATCCTGGCTGGCTCGTCTTATTTTGGGTGTTATTTATGTGTTTAAATAAAATAAAAAAATTAATTTAATATTTACTCTCAATTATCTGAATTTATTTTCCAAAGATGTAATATTCCTTTTATCTCTCTCTGCTCTCTCAGGATTCTACACTATACAAGTAACCCTTCACTGGAGAGAGAAACGTGGGCCAGTGGCGCAATGGATAACACGCCTGACTACGGATCAGGAGATTCCAGGTTCGAATCCTGGCTGGCTCGTCTTATTTTGGGAGTTATTTATGTGTTTAAATAAAAAAAAATTAATTTAATGTTTACTCTCAATCATATGAATTTATTTTCCAAAGAAATACTACTTCTTTTATCTATCTCTGCTCTCTCTGGATTCTACACTATACAAGTAACCCTTCACTGGAGAGAGAAACGTGGGCTAGTGGCGCAATGGATAACACGCCTGACTACGGATCAGGAGATTCCAGGTTCGAATCCTGGCTGGTTATTTTGGGTGTTATTTATGTGTTTAAATAAAATAAAAAAATTAATTTAATGTTTACTCTCAATCATCTGAATTTATTTTCCAAAGATGTAATATTCCTTTTATCTCTCTCTGATCTCTCTGGATTCTACACTATACAAGTAACCCTTCACTGGAGAGAGACACGTGGGGCAGTGGCGCAATTGATAACACGCCTGACTACGGATCAGGAGATTCCAGGCTCGAATCCTGGCTGGCTCGTCTTATTTTGGGTGTTATTTATGTGTTTAAATAAAATAAAAAAAACTAATTTAATGTTTACTCTCAATCATCTGAATTTATTTTCCAAAGATGTAATATTCCTTTTATCTCTCTCTGATCTCTCTGGATTCTACACTATACAAGTAACCCTTCCCTGGAGAGAGAAACGTGGGCCAGTGGCGCAATGGATAACGCACCTGACTACGGATCAGGAGATTCCAGGTTCGAATCCTGGCTGGCTCGTCTTATTTTGGGTGTTATTTATGTGTTTAAATAAAATAAAAAAACTAATTTAATGTTTACTCTCAATCATCTGAATTTATTTTCCAAAGATGTAATACTCCTTTTATCTCTCTCTGATATCTCTGGATTCTACACTATACAAGTAACCCTTCACTGGAGAGACACACGTGGGCCAGTGGCGCAATGGATAACGCGCCTGACTACGGATCAGGAGATTCCAGGTTCGAATCCTGGCTGGCTCGTCTTATTTTGGGTGTTATTTATATGTTTAAATAAAATAAAAAAATTAATTTAATGTTTACTCTCAATCATCTGAATTTATTTTCCAAAGATGTAATATTCCTTTTATCTCTCTCTGATATCTCTGGATTCTACACTATACAAGTAACCCTTCACTGGAGAGAGAAACGTGGGCTAGTGGCGCAATGGGTAACACGCCTGACTACGGATCAGGAGATTCCAGGTTCGAATCCTGGCTGGCTCGTCTTATTTTGGGAGTTATTTATGTGTTTAAATAAAAAAAAAAAAATTTAATGTTTACTCTCAATCATATGAATTTATTTTCCAAAGAAATACTACTTCTTTTATCTATCTCTGCTCTCTCTGGATTCTACACTATACAAGTAACCCTTCACTGGAGAGAGAAACGTGGGCTAGTGGCGCAATGGATAACACGCCTGACTACGGATCAGGAGATCCCAGGTTCGAATCCTGGCTGGTTATTTTGGGTGTTATTTATGTGTTTAAATAAAATAAAAAAATTAATTTAATGTTTACTCTCAATCATCTGAATTTATTTTCCAAAGATGTAATATTCCTTTTATCTCTCTCTGATCTCTCTGGATTCTACACTATACAAGTAACCCTTCACTGGAGAGAGACACGTGGGGCAGTGGCGCAATTGATAACACGCCTGACTACGGATCAGGAGTTTCCAGGCTCGAATCCTGGCTGGCTCGTCTTATTTTGGGTGTTATTTATGTGTTTAAATAAAATAAAAAAAAACTAATTTAATGTTTACTCTCAATCATCTGAATTTATTTTCCAAAGATGTAATATTCCTTTTATCTCTCTCTGATCTCTCTGGATTCTACACTATACAAGTAACCCTTCACTGGAGAGAGAAACGTGGGCCAGTGGCGCAATGGATAACGCACCTGACTACGGATCAGGAGATTCCAGGTTCGAATCCTGGCTGGCTCGTCTTATTTTGGGTGTTATTTATGTGTTTAAATAAAATAAAAAAACTAATTTAATGTTTACTCTCAATCATCTGAATTTATTTTCCAAAGATGTAATACTCCTTTTATCTCTCTCTGATATCTCTGGATTCTACACTATACAAGTAACCCTTCACTGGAGAGACACACGTGGGCCAGTGGCGCAATGGATAACGCGCCTGACTACGGATCAGGAGATTCCAGGTTCGAATCCTGGCTGGCTCGTCTTATTTTGGGTGTTATTTATGTGTTTAAATAAAATAAAAAAATTAATTTAATGTTTACTCTCAATCATCTGAATTTATTTTACAAAGATGTAAGACTCCTTTTATCTCTCTCTGATCTCTCTGGATTCTACACTATACAAGTAACCCTACACTGGAGAGACACACGTGGGCCAGTGGCGCAATGGATAACGCGCCTGACTACGGATCAGGCGATTCCAGGTTCGAATCCTGGCTGGCTCGTCTTATTTTGGGTGTTATTTATATGTTTAAATAAAATAAAAAAATTAATTTAATGTTTACTCTCAATCATCTGAATTTATTTTCCAAAGATGTAATATTCCTTTTATCTCTCTCTGATATCTCTGGATTCTACACTATACAAGTAACCCTTCACTGTAGAGACACACGTGGGCCAGTGGCGCAATGGATAACGCGCCTGACTACGGATCAGGAGATTCCAGGTTCGAATCCTGGCTGGCTCGTCTTATTTTGGGTGTTATTTATGTGTTTAAATAAAATAAAAAAATTAATTTAATATTTACTCTCAATTATCTGAATTTATTTTCCAAAGATGTAATATTCCTTTTATCTCTCTCTGCTCTCTCAGGATTCTACACTATACAAGTAACCCTTCACTGGAGAGAGAAACGTGGGATAGTGGCGCAATGGATAACGCGCCTGACTACGTATCAGGAGATTCCAGGTTCGAATCCTGGCTTGCTCGTCTATTTTGGGTGTTATTTATGTGTTTAAATAAAATAAAAAATATAATTTAATGTTTACTCTCAATCACCTGAATTTATTTTCCAAAGATGTAATACTCCTTTTATATCTCTCTGATCTCTCTGGATTCTACACTATACAAGTAACCCTTCACTGGAGAGAGACACGTGGGCCAGTGTCGCAATGGATAACGAGCCTGACTACGGATCAGGAGATTCCAGGTTCGAATCCTGGCTGGCTCGTCTTATTTTGGGTGTTATTTATGTGTTTAAATAAAATAAAAAAATATTTAATGTTTACTCTCAATCATCTGAATTTATTTTCCAAAGATGTAATACTCCTTTTATCTCTCTCTGATATCTCTGGATTCTACACTATACAAGTAACCCTTCACTGGAGAGACACACGTGGGCCAGTGGCGCAATGGATAACGCGCCTGACTACGGATAAGGAGATTCCAGGTTCGAATCCTGGCTGGCTCGTCTTATTTTGGGTGTTATTTATGTGTTTAAATAAAATAAAAAAATTAATTTAATGTTTACTCTCAATCATCTGAATTTATTTTCCAAAGATGTAATACTCCTTTTATCTCTCTCTGATATCTCTGGATTCTACACTATACAAGTAACCCTTCACTGGATAGACACACGTGGGATAGTGGCGCAATGGATAACGCGCCTGACTACGGATCAGGAGATTCCACGTTCAAATCCTGGCTGGCTCGTCTTATTTTGGGTGTTATTTATGTGTTTAAATAAAATAAAAAATATAATTTAATGTTTACTCTCAATCACCTGAATTTATTTTCCAAAGATGTAATACTCCTTTTATATCTCTCTGATCTCTCTGGATTCTACACTATACAAGTAACCCTTCACTGGAGAGAGACACGTGGGCCAGTGGCGCAATGGATAACGAGCCTGACTACGGATCAGGAGATTCCAGGTTCGAATCCTCGCTGGCTCGTCTATTTTGGGTGTTATTTATGTGTTTAAATAAAATAAAAAAATTAATTTAATGTTTACTCTCAATCATCTGAATTTATTTTCCAAAGATGTAATACTCCTTTTATCTCTCTCTGATATCTCTGGATTCTACACTATACAAGTAACCCTTCACTGGAGAGACACACGTGGGCCAGTGGCGCAATGGATAACGCGCCTGACTACGGATCAGGAGATTCCAGGTTCGAATCCTGGCTGGCTCGTCTTATTTTGGGTGTTATTTATGTGTTTAAATAAAATAAAAAAATTAATTTAATGTTTACTCTCAATCATCTGAATTTATTTTCCAAAGATTTAATACTCCTTTTATCTCTCTCTGATATCTCTGGATTCTACACTATACAAGTAACACTTCACTGGATAGACACACGTGGGCCAGTGGCGCAATGGATAACGCGCCTGACTACGGATCAGGAGATTCCAGGTTCGAATCCTGGCTGGCTCGTCTTCTTTTGGGTGTTATTTATGGGTTTAAATAAAATAAAAAAATTAATTTAATGTTTACTCTCAATCATCTGAATTTATTTTCCAAAGATGTAATACTCCTTTTATCTCTCTGATATCTCTTGATTCTACACTATACAAGTAACCCTTCATTGGATAGACACACGTGGGCCAGTGGCGCAATGGATAACGCGCCTGACTACGGATCAGGAGATTCCAGGTTCGAATCCTGGCTGGCTCGTCTTATTTTGGGTGTTATTTATGTGTTTAAATAAAATAAAAAAATTAATTTAATGTTTACTCTCAATCATCTGAATTTATTTTCCAAAGATGTAATACTCCTTTTATCTCTCTGATATCTCTTGATTCTACACTATACAAGTAACCCTTCACTGGATAGACACACGTGGGCCAGTGGCGCAATGGATAACGCGCCTGACTACGGATCAGGAGATTCCAGGTTCGAATCCTGGCTGGCTCGTCTTATTTTGGGTGTTATTTATGTGTTTAAATAAAATAAAAAAATTAATTTAATGTTTACTCTCAATCATCTGAATTTATTTTCCAAAGATGTAATACTCCTTTTATCTCTCTGATATCTCTGGATTCTACACTATACAAGTAACCCTTCACTGGAGAGACACACGTTGGCCAGTGGCGCAATGGATAACGCGCCTGACTACGGATCAGGAGATTCCAGGTTCGAATCCTGGCTGGCTCGTCTTATTTTGGGTGTTATTTATGTGTTTAAATAAAATAAAAAAATTAATTTAATGTTTACTCTCAATCATCTGAATTTATTTTCCAAAGATGTAATACTCCTTTTATCGCTCTCTGATATCTCTAGATTCTACACTATACAAGTAACCCTTCACTGGAGAGACACACGTGGGCCAGTGGCGCAATGGATAACGCGCCTGACTACGGATCAGGAGATTCCAGGTTCGAATCCTCGCTGGCTCGTTTATTTTGGGTGTTATTTATGTGTTTAAAGAAAATAAAAAAATTAATTTAATGTTTACTCTCAATCATCTGAATTTATTTTCCAAAGATGTAATACTCCTTTTATCTCTCTCTGATATCTCTGGATTCTACACTATACAAGTAACCCTTCACTGGAGAGACACACGTGGGCCAGTGGCGCAATGGATAACGCGCATGACTACGGATCAGGAGATTCCAGGTTCGAATCCTGCCTGGCTCGTCTTATTTTGGGTGTTATTTATGTGTTTAAATAAAATAAAAAAAATAATTTAATGTTTACTCTCAATCATCTGAATTTATTTTCCAAAGATGTAATACTCCTTTTATCTCTCTCTGATATCTCTGGATTCTACACTATACAAGTAACCCTTCACTGGAGAGACACACGTGGGCCAGTGGCGCAATGGATAACGCGCCTGACTACGGGTTAGGAGATTCCAGTTTCGAATCCTCGCTGGCTCGTCTATTTTGGGTGTTATTTATGTGTTTAAATAAAATAAAAAAATTAATTTAATGTTTACTCTCAATCATCTGAATTTATTTTCCAAAGATGTAATACTCCTTTTATCTCTCTCTGATATCTCTGGATTCTACACTATACAAGTAAACCTTCACTGGAGAGACACACGTGGGCCAGTGACGCAATGGATAACCCGCCTGACTACGGATCAGGAGATTCCAGGTTCGAATCCTGGCTGGCTCGTCTTATTTTGGGTGTTATTTATGTGTTTAATAAAAATAACAAAATTAATTTAATGTTTACTCTCAATCATCTGAATTTATTTTCCAAAGATGTAATACTCCTTTTATCTCTCTCTGATATCTCTGGATTCTACACTATACAAGTAACCCATCACTGGAGAGACACACGTGGGCCAGTGGCGCAATGGATAACGCGCCTGACTACGGATCAGGAGATTCCAGGTTCGAATCCTGGCTGGCTCGTCTTATTTTGGGTGTTATTTATGTGTTTAAATAAAATAAAAAAATTAATTTAATGTTTACTCTCAATCATCTGAATTTATTTTCCAAAGATGTAATACTCCTTTTATCTCTCTCTGATATCTCTGGATTCTACACTATACAAGTAACCTTTCACTGGAGAAACACACGTGGGCCAGTGGCGCAATGGATAACGCGCCTGACTACGGATCAGGAGATTCCATTTTCGAATCCTGGCTGGCTCGTCTTATTTTGGGTGTTATTTATGTGTTTAAATAAAATAAAAAAATTATTTAATGTTTACTCTCAATCATCTGAATTTATTTTCCAAAGATGTAATACTCCTTTTATCTCTCTCTGATATCTCTGGATTCTACACTATACAAGTAACCCTTCACTGGAGAGACACACGTGGGCCAGTGGCGCAATGGATAACGCGCCTGACTACGGATAAGGAGATTCCAGGTTCGAATCCTGGCTGGCTCGTCTTATTTTGGGTGTTATTTATGTGTTTAAATAAAATAAAAAAATTAATTTAATGTTTACTCTCAATCATCTGAATTTATTTTCCAAAGATGTAATACTCCTTTTATCTCTCTCTGATATCTCTGGATTCTACACTATACAAGTAACCCTTCACTGGATAGACACACGTGGGATAGTGGCGCAATGGATAACGCGCCTGACTACGGATCAGGAGATTCCACGTTCAAATCCTGGCTGGCTCGTCTTATTTTGGGTGTTATTTATGTGTTTAAATAAAATAAAAAATATAATTTAATGTTTACTCTCAATCACCTGAATTTATTTTCCAAAGATGTAATACTCCTTTTATATCTCTCTGATCTCTCTGGATTCTACACTATACAAGTAACCCTTCACTGGAGAGAGACACGTGGGCCAGTGGCGCAATGGATAACGCGCCTGACTACGTATCAGGAGATTCCAGGTTCGAATCCTGGCTTGCTCGTCTATTTTGGGTGTTATTTATGTGTTTAAATAAAATAAAAAATATAATTTAATGTTTACTCTCAATCACCTGAATTTATTTTCCAAAGATGTAATACTCCTTTTATATCTCTCTGATCTCTCTGGATTCTACACTATACAAGTAACCCTTCACTGGAGAGAGACACGTGGGCCAGTGGCGCAATGGATAACGAGCCTGACTACGGATCAGGAGATTCCAGGTTCGAATCCTCGCTGGCTCGTCTATTTTGGGTGTTATTTATGTGTTTAAATAAAATAAAAAAATTAACTTAATGTTTACTCTCAATCATCTGAATTTATTTTCCAAAGATGTAATACTCCTTTTATCTCTCTCTGATATCTCTGGATTCTACACTATACAAGTAACCCTTCACTGGAGAGACACACGTGGGCCAGTGGCGCAATGGATAACGCGCCTGACTACGGATCAGGAGATTCCAGGTTCGAATCCTGGCTGGCTCGTCTTCTTTTGGGTGTTATTTATGGGTTTAAATAAAATAAAAAAATTAATTTAATGTTTACTCTCAATCATCTGAATTTATTTTCCAAAGATGTAATACTCCTTTTATCTCTCTGATATCTCTTGATTCTACACTATACAAGTAACCCTTCACTGGATAGACACACGTGGGCAAGTGGCGCAATGGATAACGCGCCTGACTACGGATCAGGAGATTCCAGGTTCGAATCCTGGCTGGCTCGTCTTATTTTGGGTGTTATTTATGTGTTTAAATAAAAAAAAAAAAATTTAATGTTTTCTCTCAATCATCTGAATTTATTTTCCAAAGATGTAATACTCCTTTTATCTCTCTCTGATCTCTCTGGATTCTACACTATACAAGTAACACTACACTGGAGAGACACACGTGGGCCAGTGGCGCAATGGATAACGCGCCTGACTACGTATCAGGAGATTCCAGGTTCGAATCCTGGCTGGCTCGTCTTATTTTGGGTGTTATTTATGTGTTTAAATAAAATAAAAAATGTAATTTAATGTTTACTCTCAATCACCTGAATTTATTTTCCAAAGATGTAATACTCCTTTTATATCTCTCTGATCTCTCTGGATTCTACACTATACAAGTAACCCTTCACTGGAGAGAGATACGTGGGCCAGTGGCGCAATGGATAACGCGCCTGACTACGGATCAGGAGATTCCATTTTCGAATCCTCGCTCGCTCGTCTATTTTGGGTGTTATTTATGTGTTTAAATAAAATAAAAAAATTAATTTAATGTTTACTCTCAATCTTCTGAATTTATTTTCCAAAGATGTAATACTCCTTTTATCTCTCTCTGATATCTCTGGATTCTACACTATACAAGTAACCCTTCACTGGAGAGACACACGTGGGCCAGTGGCGCAATGGATAACGCGCCTGACTACGGATCAGGAGATTCCAGGTTCGAATCCTGGCTTGCTCGTCTATTTTGGATGTTATTTATGTGTTTAAATAAAATAAAAAATATAATTTAATGTTTACTCTCAATCACCTGAATTTATTTTCCAAAGATGTAATACTCCTTTTATATCTCTCTGATCTCTCTGGATTCTACACTATACAAGTAACCCTTCACTGGAGAGAGACACGTGGGCCAGTGGCGCAATGGATAACGAGCCTGACTACGGATCAGGAGATTCCAGGTTCGAATCCTCGCTGGCTCGTCTATTTTGGGTGTTATTTATGTGTTTAAATAAAATAAAAAAATTAATTTAACGTTTACTCTCAATCATCTGAATTTATTTTCCAAAGATGTAATACTCCTTTTATCTCTCTCTGATATCTCTGGATTCTACACTATACAAGTAACCCTTCACTGGAGAGACACACGTGGGCCAGTGGCGCAATGGATAACGCGCCTGACTACGGATCAGGAGATTCCAGGTTCGAATCCTGGCTGGCTCGTCTTATTTTGGGTGTTATTTATGTGTTTAAATAAAATAAAAAAATTAATTTAATGTTTACTCTCAATCATCTGAATTTATTTTCCAAAGATGTAATACTCCTTTTATCTCTCTCTGATATCTCTGGATTCTACACTATACAAGTAACCCTTCACTGGATAGACACACGTGGGCCAGTGGCGCAATGGATAACGCGCCTGACTACGGATCAGGAGATTCCAGGTTCGAATCCTGGCTGGCTCGTCTTATTTTGGGTGTTATTTATGTGTTTAAATAAAATAAAAAAATTAATTTAATGTTTACTCTCAATCATCTGAATTTATTTTCCAAAGATGTAATACTCCTTTTATCTCTCTGATATCTCTTGATTCTACACTATACAAGTAACCCTTCACTGGATAGACACACGTGGGCCAGTGGCGCAATGGATAACGCGCCTGACTACGGATCAGGAGATTCCAGGTTCGAATCCTGGCTGGCTCGTCTTATTTTGGGTGTTATTTATGTGTTTAAATAAAATAAAAAAATTAATTTAATGTTTACTCTCAATCATCTGAATTTATTTTCCAAAGATGTAATACTCCTTTTATCTCTCTGATATCTCTGGATTCTACACTATACAAGTAACCCTTCACTGGAGAGACACACGTTGGCCAGTGGCGCAATGGATAACGCGCCTGACTACGGATCAGGAGATTCCAGGTTCGAATCCTGGCTGGCTCGTCTTATTTTGGGTGTTATTTATGTGTTTAAATAAAATAAAAAAATTAATTTAATGTTTACTCTCAATCATCTGAATTTATTTTCCAAAGATGTAATACTCCTTTTATCTCTCTCTGATATCTCTAGATTCTACACAATACAAGTAACCCTTCACTGGAAAGACACACGTGGGCCAGTGGCGCAATGGATAACGCGCCTGACTACGGATCAGGAGATTCCAGGTTCGAATCCTCACTGGCTCGTCTATTTTGGGTGTTATTTATGTGTTTAAATAAAATAAAAAAATTAATTTAATGTTTACTCTCAATCATCTGAATTTATTTTCCAAAGATGTAATACTCCTTTTTATCTCTCTCTGATATCTCTGGATTCTACACTATACAAGTAACCCTTCACTGGAGAGACACACGTGGGCCAGTGGCGCAATGGATAACGCGCCTGACTACGGATCAGGAGATTCCAGGTTCGAATCCTGGCTGGCTCGTCTTATTTTGGGTGTTATTTATGTGTTTAAATAAAAGAACAAAATTAATTTAATGTTTACTCTCAATCATCTGAATTTATTTTCCAAAGATGTAATACTCCTTTTATCTCTCTCTGATATCTCTGGATTCTACACTATACAAGTAACCCTACACTGGAGAGACACACGTGGGCCAGTGGCGCAATGGATAACACGCCTGACTACGGATCAGGAGATTCCAGGTTCGAATCCTGGCTGGCTCGTCTTATTTTGGGTGTTATTTATATGTTTAAATAAAATAAAAAAATTAATTGAATGTTTACTCTCAATCATCTGAATTTATTTTCCAAAGATGTAATATTCCTTTTATCTCTCTCTGATATCTCTGGATTCTACACTATACAAGTAACCCTTCACTGGAGAGACACACGTGGGCCAGTGGCGCAATGGATAACGCGCCTGACTACGTATCAGGAGATTCCAGGTTCGAATCCTGGCTGGCTCGTCTTATTTTGGGTGTTATTTATGTGTTTAAATAAAATAAAAAATGTAATTTAATGTTTACTCTCAATCACCTGAATTTATTTTCCAAAGATGTAATACTCCTTTTATATCTCTCTGATCTCTCTGGATTCTACACTATACAAGTAACCCTTCACTGTAGAGAGGCACGTGGGCCAGTGGCGCAATGGATAACGCGCCTGACTACGGATCAGGAGATTCCAGGTTCGAATCCTGGCTGGCTCGTCTTATTTTGTGTGTTATTTATGTGTATAAAAAAAAAATTACTGTTTACTCTCAATCATCTGAATTTATTTTCCAAAGATGTAATACTCCTTTTATCTCTCTCTGATCTCTCTGGATTCTACACTATAAAAGTAACCCTTCACTGGAGAGAGACACGTGGGCCAGTGGCGCAATGGATAACGAGCCTGACTACGGATCAGGAGATTCCATTTTCGAATCCTCGCTGGCTCGTCTATTTTGGGTGTTATTTATGTGTTTAAATAAAATAAAAAAATTAATTTAATGTTTACTCTCAATCTTCTGAATTTATTTTCCAAAGATGTAATACTCCTTTTATCTCTCTCTGATATCTCTGGATTCTACACTATACAAGTAACCCTTCACTGGAGAGACACACGTGGGCCAGTGGCGCAATGGATAACGCGCCTGACTACGGATCAGGAGATTCCAGGTTCGAATCCTGGCTTGCTCGTCTATTTTGGGTGTTATTTATGTGTTTAAATAAAATAAAAAATATAATTTAATGTTTACTCTCAATCACCTGAATTTATTTTCCAAAGATGTAATACTCCTTTTATATCTCTCTGATCTCTCTGGATTCTACACTATACAAGTAACCCTTCACTGGAGAGAGACACGTGGGCCAGTGGCGCAATGGATAACGAGCCTGACTACGGATCAGGAGATTCCAGGTTCGAATCCTCGCTGGCTCGTCTATTTTGGGTGTTATTTATGTGTTTAAATAAAATAAAAAAATTAATTTAACGTTTACTCTCAATCATCTGAATTTATTTTCCAAAGATGTAATACTCCTTTTATCTCTCTCTGATATCTCTGGATTCTACACTATACAAGTAACCCTTCACTGGATAGACACACGTGGGCCAGTGGCGCAATGGATAACGCGCCTGACTACGGATCAGGAGATTCCAGGTTCGAATCCTGGCTGGCTTGTCTTATTTTGGGTGTTATTTATGTGTTTAAATAAAATAAAAAAATTAATTTAATGTTTACTCTCAATCATCTGAATTTATTTTCCAAAGATGTAATACTCCTTTTATCTCTCTGATATCTCTTGATTCTACACTATACAAGTAACCCTTCACTGGATAGACACACGTGGGCCAGTGGCGCAATGGATAACGCGCCTGACTACGGATCAGGAGATTCCAGGTTCGAATCCTGGCTGGCTCGTCTTATTTTGGGTGTTATTTATGTGTTTAAATAAAATAAAAAAATTAATTTAATGTTTACTCTCAATCATCTGAATTTATTTTCCAAATATGTAATACTCCTTTTATCTCTCTGATATCTCTGGATTCTACACTATACAAGTAACCCTTCACTGGAGAGACACACGTTGGCCAGTGGCGCAATGGATAACGCGCCTGACTACGGATCAGGAGATTCCAGGTTCGAATCCTGGCTGGCTCGTCTTATTTTGGGTATTATTTATGTGTTTAAATAAAATAAAAAAATTAATTTAATGTTTACTCTCAATCATCTGAATTTATTTTCCAAAGATGTAATACTCCTTTTATCTCTCTCTGATATCTCTAGATTCTACACAATACAAGTAACCCTTCACTGGAGAGACACACGTGGGCCAGTGGCGCAATGGATAACGCGCCTGACTACGGATCAGGAGATTCCAGGTTCGAATCCTCGCTGGCTCGTCTATTTTGGGTGTTATTTATGTGTTTAAATAAAATAAAAAAATTAATTTAATGTTTACTCTCAATCATCTGAATTTATTTTCCAAAGATGTAATACTCCTTTTATCTCTCTCTGATATCTCTGGATTCTACACTATACAAGTAACCCTTCACTGGAGAGACACACGTGGGCCAGTGGCGCAATGGATAACGCGCCTGACTACGTATCAGGAGATTCCAGGTTCGAATCCTGGCTTGCTCGTCTATTTTGGGTGTTATTTATGTGTTTAAATAAAATAAAAAATATAATTTAATGTTTACTCTCAATCACCTGAATTTATTTTCCAAAGATGTAATACTCCTTTTATCTCTCTCTGATATCTCAGGATTCTACACTATACAAGTAACCCTTCACTGGAGAGAGACACGTGGGCCAGTGTCGCAATGGATAACGAGCCTGACTACGGATCAGGAGATTCCAGGTTCGAATCCTGGCTGGCTCGTCTTATTTTGGGTGTTATTTATGTGTTTAAATAAAATAAAAAAATTAATTTAATGTTTACTCTCAATCATCTGAATTTATTTTCCAAAGATGTAATACTCCTTTTATCTCTCTCTGATATCTCTGGATTCTACACTATACAAGTAACCCTTCACTGGATAGACACACGTGGGATAGTGGCGCAATGGATAACGCGCCTGACTACGGATCAGGAGATTCCAGGTTCGAATCCTGGCTTGCTCGTCTATTTTGGGTGTTATTTATGTGTTTAAATAAAATAAAAAATATAATTTAATGTTTACTCTCAATCACCTGAATTTATTTTCCAAAGATGTAATACTCCTTTTATATCTCTCTGATCTCTCTGGATTCTACACTATACAAGTAACCCTTCACTGGAGAGAGACACGTGGGCCAGTGGCGCAATGGATAACGAGCCTGACTACGGATCAGGAGATTCCAGGTTCGAATCCTCGCTGGCTCGTCTATTTTGGGTGTTATTTATGTGTTTAAATAAAATAAAAAAATTAATTTAATGTTTACTCTCAATCATCTGAATTTATTTTCCAAAGATGTAATACTCCTTTTATCTCTCTCTGATATCTCTGGATTCTACACTATACAAGTAACCCTTCACTGGAGAGACACACGTGGGCCAGTGGCGCAATGGATAACGCGCCTGACTACGGATCAGGAGATTCCAGGTTCGAATCCTGGCTGGCTCGTCTTATTTTGGGTGTTATTTATGTGTTTAAATAAAATAAAAAAATTAATTTAATGATTACTCTCAATCATCTGAATTTATTTTCCAAAGATGTAATACTCCTTTTATCTCTCTGATATCTCTTGATTCTACACTATACAAGTAACCCTTCACTGGATAGACACACGTGGGCCAGTGGCGAAATGGATAACGCGCCTGACTACGGATCAGGAGATTCCAGGTTCGAATCCTGGCTGGCTCGTCTTATTTTGGGTGTTATTTATGTGTTTAAATAAAATAAAAAAATTAATTTAATGTTTACTCTCAATCATCTGAATTTATTTTCCAAAGATGTAATACTCCTTTTATCTCTCTCTGATATCTCTGGATTCTACACTATACAAGTAACCCTTCACTGGAGAGACACACGTGGGCCAGTGGCGCAATGGATAACGCGCCTGACTACGGATCAGGAGATTCAAGGTTCGAATCCTGGCTGGCTCGTCTTATTTTGGGTGTTATTTATGTGTTTAAATAAAATAAAAAAATTAATTTAATGTTTACTCTCAATCATCTGAATTTATTTTCCAAAGATGTAATACTCCTTTTATCTCTCTCTGATATCTCTGGATTCTACACTATACAAGTAACCCTTCACTGGATAGACACACGTGGGATAGTGGCGCAATGGATAACGCGCCTGACTACGTATCAGGAGATTCCAGGTTCGAATCCTGGCTTGCTCGTCTATTTTGGGTGTTATTTATGTGTTTAAATAAAATAAAAAATATAATTTAATGTTTACTCTCAATCACCTGAATTTATTTTCCAAAGATGTAATACTCCTTCTATCTCTCTCTGATCTCTCTGGATTCTACACTATACAAGTAACACTACACTGGAGAGACACACGTGGGCCAGTGGCGCAATGGATAACGCGCCTGGCTACGGATCAGGAGATTCCAGGTTCGAATCATGGCTGGCTCGTCTTATTTTGGGTGTTATTTATATGTTTAAATAAAATAAAAAAATTAATTTAATGTTTACTCTCAATCATCTGAATTTATTTTCCAGAGATGTAATATTCCTTTTATCTCTCTCTGATATCTCTGGATTCTACACTATACAAGTAACCCTTCACTGGAGAAAGACACGCGGGCCAGTGGCGCAAGATAACGCGCCTGATAACGGATCAGGAGATTCCAGGTTCGAATTCTGGCTGGCTCGTCTTATTTTGTGTGTTATTTATGTGTATAAAAAAAATTACTGTTTACTCTCAATCATCTGAATTTATTTTCCAAAGATGTAATACACCTTTTATCTCTCTCTGATCTCTCTGGATTCTACACTATACAAGTAACCCTTCACTGTAGAGAGGCACGTGGGCCAGTGGCGCAATGGATAACGCGCCTGACTACGGATCAGGAGATTCCAGGTTCGAATCCTGGCTGGCTCGTCTTATTTTGTGTGTTATTTATGTGTATAAAAAAAAAATTACTGTTTACTCTCAATCATCTGAATTTATTTTCCAAAGATGTAATACTCCTTTTATCTCTCTCTGATATCTCTGGATTCTACACTATACAAGTAACCCTTCACTGTAGAGAGACACGTGGGCCAGTGGCGCAATGGATAACGTGCCTGACTACGGATCAGGAGATTCCAGGTTCGAATCCTGGCTGGCTCGTCTTATTTTGGGTGTTATTTATGTGTTTAAATAAAATAAAAAAATTAATTTAATATTTACTCTCAATCATCTGAATTTATTTTCCAAAGATGTAATACTCCTTTTATCTCTCTCTGCTCTCTCTGGATTCTACACTATACAAGTAACCCTTCATTGGAGAGAGAAACGTGGGCCAGTGGCGCAATGGATAACACGCCTGACTACGGATCAGGAGATTCCCGGTTCGAATCCTGGCAGGCTCGTCTTATTTTGGGAGTTATTTATGTGTTTAAATAAAAAAAAATTAATTTAATGTTTACTCTCAATCATATGAATTTATTTTCCAAAGAAATACTACTCCTTTTATCTCTCTCTGCTCTCTCTGGATTCTACACTATACAAGTAACCCTTCACTGGAGAGAGAAACGTGGGCCAGTGGCGCAATGGATAACACGCCTGACTACGGATCAGGAGATTCCAGGTTCGAATCCTGGCTGGCTCGTCTTATTTTGGGTGTTATTTACGTGTTTAAATAAAATTAAAAAAAACTAATTTAATGTTTACTCTCAATCATCTGAATTTATTTTCCAAAGATGTAATACTCCTTTTATCTCTCTCTGATATCTCTGGATTCTACACTATACAAGTAACCCTTCACTGAAGAGACATACGTGGGCCAGTGGCGCAATGGATAACGCGCCTGACTACGGATCAGGAGATTCCAGGTTCGAATCCTGGCTGGCTCGTCTTATTTTGGGTGTTATTTATGTGTTTAAATAAAAGAACAAAATTAATTTAATGTTTACTCTCAATCATCTGAATTTATTTTCCAAAGATGTAATACTCCTTTTATCTCTCTCTGATATCTCTGGATTCTACACTATACAAGTAACCCTACACTGGAGAGACACACGTGGGCCAGTGGCGCAATGGATAACACGCCTGACTACGGATCAGGAGATTCCAGGTTCGAATCCTGGCTGGCTCGTCTTATTTTGGGTGTTATTTATATGTTTAAATAAAATAAAAAAATTAATTTAATGTTTACTCTAAATCATCTGAATTTATTTTCCAAAGATGTAATATTCCTTTTATCTCTCTCTGATATCTCTGGATTCTACACTATACAAGTAACCCTTCACTGGAGAGACACACGTGGGCCAGTGGCGCAATGGATAACGCGCCTGACTACGTATCAGGAGATTCCAGGTTCGAATCCTGGCTGGCTCGTCTTATTTTGGGTGTTATTTATGTGTTTAAATAAAATAAAAAAATTAATTTAATGTTTACTCTCAATCATCTGAATTTATTTTCCAAAGATGTAATACACCTTTTATCTCTCTCTGATATCTCTGGATTCTACACTATACAAGTAACCCTTCACTGGAGAGACACACGTGGGCCAGTGGCGCAATGGATAACGCGCCTGACTACGGATCAGGAGATTCCAGGTTCGAATCCTGGCTGGCTCGTCTTATTTTGGGTGTTATTTATGTGTTTAAATAAAAGAACAAAATTAATTTAATGTTTACTCTCAATCATCTGAATTTATTTTCCAAAGATGTAATACTCCTTTTATCTCTCTCTGATATCTCTGGATTCTACACTATACAAGTAACCCTACACTGGAGAGACACACGTGGGCCAGTGGCGCAATGGATAACACGCCTGACTACGGATCAGGAGATTCCAGGTTCGAATCCTGGCTGGCTCGTCTTATTTTGTGTGTTATTTATGTGTATAAAAAAAAAATTACTGTTTACTCTCAATCATCTGAATTTATTTTCCAAAGATGTAATACTCCTTTTATCTCTCTCTGATATCTCTGGATTCTACACTATACAAGTAACCCTTCACTGTAGAGAGACACGTGGGCCAGTGGCGCAATGGATAACGTGCCTGACTACGGATCAGGAGATTCCAGGTTCGAATCCTGGCTGGCTCGTCTTATTTTGGGTGTTATTTATGTGTTTAAATAAAATAAAAAAATTAATTTAATATTTACTCTCAATCATCTGAATTTATTTTCCAAAGATGTAATACTCCTTTTATCTCTCTCTGCTCTCTCTGGATTCTACACTATACAAGTAACCCTTCATTGGAGAGAGAAACGTGGGCCAGTGGCGCAATGGATAACACGCCTGACTACGGATCAGGAGATTCCAGGTTCGAATCCTGGCAGGCTCGTCTTATTTTGGGAGTTATTTATGTGTTTAAATAAAAAAAAATTAATTTAATGTTTACTCTCAATCATATGAATTTATTTTCCAAAGAAATACTACTCCTTTTATCTCTCTCTGCTCTCTCTGGATTCTACACTATACAAGTAACCCTTCACTGGAGAGAGAAACGTGGGCCAGTGGCGCAATGGATAACACGCCTGACTACGGATCAGGAGATTCCAGGTTCGAATCCTGGCTGGCTCGTCTTATTTTGGGTGTTATTTACGTGTTTAAATAAAATTAAAAAAAACTAATTTAATGTTTACTCTCAATCATCTGAATTTATTTTCCAAAGATGTAATACTCCTTTTATCTCTCTCTGATATCTCTGGATTCTACACTATACAAGTAACCCTTCACTGGAGAGACACACGTGGGCCAGTGGCGCAATGGATAACGCGCCTGACTACGGATCAGGAGATTCCAGGTTCGAATCCTGGCTGGCTCGTCTTATTTTGGGTGTTATTTATGTGTTTAAATAAAAGAACAAAATTAATTTAATGTTTACTCTCAATCATCTGAATTTATTTTCCAAAGATGTAATACTCCTTTTATCTCTCTCTGATATCTCTGGATTCTACACTATACAAGTAACCCTACACTGGAGAGACACACGTGGGCCAGTGGCGCAATGGATAACACGCCTGACTACGGATCAGGAGATTCCAGGTTCGAATCCTGGCTGGCTCGTCTTATTTTGGGTGTTATTTATATGTTTAAATAAAATAAAAAAATTAATTTAATGTTTACTCTCAATCATCTGAATTTATTTTCCAAAGATGTAATATTCCTTTTATCTCTCTCTGATATCTCTGGATTCTACACTATACAAGTAACCCTTCACTGGAGAGACACACGTGGGCCAGTGGCGCAATGGATAACGCGCCTGACTACGTATCAGGAGATTCCAGGTTCGAATCCTGGCTGGCTCGTCTTATTTTGGGTGTTATTTATGTGTTTAAATAAAATAAAAAATGTAATTTAATGTTTACTCTCAATCACCTGAATTTATTTTCCAAAGATGTAATACTCCTTTTATATCTCTCTGATCTCTCTGGATTCTACACTATACAAGTAACCCTTCACTGGAGAGAGACACGTGGGCCAGTGGCGCAATGGATAACGCGCCTGACTACGTATCAGGAGATTCCAGGTTCGAATCCTGGCTTGCTCGTCTATTTTGGGTGTTATTTATGTGTTTAAATAAAATTAAAAAAAACTAATTTAATGTTTACTCTCAATCATCTGAATTTATTTTCCAAAGATGTAATACTCCTTTTATCTCTCTCTGATATCTCTGGATTCTACACTATACAAGTAACCCTTCACTGGAGAGACACACGTGATTCAGTGGCGCAATGGATAACGCGCCTGACTACGGATCAGGAGATTCCAGGTTCGAATCCTGGCTGGCTCGTCTTATTTTGGGTGTTATTTATGTGTTTAAATAAAATAAAAAAATTAATTTAATGTTTACTCTCAATCATCTGAATTTATTTTCCAAAGATGTAATACTCCTTTTATCTCTCTCTGATATCTCTGGATTCTACACTATACAAGTAACCCTTCACTGGATAGACACACGTGGGCCAGTGGCGCAATGGATAACGCGCCTGACTACGGATCAGGAGATTCCAGGTTCGAATCCTGGCTGGCTCGTCTTATTTTGGGTGTTATTTATATGTTTATATAAAATAAAAAAATTAATTTAATGTTTACTCTCAATCATCTGAATTTATTTTCCAAAGATGTAATACTCCTTTTATCTCTCTCTGATATCTCTGGATTCTACACTATACAAGTAACCCTTCACTTTAGAGACACACGTGGGCCAGTGGCGCAATGGATAACGCGCCTGACTACGGATCAGGAGATTCCAGGTTCGAATCCTGGCTGGCTCGTCTTATTTTGGGTGTTATTTATGTGTTTAAATAAAATAAAAAAATTAATTTAATATTTACTCTCAATCATCTGAATTTATTTTCCAAAGATGTAATACTCCTTTTATCTCTCTCTGATATCTCTGGATTCTACACTATACAAGTAACCCTTCACTTTAGAGACACACGTGGGCCAGTGGCGCAATGGATAACGCGCCTGACTACGGATCAGGAGATTCCAGGTTCGAATCCTGGCTGGCTCGTCTTATTTTGGGTGTTATTTATGTGTTTAAATAAAATAAAAAAATTAATTTAATATTTACTCTCAATCATCTGAATTTATTTTCCAAAGATGTAATACTCCTTTTATCTCTCTCTGCTCTCTCTGGATTCTACACTATACAAGTAACCCTTCACTGGAGAGACACACGTGGGCCAGTGGCGCAATGGATAACGCGCCTGACTACGTATCAGGAGATTCCAGGTTCGAATCCTGGCTGGCTCGTCTTATTTTGGGTGTTATTTATGTGTTTAAATAAAATAAAAAAATTAATTTAATGTTTACTCTCAATCATCTGAATTTATTTTCCAAAGATGTAATACTCCTTTTATCTCTCTCTGATATCTCTGGATTCTACACTATACAAGTAACCCTTCACTTTAGAGACACACGTGGGCCAGTGGCGCAATGGATAACGCGCCTGACTACGGATCAGGAGATTCCAGGTTCGAATCCTGGCTGGCTCGTCTTATTTTGGGTGTTATTTATGTGTTTAAATAAAAGAACAAAATTAATTTAATGTTTACTCTCAATCATCTGAATTTATTTTCCAAAGATGTAATACTCCTTTTATCTCTCTCTGATATCTCTGGATTCTACACTATACAAGTAACCCTACACTGGAGAGACCCACGTGGGCCAGTGGCGCAATGGATAACACGCCTGGCTACGGATCAGGAGATTCCAGGTTCTAATCCTGGCTGGCTCGTCTTATTTTGGGTGTTATTTATATGTTTAAATAAAATAAAAAATTAATTTAATGTTTACTCTCAATCATCTGAATTTATTTTCCAAAGATGTAATATTCCTTTTATCTCTCTCTGATATCTCTGGATTCTACACTATACAAGTAACCCTTCATTGGAGAGAGAAACGTGGGCCAGTGGCGCAATGGATAACGCGCCTGACTACGGATCAGGAGATTCCAGGTTCGAATCCTGGCTGGCTCGTCTTATTTTGGGTGTTATTTATGTGTTTAAATAAAAAAAAAAAAATTTAATGTTTTCTCTCAATCATCTGAATTTATTTTCCAAAGATGTAATACTCCTTTTATCTCTCTCTGATCTCTCTGGATTCTACACTATACAAGTAACACTACACTGGAGAGACACACGTGGGCCAGTGGCGCAATGGATAACGCGCCTGACTACGGATCAGGAGATTCCAGGTTCGAATCCTGGCTGGCTCGTCTTAATTTGGGTGTTATTTATGTGTTTAAATAAAATAAAAAAATTAATTTAATGTTTACTCTCAATCATCTGAATTTATTTTCCAAAGATGTAATGCTCCTTTTATCTCTCTCTGATATCTCTGGATTCTACACTATACAAGTAACCCTTCACTTTAGAGACACACGTGGGCCAGTGGCGCAATGGATAACGCGCCTGACTACGGATCAGGAGATTCCAGGTTCGAATCCTGGCTGGCTCGTCTTATTTTGGGTGTTATTTATGTGTTTAAATATAAGAACAAAATTAATTTAATGTTTACTCTCAATCATCTGAATTTATTTTCCAAAGATGTAATACTCCTTTTATCTCTCTCTGCTCTCTCTGGATTCTACACTATACAAGTAACCCTTCATTGGAGAGAGAAACGTGGGCCAGTGGCGCAATGGATAACACGCCTGACTACGGATCAGGAGATTCCAGGTTCGAATCCTGGCAGGCTCGTCTGATTTTGGGAGTTATTTATGTGTTTAAATAAAAAAAAATTAATTTAATGTTTACTCTCAATCATATGAATTTATTTTCCAAAGAAATACTACTCCTTTTATCTCTCTCTGCTCTCTCTGGATTCTACACTATACAAGTAACCCTTCACTGGAGAGAGAAACGTGGGCCAGTGGCGCAATGGATAACACGCCTGACTACGGATCAGGAGATTCCAGGTTCGAATCCTGGCTGGCTCGTCTTATTTTGGGTGTTATTTATGTGTTTAAATAAAATAAAAAAATTAATTTAATATTTACTCTCAATCATCTGAATTTATTTTCCAAAGATGTAATACTCCTTTTATCTCTCTCTGATATCTCTGGATTCTACACTATACAAGTAACCCTTCACTGGAGAGACACACGTGGGCCAGTGGGGCAATGGATAACGCGCCTGACTACGGATCAGGAGATTCCAGGTTCGAATCCTGGCTGGCTCGTCTTATTTTGGGTGTTATTTATGTGTTTAAATAAAATAACAAAATTAATTTAATGTTTACTCTCAATCATCTGAATTTATTTTCCAAAGATGTAATACTCCTTTTATCTCTCTCTGATATCTCTGGATTCTACACTATACAAGTAACCCTTCACTGGAGAGACACACGTAGGCCAGTGACGCAATGGATAACGCGCCTGACTACGGATCAGGAGATTCCAGGTTCGAATCCTGGATGGCTCGTCTTATTTTGGGTGTTATTTATGTGTTTAAATAAAATAAAAAAATTAATTTAATGTTTACTCTCAATCATCTGAATTTATTTTCCAAAGATGTAATACTCCTTTTATCTCTCTCTGCTCTCTCTGGATTCTACACTATACAAGTAACCCTTCATTGGAGAGAGAAACGTGGGCCAGTGGCGCAATGGATAACACGCCTGACTACGGATCAGGAGATTCCAGGTTCGAATCCTGGCAGGCTCGTCTTATTTTGGGAGTTATTTATGTGTTTAAATAAAAAAAAAATAATTTAATGTTTACTCTCAATCATATGAATTTATTTTCCAAAGAAATACTACTCCTTTTATCTCTCTCTGCTCTCTCTGGATTCTACACTATACAAGTAACCCTTCACTGGAGAGAGAAACGTGGGCCAGTGGCGCAATGGATAACACGCCTGACTACGGATCAGGAGATTCCAGGTTCGAATCCTGGCTGGCTCGTCTTATTTTGGGTGTTATTTATGTGTTTAAATAAAATTAAAAAAAACTAATTTAATGTTTACTCTCAATCATCTGAATTTATTTTCCAAAGATGTAATATTCCTTTTATCTCTCTCTGATCTCTCTGGATTCTACACTATACAAGTAACCCTTCACTGGAGAGAGACACGTGGGCCAGTGGCGCAATGGATAACACGCCTGACTACGGATCAGGAGATGCCAGGTTCGAATCCTGGATGGCTCGTCTTATTTTGGGTGTTATTTATGTGTTTAAATAAAATAAAAAAATTAATTTAATGTTTACTCTCAATCATCTGAATTTATTTTCCAAAGATGTAATACTCCTTTTATCTCTCTCTGATATCTCTGGATTCTACACTATACAAGTAACCCTTCACTGGAGAGACACACGTGGGCCAGTGGCGCAATGGATAACGCGCCTGACTACGTATCAGGAGATTCCAGGTTCGAATCCTGGCTGGCTCGTCTTATTTTGGGTGTTATTTATGTGTTTAAATAAAATAAAAAATGTAATTTAATGTTTACTCTCAATCACCTGAATTTATTTTCCAAAGATGTAATACTCCTTTTATATCTCTCTGATCTCTCTGGATTCTACACTATACAAGTAACCCTTCACTGGAGAGAGACACGTGGGCCAGTGGCGCAATGGATAACGCGCCTGACTACGTATCAGGAGATTCCAGGTTCGAATCCTGGCTTGCTCGTCTATTTTGGGTGTTATTTATGTGTTTAAATAAAATAAAAAATATAATTTGATGTTTACTCTCAATCACCTGAATTTATTTTCCAAAAATGTAATACTCCTTTTATATCTCTCTGATCTCTCTGGATTCTACACTATACAAGTAACCCTTCACTGGAGAGAGACACGTGGGCCAGTGGCGCAATGGATAACGAGCCTGACTACGGATCAGGAGATTCCATTTTCGAATCCTCGCTCGCTCGTCTATTTTGGGTGTTATTTATGTGTTTAAATAAAATAAAAAAATTAATTTAATGTTTACTCTCAATCTTCTGAATTTATTTTCCAAAGATGTAATACTCCTTTTATCTCTCTCTGATATCTCTGGATTCTACACTATACAAGTAACCCTTCACTGGAGAGACACACGTGGGCCAGTGGCGCAATGGATAACGCGCCTGACTACGGATCAGGAGATTCCAGGTTCGAATCCTGGATGGCTCGTCTTATTTTGGGTGTTATTTATGTGTTTAAATAAAATAAAAAAATTAATTTAATGTTTACTCTCAATCATCTGAATTTATTTTCCAAAGATGTAATACTCCTTTTATCTCTCTCTGCTCTCTCTGGATTCTACACTATACAAGTAACCCTTCATTGGAGAGAGAAACGTGGGCCAGTGGCGCAATGGATAACACGCCTGACTACGGATCAGGAGATTCCAGGTTCGAATCCTGGCAGGCTCGTCTTATTTTGGGAGTTATTTATGTGTTTAAATAAAAAAAAAATAATTTAATGTTTACTCTCAATCATATGAATTTATTTTCCAAAGAAATACTACTCCTTTTATCTCTCTCTGCTCTCTCTGGATTCTACACTATACAAGTAACCCTTCACTGGAGAGAGAAACGTGGGCCAGTGGCGCAATGGATAACACGCCTGACTACGGATCAGGAGATTCCAGGTTCGAATCCTGGCTGGCTCGTCTTATTTTGGGTGTTATTTATGTGTTTAAATAAAATTAAAAAAAACTAATTTAATGTTTACTCTCAATCATCTGAATTTATTTTCCAAAGATGTAATATTCCTTTTATCTCTCTCTGATCTCTCTGGATTCTACACTATACAAGTAACCCTTCACTGGAGAGAGACACGTGGGCCAGTGGCGCAATGGATAACACGCCTGACTACGGATCAGGAGATGCCAGGTTCGAATCCTGGATGGCTCGTCTTATTTTGGGTGTTATTTATGTGTTTAAATAAAATAAAAAAATTAATTTAATGTTTACTCTCAATCATCTGAATTTATTTTCCAAAGATGTAATACTCCTTTTATCTCTCTCTGATATCTCTGGATTCTACACTATACAAGTAACCCTTCACTGGAGAGACACACGTGGGCCAGTGGCGCAATGGATAACGCGCCTGACTACGTATCAGGAGATTCCAGGTTCGAATCCTGGCTGGCTCGTCTTATTTTGGGTGTTATTTATGTGTTTAAATAAAATAAAAAATGTAATTTAATGTTTACTCTCAATCACCTGAATTTATTTTCCAAAGATGTAATACTCCTTTTATATCTCTCTGATCTCTCTGGATTCTACACTATACAAGTAACCCTTCACTGGAGAGAGACACGTGGGCCAGTGGCGCAATGGATAACGCGCCTGACTACGTATCAGGAGATTCCAGGTTCGAATCCTGGCTTGCTCGTCTATTTTGGGTGTTATTTATGTGTTTAAATAAAATAAAAAATATAATTTGATGTTTACTCTCAATCACCTGAATTTATTTTCCAAAAATGTAATACTCCTTTTATATCTCTCTGATCTCTCTGGATTCTACACTATACAAGTAACCCTTCACTGGAGAGAGACACGTGGGCCAGTGGCGCAATGGATAACGAGCCTGACTACGGATCAGGAGATTCCATTTTCGAATCCTCGCTCGCTCGTCTATTTTGGGTGTTATTTATGTGTTTAAATAAAATAAAAAAATTAATTTAATGTTTACTCTCAATCTTCTGAATTTATTTTCCAAAGATGTAATACTCCTTTTATCTCTCTCTGATATCTCTGGATTCTACACTATACAAGTAACCCTTCACTGGAGAGACACACGTGGGCCAGTGGCGCAATGGATAACGCGCCTGACTACGGATCAGGAGATTCCAGGTTCGAATCCTGGCTTGCTCGTCTATTTTGGATGTTATTTATGTGTTTAAATAAAATAAAAAATATAATTTAATGTTTACTCTCAATCACCTGAATTTATTTTCCAAAGATGTAATACTCCTTTTATATCTCTCTGATCTCTCTGGATTCTACACTATACAAGTAACCCTTCACTGGAGAGAGACACGTGGGCCAGTGGCGCAATGGATAACGAGCCTGACTACGGATCAGGAGATTCCAGGTTCGAATCCTCGCTGGCTCGTCTATTTTGGGTGTTATTTATGTGTTTAAATAAAATAAAAAAATTAATTTAACGTTTACTCTCAATCATCTGAATTTATTTTCCAAAGATGTAATACTCCTTTTATCTCTCTCTGATATCTCTGGATTCTACACTATACAAGTAACCCTTCACTGGAGAGACACACGTGGGCCAGTGGCGCAATGGATAACGCGCCTGACTACGGATCAGGAGATTCCAGGTTCGAATCCTGGCTGGCTCGTCTTATTTTGGGTGTTATTTATGTGTTTAAATAAAATAAAAAAATTAATTTAATGTTTACTCTCAATCATCTGAATTTATTTTCCAAAGATGTAATACTCCTTTTATCTCTCTCTGATATCTCTGGATTCTACACTATACAAGTAACCCTTCACTGGATAGACACACGTGGGCCAGTGGCGCAATGGATAACGCGCCTGACTACGGATCAGGAGATTCCAGGTTCGAATCCTGGCTGGCTCGTCTTATTTTGGGTGTTATTTATGTGTTTAAATAAAATAAAAAAATTAATTTAATGTTTACTCTCAATCATCTGAATTTATTTTCCAAAGATGTAATACTCCTTTTATCTCTCTGATATCTCTTGATTCTACACTATACAAGTAACCCTTCACTGGATAGACACACGTGGGCCAGTGGCGCAATGGATAACGCGCCTGACTACGGATCAGGAGATTCCAGGTTCGAATCCTGGCTGGCTCGTCTTATTTTGGGTGTTATTTATGTGTTTAAATAAAATAAAAAAATTAATTTAATGTTTACTCTCAATCATCTGAATTTATTTTCCAAAGATGTAATACTCCTTTTATCTCTCTGATATCTCTGGATTCTACACTATACAAGTAACCCTTCACTGGAGAGACACACGTGGGCCAGTGGCGCAATGGATAACGCGCCTGACTACGGATCAGGAGATTCCAGGTTCGAATCCTGGCTGGCTCGTCTTATTTTGGGTGTTATTTATGTGTTTAAATAAAAGAACAAAATTAATTTAATGTTTACTCTCAATCATCTGAATTTATTTTCCAAAGATGTAATACTCCTTTTATCTCTCTCTGATATCTCTGGATTCTACACTATACAAGTAACCCTACACTGGAGAGACCCACGTGGGCCAGTGGCGCAATGGATAACACGCCTGGCTACGGATCAGGAGATTCCAGGTTCTAATCCTGGCTGGCTCGTCTTATTTTGGGTGTTATTTATATGTTTAAATAAAATAAAAAATTAATTTAATGTTTACTCTCAATCATCTGAATTTATTTTCCAAAGATGTAATATTCCTTTTATCTCTCTCTGATATCTCTGGATTCTACACTATACAAGTAACCCTTCATTGGAGAGAGAAACGTGGGCCAGTGGCGCAATGGATAACGCGCCTGACTACGGATCAGGAGATTCCAGGTTCGAATCCTGGCTGGCTCGTCTTATTTTGGGTGTTATTTATGTGTTTAAATAAAAAAAAAAAAAATTTAATGTTTTCTCTCAATCATCTGAATTTATTTTCCAAAGATGTAATACTCCTTTTATCTCTCTCTGATCTCTCTGGATTCTACACTATACAAGTAACACTACACTGGAGAGACACACGTGGGCCAGTGGCGCAATGGATAACGCGCCTGACTACGGATCAGGAGATTCCAGGTTCGAATCCTGGCTGGCTCGTCTTAATTTGGGTGTTATTTATGTGTTTAAATAAAATAAAAAAATTAATTTAATGTTTACTCTCAATCATCTGAATTTATTTTCCAAAGATGTAATACTCCTTTTATCTCTCTCTGATATCTCTGGATTCTACACTATACAAGTAACCCTTCACTTTAGAGACACACGTGGGCCAGTGGCGCAATGGATAACGCGCCTGACTACGGATCAGGAGATTCCAGGTTCGAATCCTGGCTGGCTCGTCTTATTTTGGGTGTTATTTATGTGTTTAAATATAAGAACAAAATTAATTTAATGTTTACTCTCAATCATCTGAATTTATTTTCCAAAGATGTAATACTCCTTTTATCTCTCTCTGCTCTCTCTGGATTCTACACTATACAAGTAACCCTTCATTGGAGAGAGAAACGTGGGCCAGTGGCGCAATGGATAACACGCCTGACTACGGATCAGGAGATTCCAGGTTCGAATCCTGGCAGGCTCGTCTGATTTTGGGAGTTATTTATGTGTTTAAATAAAAAAAAATTAATTTAATGTTTACTCTCAATCATATGAATTTATTTTCCAAAGAAATACTACTCCTTTTATCTCTCTCTGCTCTCTCTGGATTCTACACTATACAAGTAACCCTTCACTGGAGAGAGAAACGTGGGCCAGTGGCGCAATGGATAACACGCCTGACTACGGATCAGGAGATTCCAGGTTCGAATCCTGGCTGGCTCGTCTTATTTTGGGTGTTATTTATGTGTTTAAATAAAATAAAAAAATTAATTTAATATTTACTCTCAATCATCTGAATTTATTTTCCAAAGATGTAATACTCCTTTTATCTCTCTCTGATATCTCTGGATTCTACACTATACAAGTAACCCTTCACTGGAGAGACACACGTGGGCCAGTGGGGCAATGGATAACGCGCCTGACTACGGATCAGGAGATTCCAGGTTCGAATCCTGGCTGGCTCGTCTTATTTTGGGTGTTATTTATGTGTTTAAATAAAATAACAAAATTAATTTAATGTTTACTCTCAATCATCTGAATTTATTTTCCAAAGATGTAATACTCCTTTTATCTCTCTCTGATATCTCTGGATTCTACACTATACAAGTAACCCTTCACTGGAGAGACACACGTAGGCCAGTGACGCAATGGATAACGCGCCTGACTACGGATCAGGAGATTCCAGGTTCGAATCCTGGCTTGCTCGTCTATTTTGGGTGTTATTTATGTGTTTAAATAAAATAAAAAATATAATTTAATGTTTACTCTCAATCACCTGAATTTATTTTCCAAAAATGTAATACTCCTTCTATATCTCTCTGATCTCTCTGGATTCTACACTATACAAGTAACCCTTCACTGGAGAGAGACACGTGGGCCAGTGGCGCAATGGATAACGAGCCTGACTACGGATCAGGAGATTCCATTTTCGAATCCTCGCTCGCTCGTCTATTTTGGGTGTTATTTATGTGTTTAAATAAAATAAAAAAATTAATTTAATGTTTACTCTCAATCTTCTGAATTTATTTTCCAAAGATGTAATACTCCTTTTATCTCTCTCTGATATCTCTGGATTCTACACTATACAAGTAACCCTTCACTGGAGAGACACACGTGGGCCAGTGGCGCAATGGATAACGCGCCTGACTACGGATCAGGAGATTCCAGGTTCGAATCCTGGCTTGCTCGTCTATTTTGGATGTTATTTATGTGTTTAAATAAAATAAAAAATATAATTTAATGTTTACTCTCAATCACCTGAATTTATTTTCCAAAGATGTAATACTCCTTTTATATCTCTCTGATCTCTCTGGATTCTACACTATACAAGTAACCCTTCACTGGAGAGAGACACGTGGGCCAGTGGCGCAATGGATAACGAGCCTGACTACGGATCAGGAGATTCCAGGTTCGAATCCTCGCTGGCTCGTCTATTTTGGGTGTTATTTATGTGTTTAAATAAAATAAAAAAATTAATTTAACGTTTACTCTCAATCATCTGAATTTATTTTCCAAAGATGTAATACTCCTTTTATCTCTCTCTGATATCTCTGGATTCTACACTATACAAGTAACCCTTCACTGGAGAGACACACGTGGGCCAGTGGCGCAATGGATAACGCGCCTGACTACGGATCAGGAGATTCCAGGTTCGAATCCTGGCTGGCTCGTCTTATTTTGGGTGTTATTTATGTGTTTAAATAAAATAAAAAAATTAATTTAATGTTTACTCTCAATCATCTGAATTTATTTTCCAAAGATGTAATACTCCTTTTATCTCTCTCTGATATCTCTGGATTCTACACTATACAAGTAACCCTTCACTGGATAGACACACGTGGGCCAGTGGCGCAATGGATAACGCGCCTGACTACGGATCAGGAGATTCCAGGTTCGAATCCTGGCTGGCTCGTCTTATTTTGGGTGTTATTTATGTGTTTAAATAAAATAAAAAAATTAATTTAATGTTTACTCTCAATCATCTGAATTTATTTTCCAAAGATGTAATACTCCTTTTATCTCTCTGATATCTCTTGATTCTACACTATACAAGTAACCCTTCACTGGATAGACACACGTGGGCCAGTGGCGCAATGGATAACGCGCCTGACTACGGATCAGGAGATTCCAGGTTCGAATCCTGGCTGGCTCGTCTTATTTTGGGTGTTATTTATGTGTTTAAATAAAATAAAAAAATTAATTTAATGTTTACTCTCAATCATCTGAATTTATTTTCCAAAGATGTAATACTCCTTTTATCTCTCTGATATCTCTGGATTCTACACTATACAAGTAACCCTTCACTGGAGAGACACACGTTGGCCAGTGGCGCAATGGATAACGCGCCTGACTACGGATCAGGAGATTCCAGGTTCGAATCCTGGCTGGCTCGTCTTATTTTGGGTGTTATTTATGTGTTTAAATAAAATAAAAAATATAATTTAATGTTTACTCTCAATCACCTGAATTTATTTTCCAAAGATGTAATACTCCTTCTATCTCTCTCTGATATCTCTAGATTCTACACAATACAAGTAACCCTTCACTGGAAAGACACACGTGGGCCAGTGGCGCAATGGATAACGCGCCTGACTACGGATCAGGAGATTCCAGGTTCGAATCCTCACTGGCTCGTCTATTTTGGGTGTTATTTATGTGTTTAAATAAAATAAAAAAATTAATTTAATGTTTACTCTCAATCATCTGAATTTATTTTCCAAAGATGTAATACTCCTTTTTATCTCTCTCTGATCTCTCTGGATTCTACACTATACAAGTAACACTACACTGGAGAGACACACGTGGGCCAGTGGCGCAATGGATAACGCGCCTGGCTACGGATCAGGAGATTCCAGGTTCGAATCATGGCTGGCTCGTCTTATTTTGGGTGTTATTTATATGTTTAAATAAAATAAAAAAATTAATTTAATGTTTACTCTCAATCATCTGAATTTATTTTCCAGAGATGTAATATTCCTTTTATCTCTCTCTGATATCTCTGGATTCTACACTATACAAGTAACCCTTCACTGGAGAGACACACGTGGGCCAGTGGCGCAAGATAACGCGCCTGATAACGGATCAGGAGATTCCAGGTTCGAATTCTGGCTGGCTCGTCTTATTTTGTGTGTTATTTATGTGTATAAAAAAAATTACTGTTTACTCTCAATCATCTGAATTTATTTTCCAAAGATGTAATACACCTTTTATCTCTCTCTGATCTCTCTGGATTCTACACTATACAAGTAACCCTTCACTGTAGAGAGGCACGTGGGCCAGTGGCGCAATGGATAACGCGCCTGACTACGGATCAGGAGATTCCAGGTTCGAATCCTGGCTGGCTCGTCTTATTTTGTGTGTTATTTATGTGTATAAAAAAAAAATTACTGTTTACTCTCAATCATCTGAATTTATTTTCCAAAGATGTAATACTCCTTTTATCTCTCTCTGATATCTCTGGATTCTACACTATACAAGTAACCCTTCACTGTAGAGAGACACGTGGGCCAGTGGCGCAATGGATAACGTGCCTGACTACGGATCAGGAGATTCCAGGTTCGAATCCTGGCTGGCTCGTCTTATTTTGGGTGTTATTTATGTGTTTAAATAAAATAAAAAAATTAATTTAATATTTACTCTCAATCATCTGAATTTATTTTCCAAAGATGTAATACTCCTTTTATCTCTCTCTGCTCTCTCTGGATTCTACACTATACAAGTAACCCTTCATTGGAGAGAGAAACGTGGGCCAGTGGCGCAATGGATAACACGCCTGACTACGGATCAGGAGATTCCAGGTTCGAATCCTGGCAGGCTCGTCTTATTTTGGGAGTTATTTATGTGTTTAAATAAAAAAAAATTAATTTAATGTTTACTCTCAATCATATGAATTTATTTTCCAAAGAAATACTACTCCTTTTATCTCTCTCTGCTCTCTCTGGATTCTACACTATACAAGTAACCCTTCACTGGAGAGAGAAACGTGGGCCAGTGGCGCAATGGATAACACGCCTGACTACGGATCAGGAGATTCCAGGTTCGAATCCTGGCTGGCTCGTCTTATTTTGGGTGTTATTTACGTGTTTAAATAAAATTAAAAAAAACTAATTTAATGTTTACTCTCAATCATCTGAATTTATTTTCCAAAGATGTAATACTCCTTTTATCTCTCTCTGATATCTCTGGATTCTACACTATACAAGTAACCCTTCACTGGAGAGACACACGTGGGCCAGTGGTGCAATGGATAACGCGCCTGACTACGGATCAGGAGATTCCAGGTTCGAATCCTGGCTGGCTCGTCTTATTTTGGGTGTTATTTATGTGTTTAAATAAAAGAACAAAATTAATTTAATGTTTACTCTCAATCATCTGAATTTATTTTCCAAAGATGTAATACTCCTTTTATCTCTCTCTGATATCTCTGGATTCTACACTATACAAGTAACCCTACACTGGAGAGACACACGTGGGCCAGTGGCGCAATGGATAACACGCCTGACTACGGATCAGGAGATTACAGGTTCGAATCCTGGCTGGCTCGTCTTATTTTGTGTGTTATTTATGTGTATAAAAAAAAAATTACTGTTTACTCTCAATCATCTGAATTTATTTTCCAAAGATGTAATACTCCTTTTATCTCTCTCTGATATCTCTGGATTCTACACTATACAAGTAACCCTTCACTGTAGAGAGACACGTGGGCCAGTGGCGCAATGGATAACGTGCCTGACTACGGATCAGGAGATTCCAGGTTCGAATCCTGGCTGGCTCGTCTTATTTTGGGTGTTATTTATGTGTTTAAATAAAATAAAAAAATTAATTTAATATTTACTCTCAATCATCTGAATTTATTTTCCAAAGATGTAATACTCCTTTTATCTCTCTCTGCTCTCTCTGGTTTCTACACTATACAAGTAACCCTTCATTGGAGAGAGAAACGTGGGCCAGTGGCGCAATGGATAACACGCCTGACTACGGATCAGGAGATTCCAGGTTCGAATCCTGGCAGGCTCGTCTTATTTTGGGAGTTATTTATGTGTTTAAATAAAAAAAAATTAATTTAATGTTTACTCTCAATCATATGAATTTATTTTCCAAAGAAATACTACTCCTTTTATCTCTCTCTGCTCTCTCTGGATTCTACACTATACAAGTAACCCTTCACTGGAGAGAGAAACGTGGGCCAGTGGCGCAATGGATAACACGCCTGACTACGGATCAGGAGATTCCAGGTTCGAATCCTGGCTGGCTCGTCTTATTTTGGGTGTTATTTACGTGTTTAAATAAAATTAAAAAAAACTAATTTAATGTTTACTCTCAATCATCTGAATTTATTTTCCAAAGATGTAATACTCCTTTTATCTCTCTCTGATATCTCTGGATTCTACACTATACAAGTAACCCTTCACTGGAGAGACACACGTGGGCCAGTGGCGCAATGGATAACGCGCCTGACTACGGATCAGGAGATTCCAGGTTCGAATCCTGGCTGGCTCGTCTTATTTTGGGTGTTATTTATGTGTTTAAATAAAAGAACAAAATTAATTTAATGTTTACTCTCAATCATCTGAATTTATTTTCCAAAGATGTAATACTCCTTTTATCTCTCTCTGATATCTCTGGATTCTACACTATACAAGTAACCCTACACTGGAGAGACACACGTGGGCCAGTGGCGCAATGGATAACACGCCTGACTACGGATCAGGAGATTCCAGGTTCGAATCCTGGCTGGCTCGTCTTATTTTGGGTGTTATTTATATGTTTAAATAAAATAAAAAAATTAATTTAATGTTTACTCTCAATCATCTGAATTTATTTTCCAAAGATGTAATATTCCTTTTATCTCTCTCTGATATCTCTGGATTCTACACTATACAAGTAACCCTTCACTGGAGAGACACACGTGGGCCAGTGGCGCAATGGATAACGCGCCTGACTACGTATCAGGAGATTCCAGGTTCGAATCCTGGCTGGCTCGTCTTATTTTGGGTGTTATTTATGTGTTTAAATAAAATAAAAAATGTAATTTAATGTTTACTCTCAATCACCTGAATTTATTTTCCAAAGATGTAATACTCCTTTTATATCTCTCTGATCTCTCTGGATTCTACACTATACAAGTAACCCTTCACTGGAGAGAGACACGTGGGCCAGTGGCGCAATGGATAACGCGCCTGACTACGTATCAGGAGATTCCAGGTTCGAATCCTGGCTTGCTCGTCTATTTTGGGTGTTATTTATGTGTTTAAATAAAATAAAAAATATAATTTAATGTTTACTCTCAATCACCTGAATTTCTTTTCCAAAGATGTAATACTCCTTTTATATCTCTCTGATCTCTCTGGATTCTACACTATACAAGTAACCCTTCACTGGAGAGAGACACGTGGGCCAGTGGCGCAATGGATAACGAGCCTGACTACGGATCAGGAGATTCCAGGTTCGAATCCTCGCTGGCTCGTCTATTTTGGGTGTTATTTATGTGTTTAAATAAAATAAAAAAATTAATTTAATGTTTACTCTCAATCTTATGAATTTATTTTCCAAAGATGTAATACTCCTTTTATCTCTCTCTGATATCTCTGGATTCTACACTATACAAGTAACCCTTCACTGGAGAGACACACGTGGGCCAGTGGCGCAATGGATAACGCGCCTGACTACGGATCAGGAGATTCCAGGTTCGAATCCTGGCTTGCTCGTCTATTTTGGGTGTTATTTATGTGTTTAAATAAAATAAAAAATATAATTTAATGTTTACTCTCAATCACCTTAATTTATTTTCCAAAGATGTAATACTCCTTTTATATCTCTCTGATCTCTCTGGATTCTACACTATACAAGTAACCCTTCACTGGAGAGAGACACGTGGGCCAGTGGCGCAATGGATAACGAGCCTGTCTACGGATCAGGAGATTCCAGGTTCGAATCCTCGCTGGCTCGTCTATTTTGGGTGTTATTTATGTGTTTAAATAAAATAAAAAAATTAATTTAACGTTTACTCTCAATCATCTGAATTTATTTTCCAAAGATGTAATACTCCTTTTATCTCTCTCTGATATCTCTGGATTCTACACTATACAAGTAACCCTTCACTGGAGAGACACACGTGGGCCAGTGGCGCAATGGATAACGCGCCTGACTACGGATCAGGAGATTCCAGGTTCGAATCCTGGCTGGCTCGTCTTATTTTGGGTGTTATTTATGTGTTTAAATAAAAGAACAAAATTAATTTAATGTTTACTCTCAATCATCTGAATTTATTTTCCAAAGATGTAATACTCCTTTTATCTCTCTCTGATATCTCTGGATTCTACACTATACAAGTAACCCTACACTGGAGAGACACACGTGGGCCAGTGGCGCAATGGATAACACGCCTGACTACGGATCAGGAGATTCCAGGTTCGAATCCTGGCTGGCTCGTCTTATTTTGGGTGTTATTTATATGTTTAAATAAAATAAAAAAATTAATTTAATGTTTACTTTCAATCATCTGAATTTATTTTCCAAAGATGTAATATTCCTTTTATCTCTCTCTGATATCTCTGGATTCTACACTATACAAGTAACCCTTCACTGGAGAAAGACACGCGGGCCAGTGGCGCAAGATAACGCGCCTGATAACGGATCAGGAGATTCCAGGTTCGAATTCTGGCTGGCTCGTGTTATTTTGTGTGTTATTTATGTGTATAAAAAAAATTACTGTTTACTCTCAATCATCTGAATTTATTTTCCAAAGATGTAATACACCTTTTATCTCTCTCTGATCTCTCTGGATTCTACACTATACAAGTAACCCTTCACTGTAGAGAGGCACGTGGGCCAGTGGCGCAATGGATAACGCGCCTGACTACGGATCAGGAGATTCCAGGTTCGAATCCTGGCTGGCTCGTCTTATTTAGTGTGTTATTTATGTGTATAAAAAAAAAATTACTGTTTACTCTCAATCATCTGAATTTATTTTCCAAAGATGTAATACTCCTTTTATCTCTCTCTGATATCTCTGGATTCTACACTATACAAGTAACCCTTCACTGTAGAGAGACACGTGGGCCAGTGGCGCAATGGATAACGTGCCTGACTACGGATCAGGAGATTCCAGGTTCGAATCCTGGCTGGCTCGTCTTATTTTGGGTGTTATTTATGTGTTTAAATAAAATAAAAAAATTAATTTAATATTTACTCTCAATCATCTGAATTTATTTTCCAAAGATGTAATACTCCTTTTATCTCTCTCTGCTCTCTCTGGATTCTACACTATACAAGTAACCCTTCATTGGAGAGAGAAACGTGGGCCAGTGGCGCAATGGATAACACGCCTGACTACGGATCAGGAGATTCCAGGTTCGAATCCTGGCAGGCTCGTCTTATTTTGGGAGTTATTTATGTGTTTAAATAAAAAAAAATTAATTTAATGTTTACTCTCAATCATATGAATTTATTTTCCAAAGAAATACTACTCCTTTTATCTCTCTCTGCTCTCTCTGGATTCTACACTATACAAGTAACCCTTCACTGGAGAGAGAAACGTGGGCCAGTGGCGCAATGGATAACACGCCTGCCTACGGATCAGGAGATTCCAGGTTCGAATCCTGGCTGGCTCGTCTTATTTTGGGTGTTATTTACGTGTTTAAATAAAATTAAAAAAAACTAATTTAATGTTTACTCTCAATCATCTGAATTTATTTTCCAAAGATGTAATACTCCTTTTATCTCTCTCTGATATCTCTGGATTCTACACTATACAAGTAACCCTTCACTGGAGAGACACACGTGGGCCAGTGGCGCAATGGATAACGCGCCTGACTACGGATCAGGAGATTCCAGGTTCGAATCCTGGCTGGCTCGTCTTATTTTGGGTGTTATTTATGTGTTTAAATAAAAGAACAAAATTAATTTAATGTTTACTCTCAATCATCTGAATTTATTTTCCAAAGATGTAATACTCCTTTTATCTCTCTCTGATATCTCTGGATTCTACACTATACAAGTAACCCTACACTGGAGAGACACACGTGGGCCAGTGGCGCAATGGATAACACGCCTGACTACGGATCAGGAGATTCCAGGTTCGAATCCTGGCTGGCTCGTCTTATTTTGGGTGTTATTTATATGTTTAAATAAAATAAAAAAATTAATTTAATGTTTACTCTAAATCATCTGAATTTATTTTCCAAAGATGTAATATTCCTTTTATCTCTCTCTGATATCTCTGGATTCTACACTATACAAGTAACCCTTCACTGGAGAGACACACGTGGGCCAGTGGCGCAATGGATAACGCGCCTGACTACGTATCAGGAGATTCCAGGTTCGAATCCTGGCTGGCTCGTCTTATTTTGGGTGTTATTTATGTGTTTAAATAAAATAAAAAAATTAATTTAATGTTTACTCTCAATCATCTGAATTTATTTTCCAAAGATGTAATACACCTTTTATCTCTCTCTGATATCTCTGGATTCTACACTATACAAGTAACCCTTCACTGGAGAGACACACGTGGGCCAGTGGCGCAATGGATAACGCACCTGACTACGGATCAGGAGATTCCAGGTTCGAATCCTGGCTGGCTCGTCTTATTTTGGGTGTTATTTATGTGTTTAAATAAAAGAACAAAATTAATTTAATGTTTACTCTCAATCATCTGAATTTATTTTCCAAAGATGTAATACTCCTTTTATCTCTCTCTGATATCTCTGGATTCTACACTATACAAGTAACCCTTCACTGGAGAGACACACGTGGGCCAGTGGCGCAATGGATAACGCACCTGACTACGGATCAGGAGATTCCAGGTTCGAATCCTGGCTGGCTCGTCTTATTTTGGGTGTTATTTATGTGTTTAAATAAAAGAACAAAATTAATTTAATGTTTACTCTCAATCATCTGAATTTATTTTCCAAAGATGTAATACTCCTTTTATCTCTCTCTGATATCTCTGGATTCTACACTATACAAGTAACCCTACACTGGAGAGACACACGTGGGCCAGTGGCGCAATGGATAACGTGCCTGACTACGGATCAGGAGATTCCAGGTTCGAATCCTGGCTGGCTCGTCTTATTTTGGGTGTTATTTATGTGTTTAAATAAAATAAAAAAATTAATTTAATATTTACTCTCAATCATCTGAATTTATTTTCCAAAGATGTAATACTCCTTTTATCTCTCTCTGCTCTCTCTGGATTCTAAACTATACAAGTAACCCTTCATTGGAGAGAGAAACGTGGGCCAGTGGCGCAATGGATAACACGCCTGACTACGGATCAGGAGATTCCAGGTTCGAATCCTGGCAGGCTCGTCTTATTTTGGGAGTTATTTATGTGTTTAAATAAAAAAAAATTAATTTAATGTTTACTCTCAATCATATGAATTTATTTTCCAAAGAAATACTACTCCTTTTATCTCTCTCTGCTCTCTCTGGATTCTACACTATACAAGTAACCCTTCACTGGAGAGAGAAACGTGGGCCAGTGGCGCAATGGATAACACGCCTGACTACGGATCAGGAGATTCCAGGTTCGAATCCTGGCTGGCTCGTCTTATTTTGGGTGTTATTTACGTGTTTAAATAAAATTAAAAAAAACTAATTTAATGTTTACTCTCAATCATCTGAATTTATTTTCCAAAGATGTAATACTCCTTTTATCTCTCTCTGATATCTCTGGATTCTACACTATACAAGTAACCCTTCACTGGAGAGACACACGTGGGCCAGTGGCGCAATGGATAACGCGCCTGACTACGGATCAGGAGATTCCAGGTTCGAATCCTGGCTGGCTCGTCTTATTTTGGGTGTTATTTATGTGTTTAAATAAAAGAACAAAATTAATTTAATGTTTACTCTCAATCATCTGAATTTATTTTCCAAAGATGTAATACTCCTTTTATCTCTCTCTGATATCTCTGGATTCTACACTATACAAGTAACCCTACACTGGAGAGACACACGTGGGCCAGTGACGCAATGGATAACACGCCTGACTACGGATCAGGAGATTCCAGGTTCGAATACTGGCTGGCTCGTCTTATTTTGGGTGTTATTTATATGTTTAAATAAAATAAAAAAATTAATTTAATGTTTACTCTCAATCATCTGAATTTATTTTCCAAAGATGTAATATTCCTTTTATCTCTCTCTGATATCTCTGGATTCTACACTATACAAGTAACCCTTCACTGGAGAGACACACGTGGGCCAGTGGCGCAATGGATAACGCGCCTGACTACGTATCAGGAGATTCCAGGTTCGAATCATGGCTGGCTCGTCTTATTTTGGGTGTTATTTATGTGTTTAAATAAAATAAAAAATGTAATTTAATGTTTACTCTCAATCACCTGAATTTATTTTCCAAAGATGTAATACTCCTTTTATATCTCTCTGATCTCTCTGGATTCTACACTATACAAGTAACCCTTCACTGGAGAGAGACACGTGGGCCAGTGGCACAATGGATAACGCGCCTGACTACGTATCAGGAGATTCCAGGTTCGAATCCTGGCTTGCTCGTCTATTTTGGGTGTTATTTATGTGTTTAAATAAAATAAAAAATATAATTTAATGTTTACTCTCAATCACCTGAATTTCTTTTCCAAAGATGTAATACTCCTTTTATATCTCTCTGATCTCTCTGGATTCTACACTATACAAGTAACCCTTCACTGGAGAGAGACACGTGGGCCAGTGGCGCAATGGATAACGAGCCTGACTACGGATCAGGAGATTCCAGGTTCGAATCCTCGCTGGCTCGTCTATTTTGGGTGTTATTTATGTGTTTAAATAAAATAAAAAAATTAATTTAATGTTTACTCTCAATCTTATGAATTTATTTTCCAAAGATGTAATACTCCTTTTATCTCTCTCTGATATCTCTGGATTCTACACTATACAAGTAACCCTTCACTGGAGAGACACACGTGGGCCAGTGGCGCAATGGATAACGCCCCTGACTACGGATCATTAGATTCCAGGTTCGAATCCTGGCTGGCTCGTCTTATTTTGGGTGTTATTTATGTGTTTAAATAAAAGAACAAAATTAATTTAATGTTTACTCTCAATCATCTGAATTTATTTTCCAAAGATGTAATACTCCTTTTATCTCTCTCTGATATCTCTGGATTCTACACTATACAAGTAACCCTACACTGGAGAGACACACGTGGGCCAGTGGCGCAATGGATAACACGCCTGACTACGGATCAGGAGATTCCAGGTTCGAATCCTGGCTGGCTCGTCTTATTTTGGGTGTTATTTATATGTTTAAATAAAATAAAAAAATTAATTTAATGTTTACTCTAAATCATCTGAATTTATTTTCCAAAGATGTAATATTCCTTTTATCTCTCTCTGATATCTCTGGATTCTACACTATACAAGTAACCCTTCACTGGAGAGACACACGTGGGCCAGTGGCGCAATGGATAACGCGCCTGACTACGTATCAGGAGATTCCAGGTTCGAATCCTGGCTGGCTCGTCTTATTTTGGGTGTTATTTATGTGTTTAAATAAAATAAAAAAATTAATTTAATGTTTACTCTCAATCATCTGAATTTATTTTCCAAAGATGTAATACTCCTTTTATCTCTCTCTGATATCTCTGGATTCTACACTATACAAGTAACCCTTCACTGGAGAGACACACGTGGGCCAGTGGCGCAATGGATAACGCGCCTGACTACGGATCAGGAGATTCCAGGTTCGAATCCTGGCTGGCTCGTCTTATTTTGGGTGTTATTTATGTGTTTAAATAAAAGAACAAAATTAATTTAATGTTTACTCTCAATCATCTGAATTTATTTTCCAAAGATGTAATACTCCTTTTATCTCTCTCTGATATCTCTGGATTCTACACTATACAAGTAACCCTACACTGGAGAGACACACGTGGGCCAGTGGCGCAATGGATAACACGCCTGACTACGGATCAGGAGATTCCAGGTTCGAATCCTGGCTGGCTCGTCTTATTTTGGGTGTTATTTATATGTTTAAATAAAATAAAAAAATTAATTTAATGTTTACTCTCAATCATCTGAATTTATTTTCCAAAGATGTAATATTCCTTTTATCTCTCTCTGATATCTCTGGATTCTACACTATACAAGTAACCCTTCACTGGAGAGAGACACGTGGGCCAGTGGCGCAATGGATAACGAGCCTGACTACGGATCAGGAGATTCCAGGTTCGAATCCTCGCTGGCTCGTCTATTTTGGGTGTTATTTATGTGTTTAAATAAAATAAAAAAATTAATTTAATGTTTACTCTCAATCTTCTGAATTTATTTTCCAAAGATGTAATACTCCTTTTATCTCTCTCTGATATCTCTGGATTCTACACTATACAAGTAACCCTTCACTGGAGAGACACACGTGGGCCAGTGGCGCAATGGATAACGCGCCTGACTACGGATCAGGAGATTCCAGGTTCGAATCCTGGCTTGCTCGTCTATTTTGGGTGTTATTTATGTGTTTAAATAAAATAAAAATTATAATTTAATGTTTACTCTCAATCGCCTGAATTTATTTTCCAAAGATGTAATACTCCTTTTATATCTCTCTGATCTCTCTGGATTCTACACTATACAAGTAACCCTTCACTGGAGAGAGACACGTGGGCCAGTGGCGCAATGGATAACGAGCCTGACTACGGATCAGGAGATTCCAGGTTCGCATCCTCGCTGGCTCGTCTATTTTGGGTGTTATTTATGTGTTTAAATAAAATAAAAAAATTAATTTAACGTTTACTCTCAATCATCTGAATTTATTTTCCAAAGATGTAATACTCCTTTTATCTCTCTGATATCTCTTGATTCTACACTATACAAGTAACCCTTCACTGGATAGACACACGTGGGCCAGTGGCGCAATGGATAACGCGCCTGACTACGGATCAGGAGATTCCAGGTTCGAATCCTGGCTGGCTCGTCTTATTTTGGGTGTTATTTATGTGTTTAAATAAAATAAAAAAATTAATTTAATGTTTACTCTCAATGATCTGAATTTATTTTCCAAAGATGTAATACTCCTTTTATCTCTCTGATATCTCTGGATTCTACACTATACAAGTAACCCTTCACTGGAGAGACACACGTTGGCCAGTGGCGCAATGGATAACGCGAATGACTACGGATCAGGAGATTCCAGGTTCGAATCCTGGCTGGCTCGTCTTATTTTGGGTGTTATTTATGTGTTTAAATAAAATAAAAAAATTAATTTAATGTTTACTCTCAATCATCTGAATTTATTTTCCAAAGATGTAATACTCCTTTTATCTCTCTCTGATATCTCTAGATTCTACACTATACAAGTAACCCTTCACTGGAGAGACACACGTGGGCCAGTGGCGCAATGGATAACGCGCCTGACTACGTATCAGGAGATTCCAGGTTCGAATCCTCGCTGGCTCGTCTATTTTGGGTGTTATTTATGTGTTTAAATAAAATAAAAAAATTAACTTAATGTTTACTCTCAATCATCTGAATTTATTTTCCAAAGATGTAATACTCCTTTTATCTCTCTCTGATATCTCTGGATTCTACACTATACAAGTAACCCTTCACTGGAGAGACACACGTGGGCCAGTGGCGCAATGGATAACGCGCCTGACTACGGATCAGGAGATTCCAGGTTCGAATCCTGGCTGGCTCGTCTTATTTTGGGTGTTATTTATGTGTTTAAATAAAATAAAAAAATTAATTTAATGTTTACTCTCAATCACCTGAATTTATTTTCCAAAGATGTAATACTCCTTTTATATCTCTCTGATCTCTCTGGATTCTACACTATACAAGTAACCCTTCACTGGAGAGAGACACGTGGGCCAGTGGCGCAATGGATAACGCGCCTGACTACGTATCAGGAGATTCCAGGTTCGAATCCTGGCTTGCTCGTCTATTTTGGGTGTTATTTATGTGTTTAAATAAAATAAAAAATATAATTTAATGTTTACTCTCAATCACCTGAATTTATTTTCCAAAGATGTAATACTCCTTTTATATCTCTCTGATCTCTCTGGATTCTACACTATACAAGTAACCCTTCACTGGAGAGAGACACGTGGGCCAGTGGCGCAATGGATAACGAGCCTGACTACGGATCAGGAGATTCCAGGTTCGAATCCTCGCTGGCTCGTCTATTTTGGGTGTTATTTATGTGTTTAAATAAAATAAAAAAATTAATTTAATGTTTACTCTCAATCTTCTGAATTTATTTTCCAAAGATGTAATACTCCTTTTATCTCTCTCTGATATCTCTGGATTCTACACTATACAAGTAACCCTTCACTGGAGAGATACACGTGGGCCAGTGGCGCAATGGATAACGCGCCTGACTACGGATCAGGAGATTCCAGGTTCGAATCCTGGCTGGCTCGTCTTATTTTGGGTGTTATTTATGTGTTTAAATAAAATAAAAAATATAATTTAAGGTTTACTCTCAATCACCTGAATTTATTTTCCAAAGATGTAATACTCCTTTTATATCTCTCTGATCTCTCTGGATTCTACACTATACAAGTAACCCTTCACTGGAGAGAGACACGTGGGCCAGTGGCGCAATGGATAACGAGCCTGACTACGGATCAGGAGATTCCAGGTTCGAATCCTCGCTGGCTCGTCTATTTTGGGTGTTATTTATGTGTTTAAATAAAATAAAAAAATTAATTTAACGTTTACTCTCAATCATCTGAATTTATTTTCCAAAGATGTAATACTCCTTTTATCTCTCTCTGATATCTCTGGATTCTACACTATACAAGTAACCCTTCACTGGAGAGACACACGTGGGCCAGTGGCGCAATGGATAACGCGCCTGACTACGGATCAGGAGATTCCAGGTTCGAATCCTGGCTGGCTCGTCTTATTTTGGGTGTTATTTATGTGTTTAAATAAAATAAAAAAATTAATTTAATGTTTACTCTCAATCATCTGAATTTATTTTCCAAAGATGTAATACTCCTTTTATCTCTCTCTGATATCTCTGGATTATACACTATACAAGTAACCCTTCACTGGATAGACACACGTGGGCCAGTGGCGCAATGGATAACGCGCCTGACTACGGATCAGGAGATTCCAGGTTCGAATCCTGGCTGGCTCGTCTTATTTTGGGTGTTATTTATGTGTTTCAATAAAATAAAAAACTTAATTTAATGTTTACTCTCAATCATCTGAATTTATTTTCCAAAGATGTAATACTCCTTTTATCTCTCTGATATCTCTTGATTCTACACTATACAAGTAACCCTTCACTGGAGAGACACACGTGGGCCAGTGGCGCAATGGATAACGCACCTGACTACGGATCAGGAGATTCCAGGTTCGAATCCTCGCTGGCTCGTCTATTTTGGGTGTTATTTATGTGTTTAAATAAAATAAAAAAATTAATTTAATGTTTACTCTCAATCATCTGAATTTATTTTCCAAAGATGTAATACTCCTTTTATATCTCTCTGATATCTCTGGATTCTACACTATACAAGTAACCCTTCACTGGAGAGACACACGTGGGCCAGTGGCGCAATGGATAACGCGCCTGACTACGGATCAGGAGATTCCAGGTTCGAATCCTGGCTGGCTCGTCTTATTTTGGGTGTTATTTATGTGTTTAAATAAAATAAAAAAAATAATTTAATGTTTACTCTCAATCATCTGAATTTATTTTCCAAAGATGTAATACTCCTTTTATCTCTCTCTGATATCTCTGGATTCTACACTATACAAGTAACCCTTCACTGGAGAGACACACGTGGGCAAGTGGCGCAATGGATAACGCGCCTGACTACGGATTAGGAGATTCCAGGTTCGAATCCTCGCTGGCTCGTCTATTTTGGGTGTTATTTATGTGTTTAAATAAAATAAAAAAATTAATTTAATGTTTACTCTCAATCATCTGAATTTATTTTCCAAAGATGTAATACTCCTTTTATCTCTCTCTGATATCTCTGGATTCTACACTATACAAGTAACCCTTCACTGGAGAGACACACGTGGGCCAGTGGCGCAATGGATAACGCGCCTGACTACGGATCAGGAGATTCCAGGTTCGAATCCTGGCTGGCTCGTCTTATTTTGGGTGTTATTTATGTGTTTAATAAAAATAACAAAATTAATTTAATGTTTACTCTCAATCATCTGAATTTATTTTCCAAAGATGTAATACTCCTTTTATCTCTCTCTGATATCTCTGGATTCTACACTATACAAGTAACCCATCACTGGAGAGACACACGTGGGCCAGTGGCGCAATGGATAACGCGCCTGACTACGGATCAGGAGATTCCAGGTTCGAATCCTGGCTGGCTCGTCTTATTTTGGGTATTATTTATGTGTTTAAATAAAATAAAAAAATTAATTTAATGTTTACTCTCAATCATCTGAATTTATTTTCCAAAGATGTAATACTCCTTTTATCTCTCTCTGATATCTCTGGATTCTACACTATACAAGTAACCCTTCACTGGATGGACACACGTGGGCCAGTGGCGCAATGGATAACGCGCCTGACTACGGATCAGGAGATTCCAGGTTCGAATCCTGGCTGGCTCGTCTTATTTTGGGTGTTATTTATGTGTTTAAATAAAATAAAAAAATTAATTTAATGTTTACTCTCAATCACCTGAATTTATTTTCCAAAGATGTAATACTAGTTTTATCTCTCTCTGATATCTCTGGATTCTACACTATACAAGTAACCATTCACTGGATAGACACACGTGGGCCAGTGGCGCAATGGATAACGCGCCTGACTACGGATCAGGAGATTCCAGGTTCGAATCCTGGCTGGCTCGTCTTATTTTGGGTGTTATTTATGTGTTTAAATTAAATAACAAAATTAATTTAATGTTTACTCTCAATCATCTGAATTTATTTTCCAAAGATGTAATACTCCTTTTATCTCTCTCTGATATCTCTGGATTCTACACTATACAAGTAACCCTTCACTGTAGAGACACACGTGGGCCAGTGGCGCAATGGATAACGCGGCTGACTACGGATCAGGAGATTCCAGGTTCGAATCCTGGCTGGCTCGTCTTATTTTGGGTGTTATTTATGTGTTTAAATAAAATAAAAAAATTATTTTAATGTTTACTCTCAATCATCTGAATTTATTTTCCAAAGATGTAAATACTCCTTTCATCTTTCTCTGATCACTCTGGATTCTACACTATACAAGTAACCCTTCACTGGAGAGACACGTGGGCCAGTGGCGCAATGGATAACGCGCCTGACTACGGATCAGGAGATTCCAGGTTCGAATCCTGGCTGGCTCGTCTTATTTTGGGTGTTATTTATGTGTTTAAATAAAATAAAAAAATTAATTTAATGTTTACTCTCAATCATCTGAATTTATTTTCCAAAGATGTAATACTCCTTTTATCTCTCTCTGATCTCTCTGGATTCTACACTATACAAGTAACCCTTCACTGGATAGACACACGTGGGCCAGTGGCGCAATGGATAACGCGCCTGACTACGGATCAGGAGATTCCAGGTTCGAATCCTGGCTTGCTCGTCTATTTTGGGTGTTATTTATGTGTTTAAATAAAATAAAAAAATTAATTTAATGTTTACTCTCAATCATCTGAATTTATTTTCCAAAGATGTAATACTCCTTTTATCTCTCTGATATCTCTTGATTCTACACTATACAAGTAACCCTTCACTGGATAGACACACGTAGGCCAGTGGCGCAATGGATAACGCGCCTGACTACGGATCAGGAGATTCCAGGTTCGAATCCTGGCTGGCTCGTCTTATTTTGGGTGTTATTTATGTGTTTAAATAAAATAAAAAAATTAATTTAATGTTTACTCTCAATCATCTGAATTTATTTTCCAAAAATGTAAATACTCCTTTCATCTTTCTCTGATCACTCTGGATTCTACACTATACAAGTAACCCTTCACTGGAGAGACACACGTGGGCCAGTGGCGCAATGGATAACGCGCCTGACTACGGATCAGGAGATTCCAGGTTCGAATCCTGGCTGGCTCGTCTTATTTTGGGTGTTATTTATGTGTTTAAATAAAATAAAAAAATTAATTTAATGTTTACTCTCAATCATCTGAATTTATTTTCCAAAGATGTAATACTCCTTTTATCTCTCTCTGATCTCTCTGGATTCTACACTATACAAGTAACCCTTCACTGGATAGACACACGTGGGCCAGTGGCGCAATGGATAACGCGCCTGACTACGGATCAGGAGATTCCAGGTTCGAATCCTGGCTTGCTCGTCTATTTTGGGTGTTATTTATGTGTTTAAATAAAATAAAAAAATTAATTTAATGTTTACTCTCAATCATCTGAATTTATTTTCCAAAGATGTAATACTCCTTTTATCTCTCTGATATCTCTTGATTCTACACTATACAAGTAACCCTTCACTGGATAGACACACGTGGGCCAGTGGCGCAATGGATAACGCGCCTGACTACGGATCAGGAGATTCCAGGTTCGAATCATGGCTGGCTCGTCTTATTTTGGGTGTTATTTATGTGTTTAAATAAAATAAAAAAATTAATTTAATGTTTACTCTCAATCATCTGAATTTATTTTCCAAAGATGTAATACTCCTTTTATCTCTCTCTGATATCTCTGGATTCTACACTATACAAGTAACCCTTCACTGGAGAGACACACGTGGGCCAGTGGCGCAATGGATAACGAGCCTGACTACGGATCAGGAGATTCCAGGTTCGAATCCTCGCTGGCTCATCTATTTTGGGTGTTATTTATGTGTTTAAATAAAATAAAAAAATTAATTTAATGTTTACTCTCAATCATCTGAATTTATTTTCCAAAGATGTAATACTCCTTTTATCTCTCTGATATCTCTTGATTCTACACTATACAAGTAACCCTTCACTGGATAGACACACGTGGGCCAGTGGCGCAATGGATAACGCGCCTGACTACGGATCAGGAGATTCCAGGTTCGAATCCTGGCTGGCTCGTCTTATTTTGGGTGTTATTTATGTGTTTAAATAAAATAAAAAAATTAATTTAATGTTTACTCTCAATCATCTGAATTTATTTTCCAAAGATGTAATACTCCTTTTATCTCTCTGATATCTCTTGATTCTACACTATACAAGTAACCCTTCACTGGATAGACACACGTGGGCCAGTGGCGCAATGGATAACGCGCCTGACTACGGATCAGGAGATTCCAGGTTCGAATCATGGCTGGCTCGTCTTATTTTGGGTGTTATTTATGTGTTTAAATAAAATAAAAAAATTAATTTAATGTTTACTCTCAATCATCTGAATTTATTTTCCAAAGATGTAATACTCCTTTTATCTCTCTCTGATATCTCTGGATTCTACACTATACAAGTAACCCTTCACTGGATAGACACACGTGGGCCAGTGGCGCAATGGATAACGCGCCTGACTACGGATCAGGAGATTCCAGGTTCGAATCCTGGCTGGCTCGTCTTATTTTGGGTGTTATTTATGTGTTTAAATAAAATAAAAAAATTAATTTAATGTTTACTCTCAATCATCTGAATTTATTTTCCAAAGATGTAATACTCCTTTTATCTCTCTCTGATATCTCTGAATTCTACACTATACAAGTAACCCTTCACTGGAGAGACACACGTGGGCCAGTGGCGCAATGGATAACGCGCCTGACTACGGATAAGGAGATTCCAGGTTCGAATCCTGGCTGGCTCGTCTTATTTTGGGTGTTATTTATGTGTTTAAATAAAATAAAAAAATTAATTTAATGTTTACTCTCAATCATCTGAATTTATTTTCCAAAGATGTAATACTCCTTTTATCTCTCTCTGATATCTTTGGATTCTACACTATACAAGTAACCCTTCACTGGATAGACACACGTGGGATAGTGGCGCAATGGATAACGCGCCTGACTACGTATCAGGAGATTCCAGGTTCGAATCCTGGCTTGCTCGTCTATTTTGGGTGTTATTTATGTGTTTAAATAAAATAAAAAATATAATTTAATGTTTACTCTCAATCACCTGAATTTATTTTCCAAAGATGTAATACTCCTTCTATATCTCTCTGATCTCTCTGGATTCTACACTATACAAGTAACCCTTCACTGGAGAGATACACGTGGGCCAGTGGCGCAATGGATAACGGGCCTGACTACGGATCAGGAGATTCCAGGTTCGAATCCTCGCTGGCTCGTCTATTTTGGGTGTTATTTATGTGTTTAAATAAAATAAAAAAATTAATTTAATGTTTACTCTCAATCATCTGAATTTATTTTCCAAAGATGTAATACTCCTTTTATCTCTCTGATATCTCTTGATTCTACACTATACAAGTAACCCTTCACTGGATAGACACACGTGGGCCAGTGGCGCAATGGATAACGCGCCTGACTACGGATCAGGAGATTCCAGGTTCGAATCCTGGCTGGCTCGTCTTATTTTGGGTGTTATTTATGTGTTTAAATAAAATAAAAAAATTAATTTAATGTTTACTCTCAATCATCTGAATTTATTTTCCAAAGATGTAATACTCCTTTTATCTCTCTCTGATATCTCTGGATTCTACACTATACAAGTAACCCTTCACTGGAGAGACACACGTGGGCCAGTGGCGCAATGGATAACGCGCCTGACTACGGATCAGGAGATTCCAGGTTCGAATCCTGGCTGGCTCGTCTTATTTTGGGTGTTATTTATGTGTTTAAATAAAATAAAAAAAATTAATTTAATGTTTACTCTCAATCATCTGAATTTATTTTCCAAAGATGTAATACTCCTTTTATCTCTCTCTGATATCTCTGGATTCTACACTATACAAGTAACCCTTCACTGGATAGACACACGTGGGCCAGTGGCGCAATGGATAACGCGCCTGACTACGGATCAGGAGATTCCAGGTTCGAATCCTGGCTGGCTCGTCTTATTTTGGGTGTTATTTATGTGTTTAAATAAAATAAAAAAATTAATTTAATGTTTACTCTCAATCATCTGAATTTATTTTCCAAAGATGTAATACTCCTTTTATCTCTCTGATATCTCTTGATTCTACACTATACAAGTAACCCTTCACTGGAGAGACACACGTGGGCCAGTGGCGCAATGGATAACGCGCCTGACTACGGATAAGGAGGTTCCAGGTTCGAATCCTGGCTGGCTCGTCTTATTTTGGGTGTTATTTATGTGTTTAAATAAAATAAAAAAATTAATTTAATGTTTACTCTCAATCATCTGAATTTATTTTCCAAAGATGTAATACTCCTTTTATCTCTCTCTGATATCTCTGGATTCTACACTATACAAGTAACCCTTCACTGGATAGACACACGTGGGATAGTGGCGCAATGGATAACGCGCCTGACTACGTATCAGGAGATTCCAGGTTCGAATCCTGGCTTGCTCGTCTATTTTGGGTGTTATTTATGTGTTTAAATAAAATAAAAAATATAATTTAATGTTTACTCTCAATCACCTGAATTTATTTTCCAAAGATGTAATACTCCTTCTATATCTCTCTGATCTCTCTGGATTCTACACTATACAAGTAACCCTTCACTGGAGAGATACACGTGGGCCAGTGGCGCAATGGATAACGAGCCTGACTACGGATCAGGAGATTCCAGGTTCGAATCCTCGCTGGCTCGTCTATTTTGGGTGTTATTTATGTGTTTAAATAAAATAAAAAAATTAATTTAATGTTTACTCTCAATCATCTGAATTTATTTTCCAAAGATGTAATACTCCTTTTATCTCTCTCTGATATCTCTGGATTCTACACTATACAAGTAACCCTTCACTGGAGAGACACACGTGGGCCAGTGGCGCAATGGATAACGTGCCTGACTACGGATCAGGAGATTCCAGGTTCGAATCCTGGCTGGCTCGTCTTATTTTGGGTGTTATTTATGTGTTTAAATAAAATAAAAAAATTAATTTAATGTTTACTCTCAATCATCTGAATTTATTTTCCAAAGATGTAATACTCCTTTTATCTCTCTCTGATATCTCTGGATTCTACACTATACAAGTAACCCTTCACTGGATAGACACACGTGGGATAGTGGCGCAATGGATAACGCGCCTGACTACGTATCAGGAGATTCCAGGTTCGAATCCTGGCTTGCTCGTCTATTTTGGGTGTTATTTATGTGTTTAAATAAAATAAAAAATATAATTTAATGTTTACTCTCAATCACCTGAATTTATTTTCCAAAGATGTAATACTCCTTCTATATCTCTCTGATCTCTCTGGATTCTACACTATACAAGTAACCCTTCACTGGAGAGATACACGTGGGCCAGTGGCGCAATGGATAACGAGCCTGACTACGGATCAGGAGATTCCAGGTTTCGAATCCTCGCTGGCTCGTCTATTTTGGGTGTTATTTATGTGTTTAAATAAAATAAAAAAATTAATTTAATGTTTACTCTCAATCATCTGAATTTATTTTCCAAAGATGTAATACTCCTTTTATCTCTCTCTGATATCTCTGGATTCTACACTATACAAGTAACCCTTCACTGGAGAGACACACGTGGGCCAGTGGCGCAATGGATAACGAGCCTGACTACGGATCAGGAGATTCCAGGTTCGAATCCTCGCTGGCTCATCTATTTTGGGTGTTATTTATGTGTTTAAATAAAATAAAAAAATTAATTTAATGTTTACTCTCAATCATCTGAATTTATTTTCCAAAGATGTAATACTCCTTTTATCTCTCTGATATCTCTTGATTCTACACTATACAAGTAACCCTTCACTGGATAGACACACGTGGGCCAGTGGCGCAATGGATAACGCGCCTGACTACGGATCAGGTGATTCCAGGTTCGAATCCTGGCTGGCTCGTCTTATTTTGGGTGTTATTTATGTGTTTAAATAAAATAAAAAAATTAATTTAATGTTTACTCTCAATCATCTGAATTTATTTTCCAAAGATGTAATACTCCTTTTATCTCTCTCTGATATCTCTGGATTCTACACTATACAAGTAACCCTTCACTGGAGAGACACACGTGGGCCAGTGGCGCAATGGATAACGCGCCTGACTACGGATCAGGAGATTCCAGGTTCGAATCCTGGCTGGCTCGTCTTATTTTGGGTGTTATTTATGTGTTTAAATAAAATAAAAAAATTAATTTAATGTTTACTCTCAATCATCTGAATTTATTTTCCAAAGATGTAATACTCCTTTTATCTCTCTCTGATATCTCTGGATTCTACACTATACAAGTAACCCTTCACTGGATAGACACACGTGGGCCAGTGGCGCAATGGATAACGCGCCTGACTACGGATCAGGAGATTCCAGGTTCGAATCCTGGCTGGCTCGTCTTATTTTGGGTGTTATTTATGTGTTTAAATAAAATAAAAAAATTAATTTAATGTTTACTCTCAATCATCTGAATTTATTTTCCAAAGATGTAATACTCCTTTTATCTCTCTCTGATATCTCTGAATTCTACACTATACAAGTAACCCTTCACTGGAGAGACACACGTGGGCCAGTGGCGCAATGGATAACGCGCCTGACTACGGATAAGGAGATTCCAGGTTCGAATCCTGGCTGGCTCGTCTTATTTTGGGTGTTATTTATGTGTTTAAATAAAATAAAAAAATTAATTTAATGTTTACTCTCAATCATCTGAATTTATTTTCCAAAGATGTAATACTCCTTTTATCTCTCTCTGATATCTTTGGATTCTACACTATACAAGTAACCCTTCACTGGATAGACACACGTGGGATAGTGGCGCAATGGATAACGCGCCTGACTACGTATCAGGAGATTCCAGGTTCGAATCCTGGCTTGCTCGTCTATTTTGGGTGTTATTTATGTGTTTAAATAAAATAAAAAATATAATTTAATGTTTACTCTCAATCACCTGAATTTATTTTCCAAAGATGTAATACTCCTTCTATATCTCTCTGATCTCTCTGGATTCTACACTATACAAGTAACCCTTCACTGGAGAGATACACGTGGGCCAGTGGCGCAATGGATAACGGGCCTGACTACGGATCAGGAGATTCCAGGTTCGAATCCTCGCTGGCTCGTCTATTTTGGGTGTTATTTATGTGTTTAAATAAAATAAAAAAATTAATTTAATGTTTACTCTCAATCATCTGAATTTATTTTCCAAAGATGTAATACTCCTTTTATCTCTCTGATATCTCTTGATTCTACACTATACAAGTAACCCTTCACTGGATAGACACACGTGGGCCAGTGGCGCAATGGATAACGCGCCTGACTACGGATCAGGAGATTCCAGGTTCGAATCCTGGCTGGCTCGTCTTATTTTGGGTGTTATTTATGTGTTTAAATAAAATAAAAAAATTAATTTAATGTTTACTCTCAATCATCTGAATTTATTTTCCAAAGATGTAATACTCCTTTTATCTCTCTCTGATATCTCTGGATTCTACACTATACAAGTAACCCTTCACTGGAGAGACACACGTGGGCCAGTGGCGCAATGGATAACGCGCCTGACTACGGATCAGGAGATTCCAGGTTCGAATCCTGGCTGGCTCGTCTTATTTTGGGTGTTATTTATGTGTTTAAATAAAATAAAAAAAATTAATTTAATGTTTACTCTCAATCATCTGAATTTATTTTCCAAAGATGTAATACTCCTTTTATCTCTCTCTGATATCTCTGGATTCTACACTATACAAGTAACCCTTCACTGGATAGACACACGTGGGCCAGTGGCGCAATGGATAACGCGCCTGACTACGGATCAGGAGATTCCAGGTTCGAATCCTGGCTGGCTCGTCTTATTTTGGGTGTTATTTATGTGTTTAAATAAAATAAAAAAATTAATTTAATGTTTACTCTCAATCATCTGAATTTATTTTCCAAAGATGTAATACTCCTTTTATCTCTCTGATATCTCTTGATTCTACACTATACAAGTAACCCTTCACTGGATAGACACACGTGGGCCAGTGGCGCATTGGATAACGCGCCTGACTACTGATCAGGAGATTCCAGGTTCGAATCCTGGCTGGCTCGTCTTATTTTGGGTGTTATTTATGTGTTTAAATAAAATAAAAAAATTAATTTAATGTTTACTCTCAATCATCTGAATTTATTTTCCAAAGATGTAATACTCCTTTTATCTCTCTCTGATATCTCTGAATTCTACACTATACAAGTAACCCTTCACTGGAGAGACACACGTGGGCCAGTGGCGCAATGGATAACGCGCCTGACTACGGATAAGGAGGTTCCAGGTTCGAATCCTGGCTGGCTCGTCTTATTTTGGGTGTTATTTATGTGTTTAAATAAAATAAAAAAATTAATTTAATGTTTACTCTCAATCATCTGAATTTATTTTCCAAAGATGTAATACTCCTTTTATCTCTCTCTGATATCTCTGGATTCTACACTATACAAGTAACCCTTCACTGGATAGACACACGTGGGATAGTGGCGCAATGGATAACGCGCCTGACTACGTATCAGGAGATTCCAGGTTCGAATCCTGGCTTGCTCGTCTATTTTGGGTGTTATTTATGTGTTTAAATAAAATAAAAAATATAATTTAATGTTTACTCTCAATCACCTGAATTTATTTTCCAAAGATGTAATACTCCTTCTATATCTCTCTGATCTCTCTGGATTCTACACTATACAAGTAACCCTTCACTGGAGAGATACACGTGGGCCAGTGGCGCAATGGATAACGAGCCTGACTACGGATCAGGAGATTCCAGGTTCGAATCCTCGCTGGCTCGTCTATTTTGGGTGTTATTTATGTGTTTAAATAAAATAAAAAAATTAATTTAATGTTTACTCTCAATCATCTGAATTTATTTTCCAAAGATGTAATACTCCTTTTATCTCTCTCTGATATCTCTGGATTCTACACTATACAAGTAACCCTTCACTGGAGAGACACACGTGGGCCAGTGGCGCAATGGATAACGTGCCTGACTACGGATCAGGAGATTCCAGGTTCGAATCCTGGCTGGCTCGTCTTATTTTGGGTGTTATTTATGTGTTTAAATAAAATAAAAAAATTAATTTAATGTTTACTCTCAATCATCTGAATTTATTTTCCAAAGATGTAATACTCCTTTTATCTCTCTCTGATATCTCTGGATTCTACACTATACAAGTAACCCTTCACTGGATAGACACACGTGGGATAGTGGCGCAATGGATAACGCGCCTGACTACGTATCAGGAGATTCCAGGTTCGAATCCTGGCTTGCTCGTCTATTTTGGGTGTTATTTATGTGTTTAAATAAAATAAAAAATATAATTTAATGTTTACTCTCAATCACCTGAATTTATTTTCCAAAGATGTAATACTCCTTCTATATCTCTCTGATCTCTCTGGATTCTACACTATACAAGTAACCCTTCACTGGAGAGATACACGTGGGCCAGTGGCGCAATGGATAACGAGCCTGACTACGGATCAGGAGATTCCAGGTTTCGAATCCTCGCTGGCTCGTCTATTTTGGGTGTTATTTATGTGTTTAAATAAAATAAAAAAATTAATTTAATGTTTACTCTCAATCATCTGAATTTATTTTCCAAAGATGTAATACTCCTTTTATCTCTCTCTGATATCTCTGGATTCTACACTATACAAGTAACCCTTCACTGGAGAGACACACGTGGGCCAGTGGCGCAATGGATAACGTGCCTGACTACGGATCAGGAGATTCCAGGTTCGAATCCTGGCTGGCTCGTCTTATTTTGGGTGTTATTTATGTGTTTAAATAAAATAAAAAAATTAATTTAATGTTTACTCTCAATCATCTGAATTTATTTTCCAAAGATGTAATACTCCTTTTATCTCTCTCTGATATCTCTGGATTCTACACTATACAAGTAACCCTTCACTGGATAGACACACGTGGGCCAGTGGCGCAATGGATAACGCGCCTGACTACGGATCAGGAGATTCCAGGTTCGAATCCTGGCTGGCTCGTCTATTTTGGGTGTTATTTATGTGTTTAAATAAAATAAAAAAATTAATTTAATGTTTACTCTCAATCATCTGAATTTATTTTCCAAAGATGTAATACTCCTTTCATCTTTCTCTGATCACTCTGGATTCTACACTATACAAGTAACCCTTCACTGGAGAAAGACACGCGGGCCAGTGGCGCAAGATAACGCGCCTGATAACGGATCAGGAGATTCCAGGTTCGAATTCTGGCTGGCTCGTCTTATTTTGTGTGTTATTTATGTGTATAAAAAAAAATTACTGTTTACTCTCAATCATCTGAATTTATTTTCCAAAGATGTAATACACCTTTTATCTCTCTCTGATCTCTCTGGATTCTACACTATACAAGTAACCCTTCACTGTAGAGAGACACGTGGGCCAGTGGCGCAATGGATAACGCGCCTGACTACGGATCAGGAGATTCCAGGTTCGAATCCTGGCTGGCTCGTCTTATTTTGTGTGTTATTTATGTGTATAAAAAAAAAATTACTGTTTACTCTCAATCATCTGAATTTATTTTCCAAAGATGTAATACTCCTTTTATCTCTCTCTGATATCTCTGGATTCTACACTATACAAGTAACCCTTCACTGTAGAGAGACACGTGGGCCAGTGGCGCAATGGATAACGCGCCTGACTGCGGATCAGGAGATTCCAGGTTCGAATCCTGGCTGGCTCGTCTTATTTTGTGTGTTATTTATGTGTATAAAAAAAAAATTACTGTTTACTCTCAATCATCTGAATTTATTTTCCAAAGATGTAATACTCCTTTTATCTCTCTCTGATATCTCTGGATTCTACACTATACAAGTAACCCTTCACTGGATAAACACACGTGGGATAGTGGCGCAATGGATAACGCGCCTGACTACGTATCAGGAGATTCCAGGTTCGAATCCTGGCTTGCTCGTCTATTTTGGGTGTTATTTATGTGTTTAAATAAAATAAAAAATATAATTTAATGTTTACTCTCAATCACCTGAATTTATTTTCCAAAGATGTAATACTCCTTCTATATCTCTCTGATCTCTCTGGATTCTACACTATACAAGTAACCCTTCACTGGAGAGATACACGTGGGCCAGTGGCGCAATGGATAACGAGCCTGACTACGGATCAGGAGATTCCAGGTTCGAATCCTCGCTGGCTCGTCTATTTTGGGTGTTATTTATGTGTTTAAATAAAATAAAAAAATTAATTTAATGTTTACTCTCAATCATCTGAATTTATTTTCCAAATATGTAATACTCCTTTTATCTCTCTCTGATATCTCTGGATTCTACACTATACAAGTAACCCTTCACTGGAGAGACACACGTGGGCCAGTGGCGCAATGGATAACGTGCCTGACTACGGATCAGGAGATTCCAGGTTCGAATCCTGGCTGGCTCGTCTTATTTTGGGTGTTATTTATGTGTTTAAATAAAATAAAAAAATTAATTTAATGTTTACTCTCAATCATCTGAATTTATTTTCCAAAGATGTAATACTCCTTTTATCTCTCTCTGATATCTCTGGATTCTACACTATACAAGTAACCCTTCACTGGATAGACACACGTGGGCCAGTGGCGCAATGGATAACGCGCCTGACTACGGATCAGGAGATTCCAGGTTCGAATCCTGGCTGGCTCGTCTATTTTGGGTGTTATTTATGTGTTTAAATAAAATAAAAAAATTAATTTAATGTTTACTCTCAATCATCTGAATTTATTTTCCAAAGATGTAATACTCCTTTCATCTTTCTCTGATCACTCTGGATTCTACACTATACAAGTAACCCTTCACTGGAGAAAGACACGCGGGCCAGTGGCGCAAGATAACGCGCCTGATAACGGATCAGGAGATTCCAGGTTCGAATTCTGGCTGGCTCGTCTTATTTTGTGTGTTATTTATGTGTATAAAAAAAAATTACTGTTTACTCTCAATCATCTGAATTTATTTTCCAAAGATGTAATACACCTTTTATCTCTCTCTGATCTCTCTGGATTCTACACTATACAAGTAACCCTTCACTGTAGAGAGACACGTGGGCCAGTGGCGCAATGGATAACGCGCCTGACTACGGATCAGGAGATTCCAGGTTCGAATCCTGGCTGGCTCGTCTTATTTTGTGTGTTATTTATGTGTATAAAAAAAAAATTACTGTTTACTCTCAATCATCTGAATTTATTTTCCAAAGATGTAATACTCCTTTTATCTCTCTCTGATATCTCTGGATTCTACACTATACAAGTAACCCTTCACTGTAGAGAGACACGTGGGCCAGTGGCGCAATGGATAACGCGCCTGACTGCGGATCAGGAGATTCCAGGTTCGAATCTTGATGGCTCGTCTATTTTTAGGTGTTATTTATGTGTGAAAATAATTTGTTAATTTTTATTTTAATGTTTACTCTCAATCATCTATATTTATTTTCCATAAATGTAATACTCCTTTTATCCTTCTCTGATCTTTCTGGATTCTACACTATACATGTAACCCTTCACTGGAGAGAGACACGTGTGCCAGTGGCGCAATGGATAACGCGCTTGAAAACGGATCAAGATATTCCATGTTCGAGCCCTTGCTGGCTCGTCTTATTTTGGGTGTTATTTATGTGTGAAAATAATTTTTTTTTTTTTTTTTTTTTTTTTTTTTTGGCCCTAGGGTCCTTCTTTGGTCCAAACTAAGAAAAAATTATAAAGTTTGCTGCTAGTCTTCAAGAAGCAGTTCTTTAATTAATTTCGACAGTTTCTGCTATTGATGCTGCTCCATAGCGGAAACAGTCGAAATTAATTTAAAAACTATTTCCTTAAATTTAATAGACGTTATATTTTTTTTCTTAGTTTGGACCAAAGAAACATCTTATTGCCAAAGTTACACGCAATCACGGTGCGTTGGAAAAAAAGGAGGAAAAAAACTACGGCTATATTTTCGCTTCTAATTATCGTAGAATCTTGCGGTTTACACTAAAATGTTTTGTTTACGATTTTCTATAAGTCTGATGCAAAAACTTTTACCTAAGGGGCTGTATACTAAGTAAATCTAAATCTTACTTTAAAAATTTCAATTCGAACCCCCTTTTTTTATGTTTTTATTCGTTTTAGAATACCTCGTTCACACTAGAAAACAAATTTCAGCTCATTATGTTGAGAAATACGTCACTTACAAGCGAACTTGTTTTGGCCCATCTTGAGGGCAAATTTCTTTATAGCGGAGAAGATTCGAGCGTTTTGCATGCTTCAAGACGTAATCTGTAACGCGGTCCTTTAAAGTGAGCTTTTTTACATTTTTGCTAAAATATCGAGAACCAAAGGTCAAAATGGAATGAAAAAAATTCTGGAAGGGTTTTGAACCATGATAATTCTAATGGAAGTAAAAAAATTATGTTTCTATTTAAAAAAAATTTAAAACTTGTTTTAATAATTAATAATTTTAAAAAATTGTTTAATACAAAAGTTGCATGTTATTTATGTTTGGCCTTAAGCAAACTATCCTTTGAAATAAAAATTGCTAGAATATATTAACTATATACGAATTTACGAATTTATCGCCATAAAAACAAAGTTTCTTTTTAACATTAATTTATAATTTTTCTGACATCATTTTAATTACTAACCACTCATTAGAAAATTATGAATTTGGGGACTAAGACGTTTTTTTTTTTTTTTTTTTTTTTTTTTTTTGTATTCTAAATCTAAATATAGTATAATATTATGAGGTATCCATTGAACTTTTTAAAGTTTGGTTTAGTTCTAATACGTCGATGACACCTCATGATAAAAAATAAATTATATACAGTTAATATAAACCTTCCACAATTTACAAACGGTACATGACTTTTGTTAGTTAATCAATTAGAATACAAGATATAACCATCGTTCGAATTTTTTTTTTTTTTTTTTTTTTTTTTTGAGTACTGTACCATAGCTTACAAAGTATGTAGACATTAGTGAGTTACGAATGAGACATAATGGCGAAATGTACATATTTTATTTAAAACTCTTTGTAACCCACATTAGCAACTGCCTACAATGCTTCCCTCCTAAAAGAAAGAATAAACATCTAATCTGTGAGTAAGTGTGCAGTTCCTGACCAATCTTCCCATCCATCCAACTTGCACTGCTCGTCCCAGTTATGAGGAATGAGGTGATTGGTCAAGTCCAGGAACTGGTCGAGGGGACAGTACTCGGTGCACCCCTCCAGGACGAGGATCAGGGGAGAGAGGGATTCCTCGTCTTCCGGTCGAGTAGAGTTGAGGTAGTACATCCGTATTGCGTTCTGTCCGTCCGTCAGTTCGTGCAGTTCGAACACCACAGTACTGCAGTAAGGAGGACGACTGTCGTAGAGGTTGAGGGACTGCAGAAGGACGATGATGTTGGCGTCGTGCTAGAAAAAGGAAATAAGTTATAAGTTAAGAGGAAGCTATAAGTCCCTCCAGGTTCTTCATGGTACTGTATTTTAATTTAAACGCTTCGACACCCATTGGGACTTTAAAATCCCTCTCTATGAACTTTGTTCTTTAATTGTTGGATAATAGCACAGGCTTATTTCACTTTATATGCAAGCACGTGGGAGATTATCAATCTAAGCATCCAATTTGGCCTGGTGTCGCTTATATACTTGCCTCTAGCAAGCTTCTAAAGGGAAATAAGCGTGTGCTGCCATCTACCGATTGAAGAACGAACTTCGTAGTAGTGGATTTCCAAATCCCAATGGGTCTCAAAGCGTTTAAATTAATAAATTAAGAGGAAGTCCTAGTGATGATCATTCCTTATACTCGCTACGTTACAATATTCTAGCCTAGTGCATTTAGAAACTACTTGGTAAAAAAAACCTTGAAATTTGGCCAGTAGGAAATAGGCACTAAAATTTGAAAATAGGCAATGAAATTTGGCGAGTAGGCACTAAAATGATCATTTAATGAAATGACATAAATTAAAAACTCGAAAATAGTGCCTAATATATTTTATTTTATGTTTGAAATCAATTACGTCATTGCATATACAGTGACTCCACCTGGTTTGTCATTAGCTACTTTAATTTTCATTTATAATAGATAAAAGTTAAATGATCTTCTAAATTGTTATATTAACTCTTAAATGTAGATGGCGCTCAGATTTGTATAATACATGAGCACCTGATGCCGAAACGAAATGAAATGAGACTCCACAAGGATAGGAGTTAGCATAAATAGCCCGTAAAAATGATCAATCTATTAATTTTCTATCTTATATAATTTTGCTGTGACGTCTTTTAATAAACCAATAAAAATGCCAAGCGGTGACGTTACGTTTTAGTGATAAGGATTATTAAGTAGTGATTGATTTCGAATGGTTTTAAGCCTGAATCGTGTTACGAAATTATTTTAAATAAAAGAAGAATTTACTTACTGCAGAGTATAATTGCATTTTCTGATCAGGTATTTCACCATTCAGCTTCCTTTGCATATTATTTCTAATTTCTTCAAGCAGTGGACCTGTATATTTGAAAACGTTTCATTTCATTAAAATTACAACAACTTTATATCTATTGTAAGTTTTCATTAATGCATCAAGATATAATGATTTACTTAAAAAGATATTAAGTTTATATGTGAATTGCAAAATAATTTTACACGACATTTTTTTTTAAGTATTTAAAGTTCTCTTAAGCTCACTCCTGTTGTAATTATATGAACATGTTACTTTTTCTTTAAAATTTCCCAAGGAATCTTCCGCTGAAAATTATACCATACGGAGATCTATAGCGTAGAAACACATTTAGAAGCAAATTCCATAAATCAATCTGAAGGTTGTAGACGCTACCTATGAATATGTCTTCCCGCTTAAAGAAATTTCCATTAGAGGACTTATTTCACCAAATGAAAGACATTTTCCACTAGATAAGCGCAGTGACTAAAACACTGAACAAATTCGTTTTAGTAACCATAACACTTGCAAAATAGCTTACAGTATTATTCTTAAAAATGCCTAACACAACAATGTTTATTGAAATATTTAACATGATTTATACTCATCTATAAAAAACATGCAACATTGTACCTATGGGACAGTAGTGCATGTGCAATACTAATGTTACCCACAGACACTATTGCCATTTATGATCATTATGGAAAAGCACGTAACTTCCCATATTATAATAACTTCATTTAGAATCCCTGTTTATTAAGTTTTTGTTCCCTTTCCTCCTCATTGTTCAAAACACTTTAAAAGGCATTACTTCAACGGCTTTGATCAAAATCATTAGTTGGTTGTTTTCAGATTATCTGGCACCGTCAGCAACACGAGGGCTATAATGCGCCGAAACATTCGTCATTAGACAAGCCAACATACATTTACAAACACCCATGCCTAACACGGGACACAAACCCGCAACCTCGCGGTCTAGAAGCTAGCACACTAACCACTATACCTTTGGTCGGCTTCAAAATCATTAGAGTCGTTTCTTCGGCAATACTTAAGGCGCAATATAGCCTATATGTTGCTCTTGCGCCAGAAAAGACAAACCAAACCAAATCGGCAATACTTAAAGACAAATTACTCAACAGCGGCTACCTTATGCGCATGAATTGATATATGATACATATCCATAGAATGTATACCGGAAACCATAATGCCAGGTTTTATAGCACACTACAGACCCGTTCACAAAAATTAAACATCGAAAGTTAATCCGTTCAAGAGTTATGCTAACCATACACACAGATATTTTTCCTATACGACTTTTTTTGGACTCTGCACGTTCCAATATTCGTACAAATGCAAAGATCGACATTTTTTTTTTTTTACCGAATGTAATACTTTCATTACAACTTAATTAAAATATGGGAAGTGGAAAGTTATAAGGAGGGAGGATAGTCTACAGAGAAGTCTATCCATAAAGGAATAAATATACTCACCAGCACGCAGTTGGTGCATCAGTTCCGAGTTGAACACCGAATATACATACAAGTCGGAAAACCTGGTCAGTTGATCATAGTAATCGTTAGCCCAATCAGGTATTTCGAGCCCCATTCTTTTCTGAAATAAACCCAGAACATCACATTATTACTCGAAACAAGTTACGTTGTTAGACAAGTAGTGGAGACACAAGGTCTTTCATTCATTCTCCCGTATCCAAAGTTGGTTTTTATGTTTTACCTCACTTTGATTTTGAGATTTGCGAGGTGAATGGTTGGTTGGTTGTATTCAGATTATCTGGCGCCGTCAGCAACACGAGGGCTATAATGCGCCGAAACATTCGTCATTAGACAAGCCAACATACATTTACAAACACCCATGCCAACACGGGACTCGAACCCGCAACCTCACGGTCTAGAACGAGGTGAATGGAAACACAAGAAAAGTGGTGTTAAAAAGTGGTTTTTGGCAAGATTATGATCTACAGAAGATTCAAAGACTGAAGAAGAGTCTGATTAATCTCTTCACGATAGTAATTAAGAGTTCAGGCTTAACCCTTTGCACTCCATGCCTTTTTCGCGCGGAGGGACCAGCAACTCGAATCATTTTAGGTTCGGTTGGCGTTTACGGATTTTCTTCATGGAAACTAAACACAGTCATTGGCCTTGCATCAAATTTCCGCATCGAACCTAGAGGTCCTCTCGTGTTTAGGCATCCAATCGTGTGGCGGCTGAGAGGCGCCGCTGGAGTGCAAAGGGTTAAATAAATGTCAGAAGAAGAGTTTAGTTTCTGCGTTGCGGAAACCCCAGTTTTTCCAGTTGTTTTTCACTATACTAAACTTCAACTTAACTAGGCATCACTTAGACGATAGATCGTCACAGTGCTCATAGGTATTTAATCCATTTTGGCGGAGTGAAGACATAATTCTCACCAAACCTTATAGCCTTTTGTTCTCTACAGGATTGTGGTTTGGCGAACATTATGCTTTCATGCCACCAAAATGGATTAAATACCTACGAGCACTGTGACGATCTACCGTCTAAGTGATGTCTAGTTAAGTTGAAGTTTAGTATAGATGACTTCGTTTTCTTTAAATCTGAAAAACGCAATCTAAATGTATGAAGGCTCTTGTAGATGCAAAACTTTGTCCACATATATTATGGCAATAGAGACATTCTTTACAAAAAGCACCCAGGAATGAAAAGATTTTCTGAAGGATCCTAAAGATATTTTAAGGAATTTGCAATCTTAATGCACGCAAACATAAATCGAAAAATATTATTAGTTTTAAAGATTATTTGGATGATCTTGTTTTGTATTAGGTTAGGAAAAGAGATGACACACTTTCAAACATATGGATTTGTTTTGAAATTTTTTTTGACAAAAACAATTTTTTGTCTGTCCTATTAAAGGATTTTTTATATGATAAACTGGTGTTCATGTTCCCTCCAATTCATCATTACTTTTTTTTTTTTTTTTTTTTTTTTTTTTTTAACCATGTCAATGTTTAAATAAAACAGACATAAATTGTAACGACTGTTTCGATTCACCCCACAGAATGGGGAGAATCGGAACACCATGGAAGAATTCAAAAATTTTGGGATTGATCCTCAAAGAAGAAGGTAAGACTCAAGTTCCAAAGCCAAAAATATGTTCGTTAATAATCTCATTAGCCCCGATATTTACGATGAAAGTGGAAAAGTGTTCCGATTCTCCCCGTTTTACAGAACTCTTCAATTAGAAGTCAAGAAGTCGGCCGACCAAACGGTATAGTGGTTAGCGTGCTAGCTTCTAGACCGCGAGGTTGCGGGTTCGAGTCCCGTGTAAAACATGGGTGTTTGTACAAATGTATGTTGGCTTGTCTAATGACGAATGTTTCGGCTCATTATAGCCCTCGTGTTGCTGACGGCGCCAGATAATCTGAAAACAACCAACCAACAAAGAACTCGGACACGAACTTGGACCAAGAGCGGATCCAGAGATTTATTACGGAGGGGGCGGAATTTTTAGCTTTGGGCTGCTGAATAGTTTAGATAAAGTTTGTTGTCCTTAAATTTTATTACTATACCATGGGATAATTTCCAAAACAATAATTTCCAATAGAACAATAATTCTAATATCTCTAATAGAACAAGTTTGTAACCCAACTTGTTATAATTATTTTTCTTTTTTTATAACAAGCAACTTTAAAAAAAAAAAAAAAAAAAAAAAAAAAAAAAAAAAGTGTACTGTAAAAAAAAAATCAAGCAACCTTTGTTGCTTTGAAAATTTGTCAATCACATTATTTACATCAATATAAATGTCTCTATGAATGTGATGTTAATTCTGATAGATGTTTAGTACGGATTCGTCAAATCTTGATTGACTAAATCCATAGACTGTGAGAAGCGCTGGTTAAAACGTGGGCGGTAAGGACCAGATAGTCAATTGGTTTCATTTTTAATTAAAATCTTACACATGTTCGTTCACTTATTATACATATAAATTAAATAATTAAATATACATGTCACGTTTAGACACCAGTTTTAGCATTTTGTTTATTACAGTCATGATAACCAACACATAAAATATTTTGTGTCGTCTTTATTTTCTTTTTCTATTTAACTCTGAACAACGAAGGGTCCCTTCACCCCTAGCTGTATCTGCCAATAACTTGGCCAGCATGTCCTTGCCCCATACAGATGCTTTATTTTTTCAGCCACAATTTCTGGTGCTTTTAAAGAAATTAAATTTTATAGCAGGCGTGACATCAGTAATAAAAGTTCATTAAAATTTTCGAAGGCGAATTAATTAGTCTTTTGTTATTACACTTAAAAAGTTTTTATGAGTCAGCTTATAATTACTTCAAAATTTTTTTTTTTTTTTTAAGTTATTTTGCCTTAACACTTTTATTACTCGCCAACCCTTATACTCGCTGTGTTACAGTTGGTTGTTTTCAGATTTATCTGGCGCCGTCAGCAACACGAGGGCTATAATGCGCCGAAATATTCGTCATTAGACAAGCCAACATACATTTACAAACACCCATGCCTAACACGGGACTCGGAACTCGGAACCTCGCGGTCTAGAAGCTAGCACGTTAACCACAATACCGTTTGGTCGGCCAGGAATAGAACGATTTTCTTTCTTAATGTGAATAGTTAGAAGTGAAGGTCAAGAATAGATCTGTTTCTAATTTACCTCAATGGTAAGCGTGTCTTGGAGGATGATTAAGGAGTCCCAATCGTAGAGTTGACTTTTATCCATCACAACCTCCAGCATCTCCTGAAAGCAAGATTAGTTTTATTTAGAACTTTCTTCATGAATATGTTACAACTGAAAGGCAGTTGAGCCTCCTAGTTTCAAAACTAGAGGTCAGAAATATCGACAAAAATAAATATCGATACTATATCGTTCAATAGAAAAAAATATCGATATATCGATACATGATTTTTTTTTTTTTTTTTTTAATTTGATTTTCAATTTTGCCAGAAACAAAGATTTTCGGGGCAAATTTCTACTTTCTATGATAGCTTTTTTGTAAGGTGACTACTTTTTCAACTGAAATGGATCCATTACAAAAAAAAAATTATATTTAAGCTTAATTAATGCAGTGATTTTAAGAAAAATATAGATAGTTTTCAATAGCTTTAAAGTGTATTTCAAAATATTGAATATTGGTGACATTTTAACTGTCTCTCAGCCAAGTCCAAACTTAAGTTTTGAAGTTTTTGAACAGGGAATAAAGAAAATCGAAAAAACACATGGAACTACAAAACGATCATCAAAAAACTAAAAATGTTTGAAAATTTCGATATATCGGTGACTTTTACAGATATTTTTAATATCGATATTTTTTTAGAAATATCGATAAAAATATCGTCTTATCGATATATCGCCAACCTCTATTCAAAACCGCCATTGATATTGTAGGAGATGTGAAAACTGATTTCACCTTGTTGATGAATAAAAACCGAAACCTTTACCCTTAAGATAGTATAGCATACACATAGTTGTACTTACTGTAAAATTTGAAATATAGACCAATTGAAACGTTAGTAATGCGCGTACTCAAATTAGAGGTCAGCGATATATTGATATGACGATATTTTAAAAAAAATATCGATACAAGTCACCGATATATCGATATTTTCAAACAATTTTAATTTTTTGATGATCGTTTTGTAATCCCATGTATTTCTTCGATTTTCTTTAATTCCCTGTTCAAAAACTTCAAAACTAAAGTTTGACTTTAGTTACAATTGCAGTTAAAATGGCACCCTAACCAAAAAGAAAACATAATGTAAAGGAAATATAAGCACATTTATTAGTAGTCATTAACATAGAGCCGTTTCTGTTGCCAACGTATGCTTGGAATTTGCATCTAATTTTAAATATTAAAAACATCTCTATCAGCAAAATATGCGGTAAACTATTTCTCAAAATTTCTTCTTTAAAAATAAATGTGAATTTATGCATTGACATCCAGATGTATTATATTTATTCTGATTGATAATATAATTTATTTATAAAAACAATTTTTATAATTTATTTATTAAAACAATTTTCGCATAAATTCATGAGAAGTAGAAATTTGCCCCGAAAAACTTCGTTTCTGGCAAAATTGAAAATCAAATAAAATAAAAAATCCCGTTTTAATATATCGATATTTTATCGATATATTTTTTATGCAGCGATATAGTATCGACATTTATTTTGATTGATATTTCCAACCTCTAGCTCAAATGTATAACTCCGTCATTTACACTTTGAGAGCGTTTCCAAACTTGTTTTTTTTATCATATTTTTATTCTCTGACTGTTTAAGAACACCGAAAACATAAATTCATAAAAGTAGAAGAAACCCCTCTTTTTCATCGCTTGTAATCATTTTCACTCTAGGCCTTTTTCGCGCAGAGGACCTAGCAACTCGAGACGTTTCCCACCATTTTTGGTTGGTTTTCTCGGTTACAGATCCGCTTCAAAGAAACTAAACACAGTCATTGGCCTTGCATCGAATTTCCTTATCAAACCTAGTGGTCCTCTCGAGTTGCGGCATCAAATCATGTGGTGAGTGAGAGTCGCCTCTGGAGTACAAAGGGTTAAATTCATACACCCATGTGAACCTTTTTAGCATTTAAATTAAAATTGGATTTTATCATCTTGTTTAAGGTTCTTTCGAATTCACATTTAAGAGTTATTTTACAATCTGAAATAACTTCTAGTCTTGTTTTTCAATGTGTATCATTTATGTTCTTTTTTTGTTTGCATCATAATTATTCCTTTAACACTTGTTTAGGCGCAGTTTGGCCCTTGTGTTACCTTTGCGCAAATTAAATTTAGAACCAACCAACCTACCATAAAAGTGGGAACTTCAAAAATCGACTTTAAATGCGTGAACTCAATCCGATTGCCAAATATGTCATAAATTAAGAAAAAAATTACTTTTTTTTTTTTGTATGGTAACCCACCACTCGTAAATTTTCAATTAAGAAGGTTACAGACGATTTATCTTGGCACCAAGATCTTAAGAGTTACAGACTGAGAGGTGATTGCAATTTTTGGATCCCATCAAACATCATTCTGAATTTGTTATAGAAATTTTAGAAAAGTGAATAGATTACGAATCCACTGGTCTGCCGTGGCAAAAATGACCGAAACTGGTCAAAAATCGACTTATAATAAGTTGAACTAAATACAATTGCCAACTGCGCCATAACTTGCCAAATAATGAGCATTTTTTTATTTGGTAACCCTCACTCTTTAATTTTCCATTTAGAAAGTTACAGATGATTCTGATGTGTGGCTATAGCTTACTTGCATCTTGCACAAATGAGCGAAATTGGCAATAAACATTACGTCACTGATAACGTAACTGATGTCTCCAATTTGCCTTACTTTTAAAAGTTACGAGTTTTCCGAGCCAGAGATAAGAAATCGCTTGCGCTTTTTCTCATTGAAAATCAAAATGCAGTGGGTTGCCAGACAAAAAAATTTGTTCTCTTTTTGGCAAGTTATGACATATTTGGGCAATCGGATTGTAGTTCAACTCATTCCAAGTCGATTTTTGATCAGTTTTTGGCCATTTTTACCACGGCAGACCAGCGGATTCGTAATCTACTCACTTTTCTCCAATTTCTATAAAAAATTCAGAATGATGATCGATGAAGTCCAAAAATTGCAGTCGCCTCTCGAGCTATTAGCCAACTTGGCTTATTTTTAAATGCTAGAAGTATTTTTCGCCAAAAAATAAATATCGTCTGCTATCTTCCTCATTGAAAATTAAAGATCAGTGGTTTACCACATAAAAAAAAATGCTCATTATTTGGCAAGCTATGGCACATTCTTCAATCGGATTCAGTTCAATTCATTCAGAGTCAATTTTTGCATAGTTTCAGCCGTTTTTGAAATGTCTATTCATGATATGTGTTAATTACTAGCAAAAAGGAATTTAACAAGAACAAGATTTCAGTGATATTACCTGAAATTGCTTGAAGCTATCCTGAAATTCTTGAGTATCAGCGATTCTGTCTTTCTCAGCGTAAGCCCGTGGACATTCACTGCCCATGCCCAAAACCTGCAAAACAAAAGGAACTCTTTAGAAGACACGAGAGGATAGTTGGCAAGTGAAATTTCATTCCACATTTTAGAAGGAAGTCTTAGTAAGGATCATTCCCTACAATAGCTATGTTACAATCTTCTGTTAAGATTTAGTGTACGAGACCCCTTGGTGACTTTTCAAAAAAATCGCCAAATTGAAAATGACGTCAAAATCGCCTTCAGATCATTTCCTCCAATAAGGTTGCCAAAAAGTGGATTTTCCGCATGGTTGCCATTTTAGAACTGTTATCGCCAAATGTGAAAAACCGCGTCAAGTCGTCTCGTACTGCTTTTTTTTTTTTTTTTTTTAGTTTGCAATCAAAGTTTCCCTATTAGAAGTTGGCGAGAAAATGATTCATTCGGCTCGAATTGAATATGACATCAAGAGATCCCAAACATCTTGGCATGAAATGCAGCAGCGGAAACCAGTTTTGCAAGTTTCTCGCAAATCGCGCCAACCTGAACCAGAGATATGGCAATGGTCTACCAAATCAACGCAAAATATTTTATAGAAACCTCACGATAACCAAAGAAACGGAAGGAGCTCTTGACATCACAGATTTTGTTGAGTGTTTTGATCCGACTGGTTTTGGCTCGGTTTTGGGGCATTTTCTATTCTTAATATTTCAATAACTAATTTTTTTAAAGAACTTTTGTTTGAATATTTGGAATCAGAAAGAAATTCTTCATAAATATAAACTAACTTCACTCGTTTTTAAAAAATGAGGGAATTGTATTTTTATTAAATAAATCAAACTGCAAGGTTACAGCATACCATGTCCTTTACTGAGTCCTTGTAATGTACTGGAACTGGCTGCCAGTTAAGATCATCTTCGAACTGAAATTCTTCACTTGGTGCGTAAAGAGATGCCAGTCGAGATAGTGCACTGTTTATGCAACGCTCATACTCGGTGCTGTTCACAACAACCTGAAAGAAGCAATACTATTGTTGTACTGAACCACTTCGGAACCTCCCAACAAAAAGAAAATAGCAGGGCCAACATTGGGGAAACTTCTAACAGCCAGCAGATGCTGGGCCGATGGAGGCACCCGTCTTTGAAAAGTCAAAAATATTGGCTTTACGACTCGCTATTCGGTAATGGTGACCAGTGTTCGGCCATCACTCAAATTTTAACCAGCTGCTTTATGCTCTTCAATGGCTCAGAAGCTTTAGCCAGCGGCGACCCATTATAGACCCAGCTATATCTGATATTGTACTGAAGTTTATCGAAAGCGGTCCTACAGCATCGACATTGATTATTTTTGGATTTTTACTTGAGTTTTGATCAGATTACTTATTAAAAGTCCATTTTTGACCAGTTTCGGCCATTTTGGCCGAGATAGACGAGTACATTTATGATCTACTGACTTTTTTTCCACATTTTTTAATAAAAAAAAAACCTAAATTTGCCTCTTGATTTATTATGCAAGATATAATGAGGAACAAGCACAAGTGTGGAAAATGAATAATTTTTGTATTTTCTAGTGTTATCCAACAAATATATTTGAGCAGTACAATTATTTTTTATCTTTATGAATTCAATTAATTAAAAATCGAGTTTTAAATTAGCCGAAATCAAAGCAAAAGTCACGTGACCAAAACGCATAAGAAACCGTGACGTAGTGACGCATAGACCGTCGAAAATCCGAGGAGGAACCTCACTCCTTCCTAGTCTAAAACAGGTTATTAAACTGGTTCACCATCTGCGCATTGACGTCACACGCAAAAGTAGCTTTTTCCCGCCAAATCACAAAGTGAAAAATTAAATATTTTTTTAACTAACTATCCAAGGTTCAATTTTTGAAAGAATAGTATTGTTTTTCATGATTTTTTCCACTTCTTTTATTTAAAAATAAAACCAAAAAAACGTGAACATTCTTCATTGAAGCGGAGAATAAACAAAGCAAATACCTCATTAGGATTGGTGGTTATGAAATCAGCGTATATCTCACGTAAGTATCTCCCAACTGTGTATTGCTGCAACTTTCCAGTCTAAAATAATAAAAAATGTAAATAGAAATCAATTCATAGCAAACAGAGACAAATATACACTAAGGAAAGATAAATTGTGCTAAGAAATTCAAGAATTAAGTCTCTCGTGATTTATCCGGAAGAAAGCTTCGGATAATCTTTATTACTTTCAATTACCCATATGCATACATAGGGTAATAAATAAAGGTCGGCGATATATCGATACGACGATATTTTTATCGATATTTCTATAAAAATGTCGATATTAAAAATATCGATATTAGTCACCGATATATCGATATTTTCAAACATTTTTAATATTTTGATGATCGTTTTGTAGTTCCATGTGTTTTTTCGATTTTCTTTATACCCTGTTCAAAAACTTGAAAACTAAAGTTTGAACTTGGCTGGGAGACAGTTAAAATGGAACCAATATTCAATATTTTGACATACACTTAAAAGCTAATGAAAATTATCTAAATTTTTCTTAAATTCACTGCACCAATTAAGCGAAAATATAACTTTTTTTTTTTGTAATAGATCCATTTCAATTGAAAAAGTAATCACCTTACAAAAAAGCAATCATGAAAAGTAGAAATTCGCCCCAAAAATCTTTGTTTCTGGCAAAATTAAAAATCAAATAAAAAAAAAATTTAAAAATCATGTACTGATGTATATCGATATTTTTTTTCTGTGCAACGATATAGTATCGATATTTATTTTGATCGATATTTCCAACCTCTAGTAATAAAAGTAAAGGATTCGGTAATTTTTTTGCATTTCTCCACTTTTAGGAACATCCTGATTTCAAAAAAGTGATCTAGAAAAAATTTATGTTTGTGTGTCTGTGGTCAGCATAACTCCCGAACAAACTGACTTACGATGTTCAAATTTGGTATGAGGGTTAGTGGCGGCCATGGGACCTACCATTAAGGCTTTCGTCAAAATCACGCATGCACATAAGGTAGAGCTGTCTTTGAAAAAATCATGTTTTTCACTAATTGCTAAAAAACGGTTCTAACGATTTTGTTCAAAATCGCTGTGGTAATGCCTCTTAAGGTGTTCTAAACGTCCCCATCTCCGAAATTCCTGTGGAAATGTTTTAATGGCGTAAAAAGTTGAAAAGCGAATGCCTTTAACGCATAGTTCTCTTTCCTTGAGCATACCTCATCAACGATCGTTTTTTCTTCTCTCCCCAGTTTCAGTTATAAGAAAGGATTATTTAAGAATTATAAAAAAAGTATATCACCAAAATCATCAATTTGGCTAAGTTTTTTTTTTTTTTTTTTTTTTTTTTTTAAAGCTGCATATAAGAATTATTGCAAAAAATATCGCCAAACTGACCACTTTTGTAAAATGAATGATAAAAATATAAAAATGTTAAAAACACAAATCCAAGTCAGTATTATAGTGTAATTGAAAGTTGTGCGATGTTCCACACCCCTAGGTTTTAAATCCTTTCTATTCACTTCGATGTTATTTGTGTATTTATTTGTCGATGAGAGCGGAATCTGTGGAGGCCTATCTAACCCCCTTGTTGTCATCCGATCGGCCTGAAACTTGACAGATGGGTTCGATGTCGATGACAATGCATTCTATCAAATTTGGGGGTTGTTGCTGTCACTAAAAGGTCCCTTTACAAAATACTAATAAAACAATTTGCCATCATTCAATCGCTTTAAAATCCGACCATAGTTCAAACTCTTTCCTGTTGCCATTTTTTTTTAATAAATAAATAATAAAATTGTTTTAATCAGAATAAATTAAAGATATGTGGATGTGAGTGTGACGTTCATTTTTAATAAATAAATTTTGAAACGTAGTTTGCCGCACATTCTGCTGATAATTTTTTTTTTTTTTTTATATTTAAAATATAACAAATAAAAACTTTGTTTTTATAGGTTATATTTTTCTTCTTTTTCTACCCATTATAAAGATGTTCATCACTCGGTAGTTATACAAATGAACTTAATTATATGTTTATTATGGTTATTTGATGGTAGCCTATGAAGCACATTGGTCCCGACGTGAGGTTGATATACTAAACTTCAACTTAACTAGACATCACTTAGATGATAGATCGTCACAGTGCTCGTAGGTATTTAATCCATTTTGGCGGAGTGAAGACATAATTCTCGCCAAACCTTATAGCCTTTTGTTCTCTACAGGGTTGTGGTTTGGCGAACATTATGCTTTCACGCCGCCATAATGGATTAAATATCTATGAGCACTGTGACGATCTACCGTCTAAGTGATGTCTAGTTAAGTTGAAGTTTAGTATAACAGAGGACACAAGTTGAATGTCAAGAATAGTTCTTTCAACCTCCAAGCAGCTTATGTTGGTAGATTTGGTTGGTTGTATTCAGATTATCTGGCGCCGTCAGCAACAGCTATAATGCGCCGAAACATTCGTCATTAGACAAGCCAACATACATGTACAAACACCCATGCCTTACACCGGACTCGCAACCTCGCGGTCTAGAAGCTAGCTTGCTAACCACTATACCGTTTGGTCGGCTTTATATTGGTAGAAGACAAGTGCACAATGAACTTAATTATCAAATGACGTGCAACACCTGCCAAATTGGTACTTTATCAGAGAATTACAGAGTTCGTGAAATTATACCCCTTTCGTTACAATGTTAAGAAACGTTCTTTCCTCTGCAAGTCGAACTATGAAAGATTTGGCTTATGGTTTAAATTCTGGCCCCGTCAATCGGGTTTTTAGGACCGGCAGTGCTAGAAGTGTGTGTAAACGCGGGATGACGCGTCCCTCCACTTCTCAAGAAAATGCCCATGCATCTCTCACCATTTCTAAAACCACAGAAATTAATCCCACCACTTTTAACCCTTTGTACTCGTAATTATGCTTTAGAAAGTTAGCAAATAACTCGGAATTTTTTTTTTTATGTTCGATCAAGAAGAATTTTTTTGATGGAAATGTGTTCCAATTTAATTAGAAGGTTTACCATCCTTAAACCAAAATTTTTAAAATGTAGCCCCTGAATGCACCCCTTGACCTAGGAGGGGAATGTGGCCACATAATATTTTATTTTTCAACGTGCCAAAATAATTTATTGAAACTACTAAGAATACTTAAATATATTACACTACACCGCATTTACCCTTTGCACTCCGCTGTCCCTTCTTAGGGGACATCGTAATCTAGCATATCACTCGGATGTGCCCTCTCAAGGGACATTAAAGTTTATTAATGATTACGGACAGGGCCTGATTTACCATTAGGCCCACTAGGCCCGAGCCTAGGGGCCCCCAAATATGGGGGCCCCAAATTTTGAAAGTTTTCTGAAATTTTTAAAAATAATGGTCTTTTTATGGGAAGTACTGAACAAAAATAATAAAAATTTTTTAGTTACACATCCGCAAATTCCATATTTTTTATAGTCACAGAGAGTTAAGTTAGATAGAGGAAATCAAGATCATACTAATTATAACAAAAAAATCGCGTGAAAGTAAACTATGAGTTTTAATTGTAAAAAGTTAGTCTTAATGAATGTAGCTTGATCTGGTAATATTGTGACGTAAGAAAATACATATTTGCTATTGGGGGCCCCTCTCTGAATGTTGGGCCTACAGTAAAAAAAATTCTAAATCGGGCCCTGATTACGGATAATTAAATTTTTCCAGCACAACTTTTTGAGAAATACATGTTTCCCTGAAGTTTTCTCTTGAAATGGCACAAGAAATCAAATCAAAATATGGTAAAATTACCAAGATATATATAAAAAACATTTCAGCGGGGATTTGTGTCAAAAAAGAACGTGGAGAAGTGTTGGTTCACGACGGTCCGTGCACTTTTCTGCGCCATTTGAAAGGAGCGATAAAAAGAGTTTGTCGATGATTGTGTTTGTTGAAATTTACTGTGTTTTTATTGTGTTTAAGGGCAACACTAGGGCTGAGCTGCTGGTAGCCGTCCAGAATGGTTCGGAGTGCAAAAGGTTAAAAATCTAAGAAATGTAATAATATGAACAAACTATATGAACAATAGTAATGCCGGCACCTCCACCAAAGCAAACCAACTTAGAAATACTTCGAACAGAAATGTTTTGGTTGAGTTATCACAGTTTGCCCAATACAGATGCGATGTACATACGAGCGCAATGGTAAAACGAGTGATGTCCCTCATACGGAGACATACGAGTGAAAAGGGTTAAATAATGTATAATACCTGCCAAATTGGTACTTTATCAGAGAATTACATAGTTTGTGAAATTTAATCTTTCGTTACAATGTTAAGAAAAGAATTATGAAAGATTTGGCTTATGGTTTAAATTCTGGCCCCGTCAATCGGGTTTTTAGGACTGGCAGTGCTGGAAGTATGGGTTGCCACGGGATGACGCGTCCCTCCACTTTTCAAGAAATGCCCATGCGTCTGAACATTTCTAAAACCACCGAAATCCATCACCACTTTTATAAAGCGTTCAATCCGCCTAAAAAAAACTAATAAAAAATAACATTAACCTTTAAATGTAGTGACACTGTGAAAAAAGTGATTTATTTTTACATTAGAAAACCTTAAAACTTTTTGGGTATATATATCATATTATTATAAAAATGTATTGCACTACTTTGTATAAAGATATTAGTATTTTTACTAACAAATACAGTTACACTTGGTCAACTTTGAACTTCGGAGAAACTTTCTTTTAAGTTAAGTTTATATTCTTGTTTCATATGAAGACAGGTTTTTTTTTTTTTTTTTTTCCTTTTTTTTTTTTTAAGAAAAAAAAACTTTTTTGAATTTTTGATTAATTTAATTTCATGAAATATGCACATTTATAAGTATTATTTAAATCTAAATAAACAGTTATGTATTTAACACTGAATTATTACTTAACTTAATATCTTACTTCCAAGTTAAAGAACTAAGTAGCCGAATATTCATTAAAATAACAATACATTTTGGACCCTAGTTTAATGTTAATGTTTGGAAGTATAAATTATTTCTTTACAAGTTAATATTTTCATATAAGTTACGAATTTATAAAATTTATCATTGAAGATGGGAGAATCGAAGGGGAGGGGGGGGGGGAGTGCACTTGTCACCAAATATTGGGCGACCCCCCCCCCCCCCCCTTCTTTTTTTTTCACCTCTTCTAGCGCTGAGAACCGGTTTCGTTACATAACTTATACTTTGTTGTTCAGTTGATACTGGAATACTAGTATACGAAATTTAAGAAGTCCTATACTAAACTCCAACTTAACTTGACATCACTAGACGATAGATCGTCACCGTGCTCATAGGCAGTTAATCCATTTTAGCGGAGTGAAGACATAATTCTCGCCAAACCTTATAGCCTTTTATTCTCTATAGGGTTGTGGTTTGGCGAACATTATGCTTTCACGCCGCCAAAATGGATTAAATGCCTATGAGCACTGTGACGACCTACCCTAGTGATGTCAAGTTAAGTTGAAGTTTGGTATAGTAAGAATCATTCCCTATAATGGCTATGTAACAATCTTCTAGCCCAGTGCATTTAGAAACTACTTTCCAAAAAACCTTGGCATTTGGTGAGTAGGTACGAAAATGATCACTTAATGAAAGAACATAAATTGCTTTCATTCAATGTCAATTTATTATAAAGGAATTTTTTTTTAAAAAATTAAAAGAATACTACTGGTGGAGTCATTCTACTGGCGTAATTCACATTCATATATAAAATATCTCAGACACTATTTTCGAATTTTTAATTTATGTCATTTGAGAGTGCATAAAACTGGCGTCCATAATCTATTAAGTACAGGGTTGTCGTAATAAATGTTTGCCGATATATGGACCTCTAACCTCAGTTCCGTTCAACCAATCGAGATGAGATTTCAGGTATAGTAATTCAGAGGTATGAGCTCGGAATTCCGTGAATGCCAACAAAATGGCGCTCACGGTTACGGTTATAGTTACAGTAAATCGAAATTTTTGAATGACTTCACCTACTTTTTCCTGTCGCAAAATGCGCAGTGCGAAAACTCTAAATAGCGTTGTAACGGTACGTATATCACAAAAAAAAGAACGCGTTATGAATGCACAAAAGAACAGTTTGGCGAGCGGCCAACAAAAACACGATTGGGACCCACGGTGGAAATTTGCATTTGACAGAGGCCAAAGTTCACACGGGTGCCATCACATGCAATTTTATCGGTTTTCTACGCTGAATATCTGACGAACGGCCTCCGTTTGCCCCGATAGTGTTGACCGTTCTCAGAGCTGTTTTTGTGTGGGCATAACACGTCCGTTTTTTGTGATACACGCACCGTTCTAACTCTCCGTAGAGTTTTCGCATGCGCTGAGCATTTTGCGATCGAAAAAAGTGAGTGTTGCCATTCGAAAATTTCGAGTTTCTGTTACTATAACCGTAACCGTGAGCGCCATCTTGTTGTCAATCACAGAATCATGAGCTCATACCTCTGAATAACTATACCTGAAATATCATCTCGATCTGTCAAACGGAATGGAAGCTAAAGGTCCATATATCGGCAGAGTAATATTAGGACCACCCTGAAGATGTCTTTCTCTTAGAATCTATCGTGGAAAATGATACAAGTCTTGTTTCCATGGCAACCGACAACGCTAGATAAGTTGTTATTTTTGTGATGAACATGCTGAACTCGTAGAGAATGTTGATATATGCACAGCTTACCAGATCCAATTGTCCGTATCCTTCCGGCCAATGGTCAGCTTTATTAGGATCAGTCGGATAGTTACTGAGTGGGGTGCGGGAACCGTGGCGGAATAACTGAAAAAAAAAAAAGAGACAGGCAGAATTAATTATATGTGAAAATATATATTTACTAGCTGAATACCCGTGCTTCGCTACGAAATTTTACCATATGCAATTTTTTAGCCAGCTGCGTGGCCCCACGTTGCGGAGATCCGTCATTAGTATATAGGTCCCAGCATTTGGCGCTTCGCTCGCAGAAAGGTTCATTGCTACGCAAGAACGAGCTCGCTGAAAAGTTCATTGACACGTAAGCACAGGCTTACTTCACTCGTTGAAAGGTTCATTGCTATGCAAACAAAGGCTCGTTTCGCTCGCAGAAAGGTTCATTGCTGCATAAGCATAAACTCGCTTCATTCACTAAAAACTAATTGCTACGTAAATCCTTAATATTAGAAGCCACTCTCCTGTCGAGACAAAAAAATCCCCGTTAATACAACACCCATTTTAGAATATTTTAATACGAGTTTGTGAAAAACATTATTAGATAGCCAAAACTACTCATGTTGAAATTTTCAGAGCTCTAGGCTTATTAGAAGTCATTTTTTGTAAAAATATTAAGTAAAAAAAAATTAAAATTAAAATTTTAACATTCTTTTTGTCAAAAGTCCAATTAGAATCCAAAACTACTTATGTAGAAGATTTCAGTGTTGTAGCCCTATTAGAAATCATTTTGTAAAATATTCATTAATTAATTGAAATATTAATTTAAAAAAGTAATTAAAATTAAAAAAAAAAAAACTCTTTGTGAAAAGTCCAATTAGAAGGCCAAAACTACTTATGTTGAAAATTTCATAGTTGCATTCCTCAGGGGTTGGTGAGTGTTAGTGAGCAGGGAGCGAAATCCCTAGTTTATTTTTAAAGAAAATTTAGCGACAGGAAAGAGTTTTAACAATGATTGGTTCAATGTTATTTTAACGCGATTGGATGAAGGAAAGTAGGTTTATTAGAATTGCGTAAAAGCTACCTTTTAGTGACAGTTACAGCCCCAAAATTTGATAAAATGCTTTGTCATCGACATCGAACCTATCTGCAAAGTTTCAGCCCGATTGGATGACGGCAAGGGGGTTAATTAGGTCTCCGCAGACGCAAACAAACACACAAAATCGAAGTTAGTATTGTTATGAATTTTTTCACTGAGGCAATGATGGCACAGTTTTTACGGTATAAAAATATTTATTCTCTCTTCAGAAAACTCACAAAATTTATTCGAAGAACAGTCACTATCGAGCTTCACTATCAAGCTTTCATACAAACTTCAATGAAAACAACTTCGAATGCAGCGATTATATAAGCTCACTCCAATAGGTAAACAAAGCGATCAGCTTTCATCGAGGTCCGAAGTCAATCTGAAAACTTTCCCGATCTCCGGTCTTTATATACCAGGCGCGTGAGAACATTCCCGAAATTTCCAGCCAATTCGTCGTAAAAGAAACATCTCGAAATTTCTCGATTGCTTTAGGTGTTGCCACCTTTTCCTAACTCGTATTATGGCTGTTAATAAATGAAATAAGATTAAAATAAATTAAAATAGAATTTTTAAATAATACGTCACTACTTACACTATATACAGACAATTTGTGCAACAATATAAAGGATATAAAAAATTACAAAATACAAGATTCACATTAAACAAACGAAACAAAAAGCAGCATATGCAATCTTACCATTTGAACGAACAGCAGTGTTGTGTCTTCGGCATTTGTCTCCCTTGCAACTGTTGAAAGGCCGGCAAAAACCAGAATAAGAAGTGGACCCATCAGCCCGATTTTAGAGTGAATGAAAACTTAGAATTATCCTAAAACATAAATAATCTGAATTAATGACATATGCTGATAAAGTGTCTATGTTCAGGGTTGTAGTGATGAGTAATATAAACCATATAAATAAAGTTTTTAATACAAATCCTTTATATACATGAACAATTTTTACTTTCAATTACCCATATGTCTACATAGAGTAATGAAAGTATAGCATTCGGTCCACACAAAAAAAAAAAAATCGATTTTTCATTTCCCCCCCCCCCCCCCCCCCTTCATTTCTTCACGTTTTGGAACGTCCTGATTTCAAAAAAGTGATGTAGAAAAAATGTGTGTGTGTGTGTTCGTGGTCAGCATAACTCCTGAACAAACTGATCTACGATGTCGAAATTGGGTGTAAGAGTTGGCTTCAGTAATTGCTAAAAAACAGCTCAAACAATTTTTTTAAAATCGCTTTGGTAAAGCCTCTTAAAGTGTTCTAAACATCCCCTATCCGAAATTCCCATAAAAATGCTTTAATGGAGTAAAAAGTTAAAAGTTAACTTGTACGCAAACTGCCCAATCATAGGGATAACCCCAACAGTATATCGAATTATTATTATTATTATTATTTTGTTTTAATTATAAAATACAAGTTCACAATATTTTACATAATTTACCATATAAAAAAAGCTAAATACTCTTAATTTACATATTTATTTTCTCCCTAACTTATATCACAATACACGCATTAAGCTATAAGGGGTATTATTAATTAGTGCTATAAAAAAAAATGTACGCCGTACCGGCTCCACTACTCTACTCTCTGATTTGAAGAACACTCTACTTTGTACTCTCAGTTCTAAATTACTCTACTCTCTGAACTGACTGATTTGAAATAATTATATTGATGATAAAATGTCAGGATAAAGAGTCTATGCCATAAGAATAAAGTCCATTTTTAAAGTATATCCAAAAAATGAAGATTATTTTATATCATTTTACTTGGTGACAAAGTTATATGGAAAAATAATTACTTTAACTAGGTCAAATATGCATTTATAAAAATGCATATTTGACCTAGTTAAAGTAATCTGATAATAGAATCTTGTAATTTACTAATTACTTTAACAAGGTCAAATATGCATTTATAAAAATGCATATTTGACCTAGTTAAAGTAATCTGATAATAGAATCTTGTAATCTACTAATTACTTTAACAAGGTCAAATATGCATTTATAAAAATGCATATTTGATATAGTTAAAGTAATCTGATAATAGAATCTTGTAATCTACTAATTACTTTAACTAGGTCAAATATGCATTTATAAAAATGCATATTTGACCTAGTTAAAGTAATCTGATAATAGAATCTTGTAATCTACTAATTACTTTAACAAGGTCAAATATGCATTTATAAAAATGCATATTTGACCTAGTTAAAGTAATCTGATAATAGAATCTTGTAATCTACTAATTACTTTAACAAGGTCAAATATGCATTTATAAAAATGCATATTTGACCTAATTAAAGTAATCTGATAATAGAATTTAGTAATCTACTAATTACTTTAACTAGGTCAAATATGCATTTATAAAAATGCATATTTGACCTAGTTAAAGTAATCTGATAATAGAATCTTGTAATCTACTAATTACTTTAACAAGGTCAAATATGCATTTATAAAAATGCATATTTGACCTAGTTAAAGTAATCTGATAATAGAATCTTGTAATCTACTAATTACTTTAACAAGGTCAAATATGCATTTATAAAAATGCATATTTGACCTAGTTAAAGTAATCTGATAATAGAATCTTGTAATCTACTAATTACTTTAACAAGGTCAAATATGCATTTATAAAAATGCATATTTGACCTAGTTAAAGTAATCTGATAATAGAATCTTGTAATCTACTAATTACTTTAACAAGGTCAAATATGCATTTATAAAAATGCATATTTGACCTAATTAAAGTAATCTGATAATAGAATTTAGTAATCTACTAATTACTTTAACTAGGTCAAATATGCATTTATAAAAATGCATATTTGACCTAGTTAAAGTAATCTGATAATAGAATCTAGTAATCTAATAATTACTTTAACTAGGTCAAATATGCATTTATAAAAATGCATATTTGACATAGTTAAGGTATACATATATACGTTGGACAATTTTTTTTTTATAGTTCTTATGCCAGCGTGTCAAATTTTTGTGAGAATTACAAGAGCAAAAAAAGGAATGTATTTGCAGTAACAAAAAGTAGAAAAATAAAATATTTATTTAATTAATGGAGTTTTAATTCACTAATTAAGGCCTAATTGCAACGATGATAAAATAATACCTAATTAATTTTGAAACAAATTTCTTACTGGAAATTAAAGACAAGGTATTGATACACGGGCCCAAGCAAAATATAATGCATAACTTAAATATTTTTTAAATTTTAACATTTAACATGAAAAATACTAGAAAAAATAAAAAAATTCCAAAAGTAAAAATATTCTAAAATACATAAAAAAATCTTTTTTGTACCAAAATTTTTGTAAACAGCTAGGGCCCGTGCTCTGAAATGTTATCTAAATTATACAGTTTAAAATTTTAAATATCAGTTAATTAACTCTTAAGATATCCCCGTTGGAGTACATTCACTCAACAATGAAAAGCAGTTCTCCAGAAATTGAGTTCAAAGTTTTCGATATTTTCTTTTTTCCATTATGTTTTAAACGTCGACCTTTACGAAACTGTATGTAATTAACAAACGTATTTTATCTATAAGAAAGTTATTGGTATCATTTTAAAGATAATGAATTGGAGAACATTTTAGAATGAAAAAAAAACAAAAATGCCTGTTAGGGTCAGTTTTTGCGATTCCCAACGTATATGTATACCTTAAAGTAATTATTTTTCCATATAACTTTGTCACAAAGTAAAATAATATAAATTAATAGCATAACTATTATATTCACAATAATTTTATAATTCTTATCTGTTTATGAGTAGAAAAAAGTGCCAAAATGACCCGTGCGTCAGCCAGAGAATTGCCCAAGTATACATTAACATTACATATACGATTAACAATCATCGTACTTTAGGGTTAAAGTGTAAACAGATTTACCAGCTGACTGAAAATGGGTGTAATTAAATTTCTGAAAGAGATTCAAACTGGAAATGGTGTCAAGTGGATAGGATGTGATGGATGTGGAATGTTTTGCCCGCCTAGTGATGCAAAAATGGAGAGTATTGCAGATGAAAAGATGACGGAATATGATTGCGATCGCTGTGTAAGAACACGGCAGTTGGAAGAACAGTTGAATTCATTTCTAGAGGAAAAGGTCCGTGTTTCAAAAGAAGAGTTAAGTACGAGGGACGTGTCGACGGATTCCAGCGGTTTGGAGAAAGAATTGGTTAAGATAGAGGATTCGACAAAAGGTGTTATTCTGGGTGACTCAATGGTTCGAATTTTAGGAGATGAAATTGGTAGATGTAAGAGAAATATGTCTAGATGCTGCTTGCCTGGGGCTAAAGTTAAGGATGTGATTGAAGTAGTTAAAAATGGGGCTATCAGCGATGATGACAAGACGATTCTGTGGATTGGAACGAACGACGTTGGAAGTATCAACAACGGAACATTCACAAAGGAGGTTACAACTTTGATCGGAGATATCAAGAAGAAGACCTCGGACATACAGGTTTTAGGACTGCTGCCGAGATTTGGTGTTCGCAACGGATGGTTGAACCAACGCGTGAAAGTCATGAACAGATTACTAAGGTCTGCCTGCACGGGAGCTGATGTCAGCTTCGTGGACACTTGGAAGTTATGCAAGAGAGAGTGGGTTCGTCCAGATGGGATCCACCTTAGCAGGATTGGAACTAAGGAGGTAAGTAGAGTAGTTTTAAGTACTTTTGGGGCAAAAAACTAATTTCGGAAAGGGGATTAAATTGTCACTGTAGTGTAGATTGTTTCCTTGGGATTGGCAAAGAAATAAATTCTGAAAATGAAAAAGGAAGAGTTTCAAGCAAGATTACTAAAAATAAGTTAAAAGTTTTATATTGTAATGCACGTAGTGTTAGGAATAAAATGGAAGAATTAAAAGGAATTGTGGCATTGGAAGAAATAGATATCATTGGAATTACCGAAAGTTGGGCAAATGAAGATGATTCGATATTAATAGATATTAATGGATTCATGCTTTTTAGACAGGATAGATTCGAGAAAAAAGGAGGGGGAGTGTTAATTTACGTTAGTGATCATTTAAGCTGTAAGGAGTTGAATATTAGCGTCAAACTAAAAAGTATCGAGGCAGTCTGGGTTGAATTGACAAATGAAAAGGGAAAGAATTTAGTGATTGGAAATGTTTATAGACCCCCTAATACTTGCATTGAACAAGATGAATTGCTGTGTAAACACATTAAGGAAGCATGCCAAACAAAAGAGGTCATTTTAATGGGCGACTTCAATTTTCCAAATTTAGATTGGGAGGGAAATAGTGTATGTAGTGATAGAGAGATCGAATTCTTAAACATTGTCCGAGATTGCTTTTTACAACAAATGGTTCAGGAGGGAACTAGAGAATCGGCAGTTCTGGATTTGATTTTCATTAATAATGAGGATAGGATACAAAACTTAACAGTTGGGGAACATTTAGGAGATAGTGATCATAATAATATTAGATTTGAGATTTTGCCTGAGACATTTAGATTTGATAATAAGAGAGTTATTCCTAACTTTAAGAAGGCAGACTAGAACGGATTAAGATCCGAGTTACGAATTAGTTTTAAAGATGGACTGCAGTCGCATCATGTTGAAGGTCAATGGGGTGAATTTAAAAACACTTTATGGGAGGCAACTAAAAAGCATATTCCGTTCATTAAAAAGGGTACAGCTCAGAAACGATTTCCAATGTGGTTTTCCAAGGAAACAAAGAAGGCTTTGACGATCAAACACAGGGCTTATAAGAATTTAAAGCAAAATGGGTCCGAGGCAGAAAGAATAAATTATAAAATTGCTAAACGTAACTTCAAATATATCAGTAGAAAGCAGAAAAAGGATCTAGAAGAAAAGCTTGCAAGAGATATTAATATTAACCCAAAGGGATTTTTTGCATATGCCAGTGGAAATAAAAGAATTAATACTCATCTGGGGGGCCACTTGAGGATAGCCAGGGTAATTTAATGCATGATGATGAGGGGATGGCTAACGTTTTGAATGAGTTTTTCATGAGTGTCTTCAATAAGGATTTTAATGGGGGGATTATTACAGAAATTAATACAAGCTCGGATATGCAGGAGTTTCAATTTTCTAGAGAAGAAGTGATTCATCAGTTAAAGAGTATGAAACCTTTTAAAGCTCCTGGACCTGACAATATTTATCCAAAAGTCCTTACTGAGTGTGCTGAGGAGTTAGGGGATGTGTTGTTGTATATATTCGAATGTTCTTATAGGTCGGGTACAGTACCATTAGATTGGAAGTTAGCTAACATTACTCTACTGTTTAAAAAGGGATTGAAAAGTGATGCAGGAAATTATAGACCAGTCAGTTTGACATCTGTTATCTGTAAAATGTTTGAAACAATTCTAAAAAATTACATGATGAAATTTTTGGAGACTAGTGACTTACTTTCAAGTAAACAGTATGGATTTAGAAAGGGAAAATCTTGTGCGACTAATCTTTTACATTTTTACGATGAGGTTACTACGGAATTGGATGGAAGGAATTCGGTCGATATAGTCTATATTGATTTCCAAAAGGCATTCGATAAAGTCCCGCATGAAGCCTTATTACATAAATTAAAAAGAATTGGAATTCATGACACTGCTTTAAGATTGGAAATTGGTTAATTGGAAGAAAGCAAAGAGTGCAAATCAAAGGTAAATACTCTCAGTGAGGAGAAGTTAAAAGTGGGGTTCCACAGGGGTCAGTTTTGGCTCCACTTCTGTTTATAATATTTATCGATGATATAAGCGAAGGTCTCTTAGGTAAAGTCAGTTTTTTTGCAGACGATTTAAAAATCATGGGACTTTCTAATTCAATGGAGCAGATAGTACAATTTCAATTAGATTTAGATAGGATTTCTGATTGGGCTATTAAATGGGGAATGTCATTTAATATTAGCAAATGTCAGGTTTTACACATGGGGAACCAAAATCAAAATGCGTCTTACAACTTACAAGGCATTATAATAAATGATGCTAACGTTGTCAGTGATCTGGGGGTATTGATTAGTAAAGATTTTAAGATGGGACAACAATGTAGGGCGGCTAGTGACAAGGCAAATAGGATGTTAGGTTATATAAAAAAAAGTATTTTATCTAGATCTAGTGATATCATACTACCATTGTATAGAGGTTTAGTTAGGCCGCATCTTGAGTATGCAGTACAGTTTTGGTCACCTTATTTAAAAAAGGACATTGATTTACTAGAAAAAATTCAACACAGAGCAACAAAAATAATTCAGGGTACTTCGGGCATGGCATATGAGGATAGATTGAAAAAATTAAACATGTATTCACTGCAGGAAAGAAGGGCAAGAGGGGATTTGATCCAGTTATTTAAATTTATTGAACATGGTGAAATTAGGGGTTTAGAGTTTGTCACTGACAATAGGACGCAAGGAAATGGGTGCAAATTGTTCAAATCTCAATTTAATAGGGAAGGGCGAAAACACTATTTTTACAATAGGATTATCAATGATTGGAATGATTTGCCAGCAAATGTTATAAATTCAGAGAGCGTAAGGAGTTTTAAGAAACAGTTAGATATGCACTGGGAGATCATCAATAGTCAATAATTGGATTACACTGGCTAGGTAAGTAACTTATCTTTTGTACTTTGTATATATTTAATTTAGGTTATTTTGTTACCATATTTGGTTACTTATGTTTGCGTACTGTTGGTTTTTTATAAAATTTGTCAGCTTGCATTATGTATTGCATTTTTCCAGTATGATTGTTAAACGCTGTGTCAACTTTGTGTATTGTATTGTATTATGTATATTGCATTGTATTATGTATATTTTATGGTATTATGTATATTGTATTGTATAATCCTGTAACTATTGTATATTGTGTCAGCTTGTATATATTGCTTGCATTATATATTGCATTTTTCCAGTATTATTGTCAAACGTTGTGTCAACTTTGTATATTGCATTGTATTGTATTGTATTATGTATATTGTATTGTATAATCCTGTAACGACTGTATATTGTGTGCATGATCCTGTAACTAAGCTATATTGTAAGTATGATCGTGTAACTATCGTATGCAAATTATTTTCTATTTCTATATACGTGTATATATATATATTTACTCGACCAACCCTGTTGGGCCTTGAGCCTGTCGTTGGTCTTAAAATTTGTATTTGTATTTGTATTTAACGCTCTTACGAATATCGGAACTTGACCGACTACTTGGAATACATACACATGTACATACATGTACCATGCTCCAAATATCGTAAAATAGTCCAAAAAGAGGTTTTTGTTTCTTTGCTTTAGTATAATTTCTAGATGGAATTTTTGTAAAATAATGGTACCATTTAAAAGCTAGTGAGTTGTTTTTATTAGTTTAAAGTACTATTTTATTCTACAAATAAATTTGAAAATTGTAAACACATTTTCTGAAGAATCGTGTTTTTAGCACCTGGAAATTCATTTAAACAGTGATAACTAAAATTGGAACAATTGCTTCGAAAAATTATTTTAGAATTAAAATATGCATTAACTATTAAATATTTTGACCCTCAATTAAAAGGGAAAGAAAATAAATTTGTCAGATTTTTAAAAACAAAAGTTTTTATAAAAATTGGGTTCTACTTTTAAAGTTAAAAAATTATCAGAAAACTATCTATTCCAGAAACTTGTATGTAGAGTCAAAACATTTAAACTGATATTACAGGGATTATTTCCAACCATGTTTTTTTTACTGGCCGAATGAAATTTGTTTAATCATTGTTGAAAAAAAAGCTAATTAACGTATTAAAATTTTTTGAATAAAACTGAACTTTTTTAAATGTAAAGATCATTACTAATTATGTACTTTAAGCTGCAAAAAAATCAGATTTTAAAAATAATTGAAAAAAAGTTCAATTGTGTATGTACACCTTACATAAGCATTCAGTTAATACTTCACTTTTTTAAATCCTTTATATTAACTTATATTTTGTACGTTTGTTGATGGCGGTGGAATCTGCGGAGCCCTAATTAACCTCCTTGCCGTCATCCAATCATGCTGAAACTTGGCAGATAGATTCGATGTCGATGGCAATGCATTCTATCAAATTTTGGGGCTGTTAATGTCCTTAAAAGGTCGCTTTTACAGAATACAAATAAACCAACTTGCCGTCATTCAATGGCGTTAAATAAGCATTGAACCGACCATTGTTGAAACTCTTTCCTGCTACCAAATTTTTTTTAATAAAGTTACTTTAATCGGAATAATTAAATGATATTTGATGTGAGAGCATAAATTCACGTTCATGCTTAATAAATAAATTTTGAAACGTAGTTTGCCCCACATTTTGCTGATAGAAATGTTTTTGATATCGGCGCTGTGTTAATGAATATGAAAATTGACAATGGATCATAAAAAGGTTTTTTTAAAGACTCTATTTTTATAGGTTATATTTTTTATACTGAAGCTCCATCCATGCATTGTCTTTTCGGTTGTGAGTTGTATGAGATATTTTCTTGAACAAGAGCTGTGAGCACGAAAAAAAAACTATTATAAAAAGTAAAACCATAAAAGAAAAGCAAAAAATTATACACTATCTACCAATAAGTATTTGGACACCCATTCAAATGAATATATCTTCTCAGGGGGGCAGCATAGACACCTTCAATTCACTATTACTCCTCTAATCTAAATTTCAGCAAGCATGTGTGGGACGCTTCTACGATATGCATTGTGTACAGATTTAATGTATTGGGAACTTTCTATGACCTGCAAACTGTTCAAAACATGTTACGAACCATTTAGTCACTAGAATTCATCAAGAAACTCATGTTAAGTATGAGAATACAGTGCCAAGTAAACACTGATGACAGGGGAGATTATATCTCACACTAAAAGTCAACCCCGTGACTTGCGTGATTTTTAAAGTAAATGCATTTGTACAACTGCACACTAATGGTACTCCATTCTTTTGTATATGCCCCCACAGTACACTTTGCATTTCAATTTGCGACTGAGTTGTTTTACTTATAGGTATGTTACATAAAGATGTCTTTGCCATTTGAATTTCATGTGTCTATGCTTTTCCACTGAGAAGATATCCTCATTTGAATGGGTGTGCAAATACTTATTGGTTGGTTGGTTGTATTCAGATTATCTGGCGCCGTCAGCAGCACGAGGGCTATAATGCGCCGAAACATTCGTCATTAGACAAGCCAACATACATTTACAAACACCCATGCCTAACACGGGACTCGGAACCCGCAACCTCGCGGTCTAGAAGCTAGCACGCTAACCACTATACCGTTTGGTCGGCAATACTTATTGGTAGACAGTGTATACGAGTGTTTACGTTCCTAGATAGTTATGGGTTTCTATAAAACCTTGACATTTGGTGAGCAAGTACGAAAAAGACCACCTTATGAAATAACATAAATTGTTTACATTTAATGTCTATCTATTAAAAATGAAAATTAAAATAGCAAATGACAAAACCAGATGGAGCCACTGCATATGCATTGACGTAAGAATTTCAAATATAAAATAAAACATATAATGCGCTATTTTCGAGTTTTTAATTTATGTCATTTCATTAAGTGATCATTTTCGTACCCACTCTCCAAATTTTAAAGGTTTTTTAGAAAGTAGTTTCTAAATGCACTGGAGATTGTAACATAGCTAGTATAGGGAATGATCTTTACTATACTAAACTTCAACTTAACTAGACATCACTTAGACGGTAGATCGTCACAGTGCTCATAGGTATTTAATCCCTTTTGGCGGCGTGTAAGCATAATGTTCGCCAAACCACAACCCTATAGAGAACAAAAGGCTATAAGGTTTGGCGAGAATTATGTCTTCACTCCGCCAAAATGGATTAAATACCTATGAGCACTGTGACGATCTATCGTCTAAGTGATGTCTAGTTAAGTTGAAGTTTAGTATAGGACTTTCTCTTAATACATAACATAAGTTTAATTACAGTACGCGATTCAAATAAAATTAAATAGGGTTAGTGAATAATTAATTTATAATATAATTACTTAGATCGTACATTTGGTAGAATGAATGAAAAAAAAAAAGCGAAAAACTTACATGAACTTCCAATGAATGTTTAAATCAAAAAGGGCAGTTTTGAAACTTCCGAAAGACAAATTCGAGAATTTCAAGTGTCATTCTTAATGCTACTCATGGCATTTTCCAATCCAATGTAACTTAATATTGCAACAGAAAGACGTCAACTTCGCTTTTTATGCTGAAACATAATTACGACGATATCCGGCTGTTATTGTGGATGACAAATAAAAAAATAAATTTCATATTTAAATCTTACAAATCGTAAACTTAAATGGAAAATATCAATTTGAGTTTCAGATTGTTATCTGAAAGTGCAGGAAATCAAGTTGAAAGTTTTTGGGTTGATTGTTTTGAAGTTTTTAACCGTCCGCTGTATCGCACCCTTGCTTCGGAAATTACACCACTCAAAGTTCTTCATTTTTGAGTTAAAGTGTGTGCACAAACACAACTTAAAGTTCTTCATTTTTTAATTAAAGTGTGTGCACAAACACAACTTAAAGTTCTTCATTTTTTAATTAAAGTGTATGCACAAACACAACTTAAAGTTCTTCATTTTTGAGTTAAAGTGTGTGCACAAACACAACTTAAAGTTCTTCATTTTTTAATTAAAGGGTGTGCACAAACACAACTTAAAGTTCTTCATTTTTTAATTAAAGTGTGTGCACAAACACAACTTAAAGTTCTTCATTTTTTAATTAAAGTGTATGCACAAACACAACTTAAAGTTCTTCATTTTTTAATTAAAGTGTGTGCACAAACACAACTTAAAGTTCTTCATTTTTTAATTAAAGTGTATGCACAAACACAACTTAAAGTTCTTCATTTTTGAGTTAAAGTGTGTGCACAAACACAACTTAAAGTTCTTCATTTTTTAATTAAAGGGTGTGCACAAACACAACTTAAAGTTCTTCATTTTTTAATTAAAGTGTGTGCACAAACACAACTTAAAGTTCTTCATTTTTTAATTAAAGTGTATGCACAAACACAACTTAAAGTTCTTCATTTTTTAATTAAAGTGTGTGCACAAACACAACTTAAAGTTCTTCATTTTTTAATTAAAGTGTATACACAAACACAACTTAAAGTTCTTCATTTTTGAGTTAAAGTGTGTGCACAAACACAACTTAAAGTTCTTCATTTTTTAATTAAAGGGTGTGCACAAACACAACTTAAAGTTCTTCATTTTTTAATTAAAGTGTGTGCACAAACACAACTTAAAGTTCTTCATTTTTTAATTAAAGTGTATGCACAAACACAACTTAAAGTTCTTCATTTTTTAATTAAAGTGTGTGCACAAACACAACTTAAAGTTCTTCATTTTTTAATTAAAGTGTATGCACAAACACAACTTAAAGTTCTTCATTTTTGAGTTAAAGTGTGTGCACAAACACAACTTAAAGTTCTTCATTTTTTAATTAAAGGGTGTGCACAAACACAACTTAAAGTTCTTCATTTTTTAATTAAAGTGTGTGCACAAACACAACTTAAAGTTCTTCATTTTTTAATTAAAGTGTGTGCACAAAACACAACTTAAAGTTCTTCATTTTTTAATTAAAGTGTATGCACAAACACAACTTAAAGTTCTTCATTTTTTAATTAAAGTGTATGCACAAACACAACTTAAAGTTCTTTATTTTTTAATTAAAGTGTTTGCACAAACACAACTTAAAGTTCTTCATTTTTTAATTGAAGTGTGTGCACAAACACAACTTAAAGTTCTTCATTTTTTAATTAAAGTGTGTGCACAAACACAACTTAAAGTTCTTCATTTTTTAATTAAAGTGTGTGCACAAACACAACTTAAAGTTCTTCATTTTTTAATTAAAGTGTGTGCACAAACACAACTTAAAGTTCTTCATTTTTTAATTAAAGTGTGTGCACAAACACAACTTAAAGTTCTTCATTTTTTAATTAAAGTGTGTGCACAAACACAACTTAAAGTTCTTCATTTTTTAATTAAAGTGTATGCACAAACACAACTTAAAGTTCTTCATTTTTTAATTAAAGTGTATGCACAAACACAACTTAAAGTTCTTCATTTTTTAATTAAAGGGTGTGCACAAACACAACTTAAAGTTCTTCATTTTTTAATTAAAGTGTGTGCACAAACACAACTTAAAGTTCTTTATTTTTTAATTAAAGTGTGTGCACAAACACAACTTAAAGTTCTTCATTTTTTAATTAAAGGGTGTGCACAAACACAACTTAAAGTTCTTTATTTTTTAATTAAAGTGTGTGCACAAACACAACTTAAAGTTCTTCATTTTTTAATTAAAGTGTGTGCACAAACACAACTCAAAGTTCTTCATTTTTTGAGTTACTCTATATCTTCATCTATATGAGTGTTGACCTTGATTGTCTGACGTGGGTGGAAAAGATTCTATTATAGCACTAGTATTCTTCTAAGACTTTTAAAATAATCCAGATATTATGACATGTTCTATTTCTGTTGAACCCTTGAAGTTAAAAGTTAATATATATAACTCTCTCCAAAGTAGCCTCCAATTCCAGTACTGTTAAGATATATATATATATATATATATATATATATATTACCTTTTCTAACATTGGCGTCGCGTTGCGTGAGGATTATTTGCAAGGTGGATGCAGGTCATATACAAAGAGGTGCAAAAGGGTAAAAATTTCCTTAAATTTTCAAAAATAATAATTTGTTTTCCTACTGCAATACTAATTGATAGTCATGCACTGATTTTCTATACAAAACAATAATTAAAAACCCATATTATACTTCTTGCCTGTGAATTTTATCAGTTTCCTAAACTTTAATCAAGCGAAAGGAAAGAGGCGTATAAGTGCTTTCTCGCTCTCTTTCTTTCAGACTCATGCTATTCACGTTCGCGTCCCGTATTAGGCATGGGTGTTTGTAAATGTATGTTGGTTTGTTAAATGACGAAATGTTTCGGCTCATTATAGCCCTTGTGTTGCTGACGGCGCCAGATAATCTGAATACAACCAACCATGCTATTCACATACTTATCTCGCCCATTTTAAATGTTTTTCTATATCTTTCATTAGTACATGTATTTTCGTCTACCAAAAGAATACAACTTTTTCTACATTGTTTATATTGTCTTTCTTTTGTTTCTATTCGATCCAGTTTCAAAAATACTTTTAAAAACATGCGCCACTTACCTACATTGTACCAAAATCATTTTTTCAGTTTAAACGTTAGTTTAACGATTCTAAAAAGATAATTATAAAACCCATTTAAAAAAAGTTTTTAATATAAATCTTTTATATGCATTGGCAATTTTTACATTCCTTAACATTTGTTGTCAGCGTGTGCTTGATGTTTGCATATAGTTTTAAATATTGAAAATATCTATATCAGCAAAATATGCTGCAAACTACGTTTTAAAATTTATTTATTAATAATGTATGTGAATGTATGCATTCACAACCAAATATCTTTATTTATACCGATTAAAACAATATTGGCAACAGGAAAGAATTTCAACAATGATCGGTTGAATGGGATTTATTAGTATTCTAAAATGATTATAGAAACGTGTGCAAAAGTTATCTTTTCGGGACAGTGACAACCCCCAAAATTTAATAGAATGCATTGTCATCTACACAAAATTATCTGCCAAGTTTCACCCCGATCAGATGACGGCAAGTAGGTTAATTAGCATGTGCGCCCCCAGGAGGGTGCAAGGAGGTGCACTTGCACCTCCCTGGCTCTTGAAAATTTAAAAAAATGAGGGAAAAGATGTAAATTCCAAGATAAAAAAGCACATATGCCGTTTATACTTTTATGTTACAATAAGCATTTTTTTTTTCTATTAATTTTGTCTTTTTCTTTCCTATGTCGTTTTTTATAGCTACTTGCGTGACGATTTTCTGACGTTTGTTGTCTATGATTATTAAAAGGGTGATGAGTAGAAGTATTTATTCCTTTTATTGTATAACAATTTCTTGGGTAGCTCTCAAAATTGTAGGAAAATGTTTTGTTTTTTAAGTCATCAGATAAACTATCTTGATATCTATATTTTTAGAATTCAATTGAACATATTCCAATACAACCTTCGTGTTTCATTTTGATTTTTTTTTTTTTTTTTTTTTTTTTTCATTATATCCGAAACTTGGAAGAAATAAAAAAATTTTAATCTGTTGTATTTTTGCATCTTCGAGTTCCTCTATTCTAAACACTGTCTCTTGAATGCCGTGAGTACTAGTTGGATGATAAAAAAAATCGTTAAAATATATATTTTAATATTTTTACTATTTTGTGTAATTTTTTTTTTTTTTTTTTTCTTCTTTTCCTCTCTTTACAGGATTACGTTTTCAAAAATATATACCATGAATTTTAACTATTCTCAAAGAGTATAATTTATAATGCCTAATTATTAATTGACATTTCTAAAAAAATTAATTATTTTGATAAAAATCTAGTCTTGCACCCCCTTACAAATATTCCTCTGGGCGCCTATGTTAATTAGACTCCCGCAGATTTTCCCAGCAGCCACAAACACACAAACAAAATCGTAGTTAACATAAAGGATTTAAGGCGTCTTCTCACTTTAGGCACCTCGAAAATAGGCTATTTTCGAGATTTTTTTCGAGGATTTTTGCAAACAATTATGGGATAAAATGGATCCTATATAATAAACACATCTTTCAAGTACAAGACAAATTTATTTTTTTTATTTTTTTGAACAATTATTATAATAAAACAGTAGCATCGAAAAACCCGTGTAGAAATGTAATGTTCGTGGCTTGTTGATAAAATTTCGGAAACTATCCGGCCGATTGTCATGAAATTTGAATGACATATTCTTCATAGTTATGGCTATAGCGCATATCATCTGATTTTTTATATTCGCGAAAATAACAAAATGGCGCACGTTTTTCGAAAAAGTAAAAAAAAACGCGTTTTTTTGCAGTTTTTTGTAAAAAAAAAATACTTCAAATCAAAATTTCAAAAATCTAATGATATGCGCTATAGCCATAACTATGAAGAATATTTCATTCAAATTTCATGACAATCGGCCGGATAGTTTCCGAAATTTCATCAACAAGCCACGAACATTACATTTCTACACGGGTTTTTCGATGCTACTGTTTTATTATAATAATTGTTCAAAAAAATAAAAAAAATAAAATTTCTTTTACTTGAAAGATGTGTTTATTATATAGGATCCATTTTATCCCATAATTGTTTGCAAAAATCCTCGAAAAAAAATCTCGAAAATAGCCTATTTTCGAGGTGCCTAAAGTGAGAAGACGCCTTAAAAATTAAGTCCCATTTCAACGAGACGTTTATCCCATAACACCTGTCATTATGACGTGGAATTTATGTAACAAATTATCCCTACATGCATATCGAAACCAAAATTATAGTTCTTATCGGAGTGAAGCTGTTTCCGTTGCAGATAGAAGATCAGTCGAGTCATGGCTATACACAACTCATCGACACTCATTTGTGTGTATCGCGGAGGAAATGCGTCATCATCCACTTGGTTGTGTGTAATGGGATCAGATTTTTCTATCTCTAGAAACTTCATTTGTTAACCACTCAGTTTTCTTAAGTAACGAAGTATTTTCTTTTGTTTAGAAGGACTTTCGCGGGACTCTGTAGCGGGTAAGCGGGACAATTTGGCGGGACATTTGCAGAGGTGTAGTGTAAAATAAAAAGGTGTGGGAACGCTATGTCGCGTCGTTACAAACGTTTATTATTTTTATTCTGTGAAGATGCGGGAGGGGAGGGGGGGGGGGAGGAAAAAGGACAACTAAGAATAATTAACTTTATTAATACTACTTTAGTAATTTCAAAACAAACTACATACACCTGAAAAATACATACGTCAGTTCATTTCTAATGAAGTAGCATTAAAACATCGAAAGACTGCGAGAGGGGAGGGGGAGTCTACTTCATCAATCGAATTGTTCATGGAATGGCCATGTGCGGGTTGCCGCTCCTCTTTCAAGTGTTTTGCAAATACTTGAACTTGCCTGCTCAACTCATCTATATCGATGGCTCAGCTCTGAAGTTGTGGATCGAAAACGAAGGCATAGTTCTCACAAAAGAACTTTATAATTTTCTTACTTGACTTTCCGTTAAGTGTCACGTAAAGAAAAGAACAAAAAAATTCAGGTGAGGGAACGCCGTTCCTCCTTCAAAAAAGGTAACGGATCGACGTTCCCAGGCGTTCCCGCTCCACTACACCCCTGGACATTTGGTTAGCTGGAGAGCGAGGTGAAAAGCGGGACTGTCCCGCCAAAATTGGGATGTCTGGTCACATTATAGTCCGAGAGGAGACTGCAATTTTTGGACCCCATCGAACATCATTCTGAATTTTTTTATAGAAATTGAAGGAAAGTGAGTAGATTACGAATCCACTGGTCTGACGTGGCAAAAATGGCCGAAACTGATTAAAAATCGACTTGGAATGAGTTGAACTAAAATCCGATTGCCAAATATGTCATAACTTGCCAAAAAGTGAACAAACTTTTTCGTCTGGCAACCCACTGCACTTTGATTTCAAATGAGAAAAAGCGCGAACGATTTCCGATCTCTGGCTCGGAAAACTTGTATCTTTTAAAAGTAAGCCGAATTGGCGACATCAGTTACGTCATCAGTGACGTAATGTTTATTGTCAATTTGTCTCGTTTGTGAAAGATGCAAGTGAGCCATAGCCACACATCCGAATCGTCAGCAACCTTCTTAATTGAAAATTAAAGAGTGAAGGTTACCAAATATAAAAAAAAAAATGCTCATTATTTGGCAAGTTATCGCGCATTTGGCAATTGAATTTATTTCAACTTATTAAAAGTCGATTTTTTGACTAGTTTCTGATATTTTTGCCTCGCCAGACCAGTGGATTCGTAATCTACTCACGTTTCTACGAACGAAATACTATTGCAGGTTTAGTCACTGCATAGGCATTGACGTAAGGATTTCAAATATAAAATAAAATATATCAGACGCTATTTTCAAGTTTTTAGTTTATGCCATTTCATTTGGTGATCTTTTTCGTACCTACTCACCAAATGTCAAGGGATTTAACAAAAAGTAGTTTCTTAATGCACTGGGGCTAGTGGATTGTAACTTATCGAGTATAGAGAATCATCGTTACTAGGTCTTCCTCTGAAAAAGTAATCGTGAATAATAATCGTAGCAATCGTGACTTATTTCAAAAGCGTATATATTTAATCGACCATTATTTGGGTAGAGTTTGCCTACTGTATTGCACCACTAAAGTGGAAGGGTGGCGTACTGGAATATAACATTGGCCCCATGATTTTAGATTTAAGGGGACTGTTAAGTCAAAAATAAAAATTCTTCAATTTTTGTCTAAAATTCATGAAATTTTGTGTGCAGTTCAATAGCAATTAGATGAAACACAACCTAAAATTTCAAAAATTTATATTGATTTTTTTTCAAGAAATTAAATTTTTATTGAAAAATTTAGCGTTTTTTCCGTAATTTTAAAAACGCTCCTTGCGATTCAAATTTTTTGCAATCTGTCTCAATTTTTTTTTGTACAAGCTAATTGAATAAATATTGACATAATTGTACATGGATTTTGAATTTGACTCATTAGTTAATTATTTAAAAGTAAAACATTCGCACAACGGCAAAAAATGTAAACTTTTTAAATAGAAGCATTACGAAAATTACTGTAAAACAATAAAAAAATACCAGATTCCAAAATCCATGCACAATTGTGTTCAAAATAGTATAGTAAACAATATCTCCAAATTAAAAAAAAATACATCAACTTTTGAATCGCAAGGAACAAATCGAATACCCTAAAAATCTTAAAATACACATGAAGAGAAAAATGCAATTTAAGAAGTTGAAATACATACGATTTCTGATATGCGCGCTTACAAAAACTCAAATAATATTCTTAGTTCTTCTCGGATCAGCAAAAGTAAGGTATGTACTGAAAGCTAGAATTGAAGGCTATATATTTCCATTATAATATAAAAATAGAAATTTTTGCCTTAACAGTCCCCTTTAGCCGGTTCAAATTTTCAATATTATTATCTATACCAGCGTTCGCCACTACGCGGCCCGCAACAGATTTTTCTGCGGCCCGCCGACACCACAGAAGATTAAAAAAAAAAAATCAAATTTTACGGTACGTAGTTTTTTTCACATAATTGTAATTTATCCGAAATAGTAGGTGTTAACTACGTAGAACAGAGTTTTCCACTACGTGCCTAAAGAAACTATATGAAGAAGCTAAGGTGGTTTTCATTAAGAATAAACACAGGAATAACTTACCTGAATCTCGTTTGGAAAATTAATTCAAATTTACTGTAATAAATACGCCAAAAGAACTTCTCTCATAAAATAAACTAACTGAACGATTTCGGCCAATATCGTCGCACAATTTTGATATCAACTGAAACTTAGTAATCTGGAAGTACGGTTTAAATACTTTTATTAAAAGTTAGGTCAAGTCGCATTGCCGTATTGAAACAAAAGATTCAGTTAATTTTTATACTTTGATTTACTAATAATGAAAATTATCATTCTTTTAATTATTTGAAAAAAAAAGCAATTATTAATTGTAGTTTAAAATATATATATATATATATATATATATATACATATATATACATATATATACACACACACACACACACACACACACACACACACACACACACACACACACACACACACACATACACATACACATACACATACACATACACATACACATACACATACACATACACATACATATACATATACATATACATATACATATACATATACATATACATATACATATACATATACATATACATATACATATACATATACATATACATATACATACACATACACATACACATACACATACACATACATATATATATATATATATATTTGTTTTCAGTTTTATAATAATAAACGATACATATATTGGTGTATCCGGCCCGCGAAAAGCTCCATCATAAGTCACACGGCCCGCCTCTAAAAGTTAGTGGCGAACGCTGATCTATACAATTATCAAGTTTTATGAATTATTGTTATTAATAAAATAATTGCAATAATTGATTAAATATTTAATTTTGATAGTTTACCCTTGATGAGGCGCGGGACCATTTGTCTCGCGGTTAGTCGCGTGAGGGACAAATGTCGTCCAAATTTAAATTTTCGTGAGTACCATTAAATTCGTGGCCAAATATTAAAGCAAATAGGTTTTTAATTTAAAAACACAACATTATTGAATAGAATTAAGTAAAAATTAAAAAATATTTTCAAAATAAATTGAAAATCTGTAAGAAGGCTTTGATGATGTGCTGCTATCTATTGAGAAATTGAGATTGTAGGGGATTTTTGTCGACGGCGCGACTAATCAAGAGTTAAATAGTTTATGGGGACTTGGTACCCATAAAATATTACAAAAATATCAATTTTCTATTTTTTGCGTGTTTAAATTTTTTTTAACCGTCTCCTTATTCTGGCAAGTTTTTGAACTAATCCGTTTGACTGCAATTGCAGAAAAACTATATTCTTATGGGGAATTTACACACAGTAACTTTTAGTGTTAGTTTAATCATAGTTTACACACAACTAACTTTTTAAGTAACTAAATCAGTACTTTTTAATCAACTAAATTATGTTAACAATCAACTAACTTTTTAAGTAACTAAATCAGTACTTTTTAATCAACTAAATTATGTTAACAATCAACTAACTTTTTAAATAACTAAATCAGTACTTTTTAATAAACTAAATTATGTTAACAATCAACTAACTTTTTAAATAACTAAATCAGTACTTTTTAATAAACTAAATTATGTTAACAATCAACTAACTTTTTAAATAACTAAATCAGTACTTTTTAATCAACTAAATTATGTTAACAATCAACTAACTCTTTAAGTAACTAAATCAGTACTTTTTAATAAACTAAATTATGTTAACAATCAACTAACTTTTTAAATAACTAAATCAGTACTTTTTAATCAACTAAATTATGTTAACAATCAACTAACTCTTTAAGTAACTAAATCAGTACTTTTTAATAAACTAAATTATGTTAATAATTAACTAACTCTTTAAGTAACTAAATCAGTACTTTTTAATCAACTAAATTATGTTAACAATCAACTAACTTTTTAAATAACTAAATCAGTACTTTTTAATAAACTAAATTATGTTAACAATCAACTAACTTTTTAAATAACTAAATCAGTACTTTTTAATCAACTAAATTATGTTAACAATCAACTAACTTTTTAAATAACTAAATCAGTACTTTTTAATCAACTAAATTATGTTAACAATCAACTAACTTTTTAAGTAACTAAATCAGTACTTTTTAATAAACTAAATTATGTTAACAATCAACTAACTTTTTAAATAACTAAATCAGTACTTTTTAATAAACTAAATTATGTTAACAATCAACTAACTTTTTAAATAACTAAATCAGTACTTTTTAATAAACTAAATTATGTTAACAATCAACTAACTTTTTAAATAACTAAATCAGTACTTTTTAATAAACTAAATTATGTTAACAATCAACTAACTTCTTGAATAACTAAATCAGTACTTTTTAATCAACTAAATTATGTTAACAATCAACTAACTCTTTAAGTAACTAAATCAGTACTTTTTAATAAACTAAATTATGTTAATAATTAACTAACTCTTTAAGTAACTAAATCAGTACTTTTTAATCAACTAAGTTATGTTAGCAATTAACTAACTTTTTAAGTAACTAAATCAGTACTTTTTAATCAACTAAATTATGTTAGCAATTAACTAACTTTTTAAGTAACTAAGTTTTCACTGTTTTCCACATTATTCATTAACTAAGTTGTTCATTAAATAAGTTAGTTCATTAAAAATCAACTAACTTATTAATTAAATAAGTTATTCATTATGGTAGCAATACTCTTGCTAATTGATTTACTAATTGATTGTTATTGATGAATTGATTATTGATTAATTAAAATAATAAATAATTATATGAGCTCTATTTTCCTACACTGTAATAGCCAAATTATTAACCTTAATATATTGGAATTCATTAACAAATAATTAACAATCTTAAAACCATGTACTAATTCCGTTCCTGAATTTTTTCAGATCCATTATATGACTCCTTACCTTTCAAAGCATCATTCTTCGAAACAACTAGCTGTTCTCTGTCAAATATAAAATTTAAAGAAAAAGAGCGATTTATGATCAGAAAAATTCGCATCCCAGCTTTATTTCAGAGCAAACAACACTTATAAACTTTTACTAAAAAAATTCTATACACTCACAAATATTAAGGAAGTCATTAATGTTATACTATTACATAACTACAAAGTATTTCAAAAACAATCTAAGAAATCGAAATCTCATGCAGTGAAAGTGGATGACATTGAATTTGTTTTTGCCAACATATGCGTCTAAATGATTATTGTGCCACAAATTTAGAAATAATATATTTTTGATACATTTTGGTTTTTCAAAACTATTACTGTGAACATTAACGCCTAAATAATTATTGTACAGTAAATTTAGAAATTATATATTTTTTTAAATGTACTTTTGTACTTTTTTGTTTTCAAAATAAATATCGTTTGGGTTGGCATATGAAGCAATTCCAAGCAGAAGCGACGTAAAATATTGAGTGACTTTTGAGTGAGAAAAAACAGGATAATTCCCACCAAGCAGGCCGACAATAGACAATAATCCATCTGGTTTCTTATTCCGAGGTAATTAAAGTAATAATAAGCTGTGGTTTATAGTTGTTTTGAAGTAAGCTTTATTTCAAAGTCAATTTTTGAGTCTCAAGAAATTGGCCTTTTTAAAAAAGTTTGACAAGTGTAAATAAATACTTAATTACATTAAACGCTTTTTGATCTTTTCTTTAAGCTTAATACTGTAATATTCAGAGAGTTTTTTTAAAAAATCCATAGTGGAATCCAAGAATAGAATTATGGAAGAATGTTAAAGAAATTACTATTTTAAATATTGTGGTGACAATGAAATCGAATTAGATTGGTAAAAATGTTAATAAATTTTTTCGGCAGATGTCGCCACTACAAATATTTCTTATTTTGATTTTAAATTGTTTTTCCCAAGGATCTATCCCCAAGAATCCCTCAAGTTACCGCCCTATTGCATTAACTAGTTGTCTTTGTAAACTCCTGGAGAAACTAGTTAATGCACGTCTTTTATTTTATCTTGAATATAACTACTGTCTATCTCGGTTCCAGAGTGGTTTTCGTCGTGGACGAAGCACTATTGACAACTTGCTCCTCCTGGAAACTTCAATTCGGGAGGCTTGTGTCAAGCGGAACCATTTGGTCTCTGTATTCTTTGACATGGAGAAAGCGTATGATCGTACTTGGAGATATGGTATACTCAAGGATCTACATGATTTAGGTCTGCGAGGAAACCTGCCATTATTCATTGAAAATTTCTTAACTCAAAGAATCTTCCAAGTACGAATAAACTCAATATTATCTAACGAGTTCATACAAGAACAAGGTGTCCCCCAGGGAAGTGTGTTGAGTTGCGCACTCTTTATCATCAAAGTCAACAGCCTTTTGACCTGCTTACCACCATCAGTGTCAGGCACGTTATTTGTTGACGATTTCCAACTGTCTTGCGCCTCAACGAATATGTCACTCATAGAGAGACAGCTTCATCTGGCTATCAGGAGAATCTCAGACTGGGCTAATAAGAACGGATTTACGTTTTCAGCTGAAAAAACCGTTGCCATGCACTTCTGCAGGAAACGTGAACTTCACAACGACCCAGAAATCTTTTTAAATGGTGTCCAAATACCCATTGTTTCCGAGACCAAATTTCTCGGAATAATTTTTGATTCTAAGCTCACTTTCCTGCCACATATTAAACATCTAAAGTTGAAGTGCAATAAAGTCCTGAATCTCCTGAAAGTTCTCTCTAACACTTCCTGGGGAGCTGACACCAGCTCCATGTTAAGGATATACAGATGCCTGGTCCGTTCCATTCTTGACTACGGCTCGGTGGTGTACGGCTCAGCCAAAAAATCGGCTCTATTGCTCCTAGATCCTGTTCACCATTCAGGTCTCAGGATCGCGTCAGGAGCATTTAGTACATCACCGGTGCAAAGTTTATACGTGCTTTGTCGGGAAGCCTCTCTGAGGCTGAGACGGGACAAGCTCTCTTTAAAGTTTTATTTTAAAGTAAAAAGTCATCCTTCTCATCCTCTTTTAGAACATCTTTTTAATCCTCTTTATCATCGACTTTTTAACGCACGTCCATCATGCATTCCATCATTTGCATTGAGAATAAAATCCATACTTTCATCTCACAATATTGACAATTTTAAAGTTCCCTCCATTTCATTCTCCATTCCACCTTGGCATGATCATCAAGTCATTGTTCTTAACATTTTTAGCAATTTTAAGAAAAGCTGTACACCAGATATTATTTTTACAAACTTATTTTACTATCATCGAAATAATTTTTCCAATTTTAAGGCAATATATACGGATGGGTCAAAGAGCCAGGGGCATGTAGGAGCTGCAGCAGTTCATGACGATACCATCATGTCCAGAGAACTGCACTTTAGCAGCTCCGTATTTTCAGCTGAGTCCCTGGCTATTCTATTGGCCTTGCAATTTATTTTAAAGCAAGGCCATGGTCAGTGGATTATTTACACAGATTCCAAGAGCTGTTTAGATGCACTAAATAATCCACTGAACCAGACCCATCCTTTTATCTTAGAAATTTTAAAACTCCATATCACACTTTTAGACAGAAATTTTAAAGTTCTTTTTTGTTGGATCCCAGGTCATGTGGGGATCATGGGTAATGAACGCGCTGATACCATCGCTCGATCTGCTAGTGGACCTAGGAGCACTTGGCTCTGCCCTGACGACGCATATAAAGCTTGTGACACTGCTCTGTCTCTCACTTGGCAGGCCATGTGGGATGCACAGACAGCCAACAAGCTGCGTTCGTTTCAGCCCTTAATATCCGGATTCGCACCCATCCAGCAATCCAGGAAAAGGGAAGTGCTCCTGACTCGTTTAAGAATAGGCCACACACGTTTTACCCATGTGCATCTTCTGCTGGCAGAAGATGCCCCCACATGTAATACCTGTGGTGTAATTTTTTCTGTTTTTCATGTTTTAAATGAATGTCCATCTTTTAATACTGTCAGACATCGACATTTTAAATCCAATCATCCTTCACTTTCATGTATTTTATCTTCACTTCCTCACGAAAATCTTTTTGATTTCTTACATGACATTGGTTTTTATCATTTGATTTGAATAAGTTGTTTCTCTAATCTTTGACTTTTTATATTTTTAACTCATAAATGTGTCTTTTAAATCAATTTTAAAAATGAGCAACGAATGGTTGGCGCAGTATGGCCCATGTGTTGCCCTTGCGCCGTTAAAATCTTACCAACCAACCAACCAACCGACGTGGTAGTTTCGCTTTCCGGTGAAACGAGATTTCCCTTTCCGGTCACTGTGCTGTTTTATCGTTTACACTGCTACGTGATACGACGGCTTACACTCCGATCTCCGGTTCACTGCTGGGTGACTACGGGGCTGTTCGGTTTCATTTGTACTCGTACTTCTGGTTTGCCTTTACACGTTCTGCCGTTTGGTTTTTAACGTAACGTTCTGACGCCTACTCAGTTCGTGATGCCGAGCCCCCATGTGGGAGTAGACGATCAGAGAAGGGACACTTGCTGAGTGTAGAATCCAGCTTTAATGAATCCTTATTGCCTCTTATCTCATACTACATTAGGCACAAGCGCCTTTCTTACGTATATTCACATCGAGAATGTTCAGTGATCTGTCTCTCTAATCAGAATGAGGAATACCTCCCTCTGCCGCTAGGAGTCGCCACAAGGGGTTCTCTAGTGGTGCGCCCCCTATCTCCACATATAGGACATTGAAAACAAATATTTTATTTTACATTCGGATAGAATAATGTTTGCCATTAATTAATTTTTACAATCTGCAACAATTTTTACTATTAATTAATTTCGAGGTTTTGTTGTACGAAAAGGGATATCGTCTAAATGTTTTCCTTCGTTCTCTATACACTTGTGAAGTCTCTCCCGGAAATTCAGCATAACCTTTTCCACCATTGCTGGAGGAATTGCTGCAATTTCGAATCGAACCTGTTTCTCTAAAATTAGCAACCCATAAGAATATTGTCTTTCTGTCGGGTATTCTTCCATGCCTGCTTACTCCAAAGTGCCTACGAAATAATCGTTGCGTTTCAATGATGGAATCCGCATTTTAAAAATAAGTTTCGACATCGAACGCACGATGCTCACTAGTCCAAGACATACTGTCAGTTGAAATAGCGTAATTAGGGAAATATAACATCGCTACTTCGAACATACCTTCTACACTAGCGCCACCGCAGCGACAGCGGCAAATTAGGTAGATCTTTATGCCCCACCCTGTATTATAGGTAGGTAAAGTAAACAACTTTTAAACTTATCTTTTTCTTTGTGTGCCGCCAAATTTTGAAATCGTTAAACGTGTGCCGCGACAAAAAAAAAGGTTGAGAATCACTGCTCTCTTTTATGAATATATCACAGTCAGTTTTGGCACCCAGTCATCTCTACTTGGCTACTTTTGGAAAATGAAAACCTCTGATATTTTACCTGTTGTGCCTGAAATTACATGGATAGTTTATTTCAACAAAGAAGAACCTGCAAAGTTTGTAGGTAAAAACTTAATTTAAATATTAATGAAAACGGTTATATTAATGAACTATTAAACGGTCTTCAAATCCGGAGGGTATATCCACTGCAGGTGAGCAATTGCCGGTGGCTCTCATCTTCTGACGATAGTTGGCGACTTTGCCACCGGCAGTTTTCTTGCTGGCTTTATACCACTCGCGGATTTGTTTTACAGACCGTTTTGTTGTGATATTTAAGGAAGCATTAAAAGCTTCCGTGACAGCGACCAATGCCGCGTTCTTCTGGCAAAACGAAGTTTTGCTGTTTTCTTTGCATTCGATGATGCTAATCCGTTGTTGGATTAACTCCAACAACAGATTTTTTTTTTGTACGGAGTGTACAGGGCTCGGTTTTTGTTTTTTTTTTGCAAAAGTGAATCCATTTTTTAATTTTTTCAAATCACTTATTAAAACACAAGAATACAAGATGACAACAGACTATAAGATAAACACAAGACCAAAGCATTCTGGGAACGGAAATCACATGACACTTCTAGACCAATAGCAAGCTGTCCTTCAACTCTGAGTTGATAAACTTCGGGTCTATAAGCTCCGCATTGAAAAATCCTGAAGACTGCCGTTTTTTTATCCCCGGGTCAAGGCTCTCGACCCAGAGCTTATGAACTCAGAGTTATAGTAGCATGGTTGAGATTTCGGGAAACTACGGCCGTAAGTCCAGCCCACACGCGCACATACAGTGGGTAAAAAAAGTCTCCTTACGGAAGTCAAAGTTACAAATAAATTAGCATAGTTTCTAATCTTTTGCTTCATATCTTCAGTGACTATTGAAATATGTTTAATTTGATTCTTTAAAATTAGTTTATAATCAATGTTTGTTTTTACAATACGCAGCAAGTATTTAAATTGAAATATTTAGGAGATATTGCTAAGTGCCATGCAAAAAAAGTTTCCTTGCGCCATATGAAAATTAACTCTGACATCTACCACAACAGACTTGCAATAAATTTTCAGAACAGAAGTGTACGCAAGTGTCATGAAGACAAGATAGCAACAATTGTTTAATTTTAGCTTGTAGCTGATTGTCTTAAAATGGAGTTCCCAAATCTATTTGTGAGTTGGCGATTCAGTTATGAAATGATGGATTATCTATGAAAAATTGACTAAATATTTAATGTATTGAAGTCTATAGTGCAATATATTATTGAAAGACACCGATGAGCTTCAAACTTTTGAGGATAGAGATCGATCCGGAAAATCTTCGAAGCTAAAACGCTTGTATAAAAGAAATATCGTATAGTAAGGTTCAAGATAGTCCGCGAATAAGTGCACCCTAAGTCGCACATGGCTTAAAAATTGATAGAAACATTGAAGTGACATCTCAAACGGTGAGAAATATTATTAAAAAAGCGGGTCTGAATGGACTTGCAGCCAGTGAGAAGCCTTATATAAGTACCTGTAACAGAAAAAGCGCATCAACTTTGCAAAGTCCTTTTTAGTGATGAATTAAAATTAAATATCCAAGGTTCATATAATCGAGTTATGGTCAGGAGAAAACAAAATTAACAAAGGTTAACTTATAATTTATGTGGAACTGTCAAACACGTGAAAGGGGCGTTATGGTTTGGGGGTGTATGAGAGCAGATGCTGTCGATAATTTAAGTAGAAGGAAATAAGCATAGATATGTGTATCTTGAAATTCCAACGTAAAATGTCTTAATCAGTGCACATAAATTGTCAATTGGGATTTGTCTTCAATGTTTTTATCAAATCTTAAGCCATGTTCGACTTGAGATGCACTTATTCGCGGATTATTTTGAACCTTACAATAGGATATTTATTTTATGCAAGCTTTTTAGCTTTGAAGATCTTCCGGATCAAACTCTATCCTCAAAGGTTTGAAAATCACGGTGTCTTTCAATAATATATAGTACTATAGACTTCAATATATTAAAGATTTCGACAATTTTTTTCATAGATAATGCAACATTTCATAATTGAATCACCAACTCACGAATAGGTTTAGGTTGGTTGGTTGTTTTCAGATTATCTGGCGCCGTCAGCAACACGAGGGGCCGACCAAACGGTATAGTGGTTTGCGTGCTAGCTTCTAGACCGCGAGGTTGCGGGTTCGAGTCCCGTGTTGGCATGGGTGTTTGTAAATGTATGTTGCTTGTCTAATGACGAATGTTTCGGCGTATTATAGCCCTCGTGTTGCTGACGGCGCCAGATAATCTGAATACAACCAACCAGCAACACGAGGGCGCGCCAAAACGTTCGTCATTAGACAAGCCAACATACATTTACAAACACCCATGCCTAACACAGGACTCGAACCCGCAACCTCGCGGTCTAGAAGCTAGCACGCTAACCACTATACCGTTTGGTCGGCCGAATAGGTTTAGGAACTCCATTTTAAGACAATCAGTAACAAGCTAAAATTAAACAATTGCTTTTATACTGTCTTCATGACACTTGCGTACATTTCAGTTTTGAAAATTTACTGCAAGTCTGTTGTGGTAGACGTCAGAATTAATTTTCATACGGCGTACGGAAACTTTTTTTGCATGGCACTTAGCAACATCTCCTAAATATTTCCATTTAAATACTTCCTGCGTTTTGTAAAAACAGACATTGATTATAAACTTATTTTAAAGAATCAAATTAAACATATTTCAGTAATTACTGAAGATGTGAAGCAAAGGATTAGAAATTATGCACATTTATTTGTAACTTTGGCTACCGTACGGAGACTTTTTTTACCCACTGTATATCAATGAAACAAAATACTAGGAATGAGCAATGGTTTAAGGATAACAGAAAAACTTATAAGCAATCACAATTTAATGTAGGCCGACCAAATGGTATAGTGGTTAGCGTGCTAGCTTCTAGACCGCGAGGTTGCGGGTTCGAGTCCCGTGTTTGGCATCGGTGTTTGTAAATGTATGTTGGCTTGTCTAATGACGAATGTTTCGGAGCATTATAGCCTTCGTGTTGCTAACGGCGCCAGATAATCTGAATACAACCAACCAACCACAATTTAATGTTAACTTCAAATAAAAAGCATTATTTTGCGTGTAAGGGTATTTAAATTTAAAAATAACCCCAAAAATAACCCCACGTGCATCTTCTGCTGGCAGAAGATGTTCCCACATGCAATTCCTGTGGAATTATTTTTTCTGTTTTACACATTTTAAGTGAATGTCCTGTTTTTAACAACATCAGACTTCGATATTTTAATGCGAATCATCCATCATTGCCAACAATTTTATCATTACCACCTCATCGAAATCTTTATGCATTTTTAAAAGATGTTGGTTTTTATAGTCTTCTATAAAATTTTAATCATTTAACGATGTTTATTGCTCAATTGTTTTTATCTTAGTATTGAATAAACTTAATTTTTAGAAAATTACTCCTGTTTGGCGCAGAGTGGCCCTAGTGAAGCCCTTGTGCCGTAAAATCCCAACCAACCTTCCTTCATCGAATCCTTTAATGGCACAGTTTATAGAACGCTTTCTTCTAAGGATATTATCCATGTCTTGTTGTTCTACCCCTAAAAAATGATGCTGTGCGCTACCTCTGTTTTGATGGAAATTTCGCCCTCTGTTTTGCCTATAATTTCCTCAGAAATGTTGATTTTGGTACCTAGAATACCTATTCTGAGCTACGTTTCCCTTAAAACTACCTCGTTGTCCAGAGAAGCTAGCCCTTTTGTTCTGAGTGTTCGGGAACTGCTAGTCGTGTCTATTCTGGTGAGGTATATTAATCATTTTTTTAAAAACCTCACATTCCGTTGAGAAATGGTCTCCTGACACTCCACAGCCGACCAAACGGTATAGTGGTTAGCGTGCTAGCTTCTAGACCGCGAGGTTGCGGGTTCGAGTCCCGTGTTAGGCATGGGTGTTTGTAAATGTATGTTGGCTTGTCTAATGACGAAAGTTTCGGCGCATTATAGCCCTCGTGTTGCTGACGGCGCCAGATAATCTGAAAACAACCAACCTGACACTCCACACAAATAACATTGCATCATTTTGATTGTTGGTCATTTGATTAACTTGTTGTGCTTGCTGCCCCTCTAATTGTGTGTACGAATTTTCTAATTTTAACGAATTAATTTTTCATTTAGCAACATTGTCAATGGCCATTTGGGAGTTCTTTGCTATTTCGATAGCTTGTTGGAAAGATTTAGGATTCATTTTAAATACGTTCCTTTGTATTTCGAGTAGAAGCAAGCCCACGAATTTTGATAATCTGAGCTTATCTATTACCTCTCTCGTATCCTGTGAAATTTCTGTTTGAGAGGTGCCCAAATATTTGTTAGATGCTACGATGAGTCTATGCGCAAACATTTTGATTGATTCGTTTTGTTTCATCTGGCAATTGGAAAAATCCAATTGACATTGTCCTACATCTAATTCATCTCTGAAGAAATCCATAATTTAGTCTCTAACCAAGTAGTAACTTTACGAGTTCATCGGTTCCCTGTCTGACATGAGGTATCGAAGCGCGTTGCCTTTTAATTTAGATTTTAATATCGTAAATTAGTTAATATTGGAGTCTTTCCACTTTGCAAGTAACGCTACCTCGTCGAATTGCCTGAAGAAAAATTTAGTTTTATCTTTACTGCCTTCAAAATTTACAGTTAATAAAGCCAAACCATTTATTTTGCTTGCGCTTCCCATTTCAATATTTTCCGGTGCCATTTTTGTATGATTTAGACTACCGACCAAATTCTGTTTACGTATCTCAGTTCTGACTAATAGGCTTGGGCGATGCATCGATACATCGTCAAAAACCGGTGTGAAATCAACATCGTCAAACCGGTGTCATTATTTTCTCAAAACCGATACATCACGATCTCTTTTGACGATGCTTGCCTAGCACTACAAGGACGAAATCCGAGCCACGATTCATGCGCGGTGTTCCTAAGATACTATAAAAACGTATTGATACCGTCGACACCGCGCCGTTTGAAACGAGTTCCATTTGCTTTTGCGCGATACTTCATCAGCAAACTCACATCGTGATAACTCACCATCCTGCCCTGCATATGCGCGATGTTCCTAATATTGTATAGAAACATAGTGAAACTGTCGACGTCGGGCCGTTTGAGACGATTTCCAATTGCTTTTGCGCGTACCCGATACTTCATCAGAAGAAAACCGCATCGTGGTAATCGTATCCACCTTACGTATGTGCGATGAGCCCCTCAGGGGCTTGCATCTTGCGAGTACTGGCTTGGCGAACCCAAGGTACCCTAGCTGGGCCTAGTATTTTTCCTTTTCTATCCTCATTGTGATGGCCCTAACTAGTGAACAGCATTCAGTTTTTTGTATGCAATTACTTTTTCCCATTCAACATGATTTTGGTTTTTTAACTTTTTGTTACAATATCTTCTTTTGATTAAATCCCATATTTTTTTCACTTGACTTATATTTTCTTTTATTTAATATTGTCAGATTTCTTGACTGACCTGCATGTTTGCCGTGTGCGGGAGACCCGTAAGGGCGGAAAATGGGATCCTGAAAATTTTAAGCGACGCATGAAAGAAAAGTTAAAGAGTTTTGACAAATAAAGTCAGTGCAAAAAAAACCCCTATCCAATCTTATCAGTGCATATGACTCATTTATTTAATAATATTTGTAAAGGTATTTCAAGCACTAGTATTTTTGTAAAATTGATAGATTTTTTTTTAGAAAAAAAGCAGGATTTTCTGAGATTTGTGAAAAAGTAAACAAAAAGGAAATCCTATCAAAAGAATGAAGAATCACTACCCGGCAAGCAGAACAAATTTGTAAAAAAATGTAGTACATACCAGAGACAACGGTTGAGGGTAAATATCCGGTACGACTTCAATTTCACCAGCTGTGGGGAAAAATACTTGCGTTAATTTTTATAAGTATTATACATGTTTAAAAAAAGCAACGATACAAATATACACTTCTTTTCCCAGCACTTTTCTTTTATAACACCAATATACACAATCCAAAAAAGCTTTTAAGTACCGCTGCTCTTTCTAAGTCACCAAAAAGTATGGCTGAGTTAAAACAGAATAATTTTTTTGTGGAATAATAATACAAGAAATAATGGTATGCTACTTCTTATCTTATACTTCAAGAAGATTTGTATTTAAAATGAATCACCAAACGTCTTGTCAAACAATGAAAGAGACTTTGATCGCATTGTTATCTTGCTAATTTATTTTTGAAATAAAATACTAGAGAAAAGGAGCAGTTTATGAATCATACATTCTCAATCTTATGCACAGTAACTAAGATTTGAGCGAATGAAATATTTTGCTAAACACTTATGTCTGCATGTGGTAAAAATGTTTTGCAATGTTACGGAAAGCAAGAATGGTCGGGCTTTTACCCAAAAGTAAAGTGTTTTATTGAATCTTAAGTAAAACTTAAGGTCGCACCTTTATGTAATATTGATCAATAGTTTCATTAAACAATTTTGCATTGTACATTAGATTTTATTGCATCTTTCTGAGCAGACTAATGACTATTAGATATTCTAAAAGAGTCTAAGATTCTAAAGAAATTCACAATATGAAATATATTATAGAAAATACTTACAATTTTCAGCAACCAGAATTTCTGACGGCAACGTGTCGCTGTCATAGGGCGTCGTCAAAGGCATTGTCAAAATTTGAATGTCTATTAAACGGTCTTCAAATCCGGAGGGTATATCCACTGCAGATGAGCAATTGCCGGTGGCTCTCATCTTCTGACGATAGTTGGCGACTTTACCACCGGCAGTTTTCTTACTGGCTTTATACCACTCGCGGATTTGTTTCACAGACCGTTTTGTCGTAATATTTAAAGAAGTATTAAAATCTTCCGTGACAGCGACAAATGCCGCGTTCTTCTGGGAAAAAAAAGTCTTGTTCGTTTCTTTACACTCGATTATGCTAATCCGTTGTTGAATCAACTCCAACAACAGATTCTTTTCGTACGGAGTGTACAGGGCTCGTTGGTTTTTTTTTTTTTGCCAAAGTGGAATCCATTTTCAATCAAACTACGTGAAACACAAGATGACAACAAACTACAAGATAAACACAAGACCAAAGCATTCTGGGAACGGAAATCACATGACACTTCTAGACCAATAGCAAGCTGTCCTTCAACTCTGAGTTCATAAGCTTCGAGTCGAATAGCTCCGCATTGAAAATCCCGAAGACTACCGTTTTTTTAACCCCGGGTCAAGGCTTTCGACCCAGAGCTTATGAACTCAGGGTTATAGTAGCGAGGTTGAGATTTCGGGAAACTACGGCCGTTAGTGTTGCTTACTGCTTTAGGGTAAGAACCGTGATATTCATGGGACGACCTCGTTGTACATTACCCCCTAGTAAGCGCCGTGCCTGGGGAAATTCTAGTCGACCGGTGGCTGCTACCCATGTTGAACCCGATAGTGGGTGGGGATCTACTGTGAGCGTTTAAGGATTTTTTTTAATGGATTTTTCTCTCTACGAGCTATAGTGGAGGCCTAATTCCACTACACACTAATGAACCATTGACTAAAGAAAACAATAAAAGATCAAAGAAACGTGTTACTAACCTATCGTAATCGAAAAGAAACCTTGCACTGATATATTGCCGAAATTTCTTATTGTCACTTCACCTGAACATTCTCTGGGAAAGTTGTCACCTTTTCTTATTCAGAAAGGCTTTCAAGGAATTGGTGGGGAACTACAGTCTATGAAAAAACTAAAGTCCGCCGATTTTTTGATTGAGACTACCAATGACTTTCAATCTAACTGCTTCTTGTCAGCTACACAGCTTGTTTCCATTAACATCTCAGTGTCCCCTCATAAGACTTTGAACTCGAGCAGAGTCGTTATATCTGAAACTGACCTGGAAAAAGTTGAAGAAACAGAAATCCTTGAGGGACTTTCCGACCAAGGAGTTACTAATGTTAAAAAGATTACAATTAAAAAAGGAGCTGATATTGTATCATCAAAACACACAATACTTACCTTCAATAGTCCTTATCTTCCCTCTCATGTCTATGCTGGATATCTTAGATGATCAGTCCTTCCTAACATTCCCAGCCCTATGCGCTGTTTCAAATATCAAAGTTTTGGTCATACTACCACTGCCTGCCGAGGAACGGATATTTGCGCAAATTGTGCTAGCTCAGTAGTAAGGAATTGACAGTTCTGTTCCATGAGGAGGGACCGAGAGACGACATTGAAATGACCTTGATGACGTAATAGCAATAGTAAATAGCAAGTTTACCCGATCACCATAGATCTCTTTAATGTAGTTGTAATGAAATTTGTACATTATGAGTTTACTTAATTCAAGAATCACAAACCCTGCGTAAATTGGCTTGTTGAAGATAATTTTATTCTTCAACCTTTGTACAGCTACAAGTTCATGTTGAAATATCTTGAACGATTTAAATGTTGGTGCTCCAACTAATTTTTCAGCACGTTTCTTATCATTGACACGTTGGAGATCAATATGACCCCTCACATTTTCCATTGTCTTACCGTATACAGAATTGTTCATTAATTTAAAAAAGTTTTTTTCAAATGTACTTTTTCAACCAAGGCTTCTGACTAAACTTCAAAATTTTGTGAACCTTCACCACTTTCAACCCCAGTAATAGATAAAATTGTAAGTTTCTATGATAAATTATGTAATTTTTCTTATTTCTAAGATTTGGAACAAGTTTGAGAGAGGGTGTGAAATTACCTTGTTAACATATAGGTCGTGATATTCACCTAAATTGCGAATGTGAAAAGCATTCCAGACCTTCTGAGCATGATCATAATCAGCAGATGAAATATCCTCCCCAGTTAAATCGTTGTGGAAAGCTTCAGGAGGCGGAAGAAATGTTTCTTCAAATTTATCAAATGATGATATGTAGTTATACGGATAGACTCCCTTGCGCAGTAATAAATGGAGATGAGTATGTGGCATATTTTCTTTTAGAATGTGAAAGTCATCTTCATTTAAATTTTCTACAAGTTTTTGCAATGAAGTTGGGAGAAACTGTAAGCTGTCGATAAATTGTAATGCTACCCTTAAACCTAAATGCTCTTTTTGAAGACTGAAGGAAATGTAGTTTTCTATATTGTTTGCTATGACGGAAAATTGGTGATCTTTCACTTCCCCAAGTTTCTGTATAATATGATGTGCATCATACTTCTTGAGGTTATGAAATACCACTGGGATCTTTTTCGAAAGCTTAAATTAGATATTACACTTACTGTGTGAGCACCACGAAACATGCCAGCTAAATGGCAGTGATCGTGGACACGAGAATCTTCTAGAGGTTTTTCACAAATAGTACAATTGACTGCATTTCTAAATTTTTTATAATCAGCAGTTGTCATTTTCATAGGAGCATTTACTCTAAGTCTTCTAGCTAAGTCCTCCTTTTCTTGAATAAGTGCTTTTAGAAAATGAGACACTGCATCCTGACCTCTGTACACTTGAATTGGTTTAACACTTTCGCCTCTTTCATTAATAACAATATATGCATAACCGCAGGCATCATGTCTAGAAATCTTCTCTGTGTACGAGCTAACTTCATTAGGTTGGCATGTGGATATGGGAGTTATTATGGCTTCTAAATCAGCGTAAATGATGAAGGGTACAGGGTGCTGGTAATGAATGTTCTTAAAATGTAATATCTTATCCTTTTCAGATGGCATTTCAACTCGTTGTATTACATGCTCTTTACAGTAGGGCAAATGTGCTGATAGCAAGCGAGCTGCACTGAAGCGATGAAGACATCTATAACAATAAAACAAAGCACCATCATGCTCTGTTACATGTCCTAACAATCTGCTCATATTTCGTATTAGGCAATAATGCCTCTGATCGTTATTACTGATGAGGAGGAGATTAAGGCAATCTTCATCATCACACTTTGAAATGTAAAGCGGAAAAACTTCTTCTTCAAAGCCAAATACATTAATCCTAACATTATTTAGGTCTTTTATTTTATGAATTTTTGAAATGGGTACTGGACAGTCCACATTTCCCAACTTAATATCACCTTCATGGAGTAGATAGTGATTCACGCGATTAGCATGATTTAAACGATCAATTTTTAACTTGTGGACTAAAAGGCACCAAACAAGACATTTATCATCATTATTTTCTATATTAAGTACAGCTTTTTTAGCTGCAATTTTTGGAGGAAGGGGGACATAGGTGGAGGCTGCTAGTGGATGATACTTTGCAGTGCGAACTTCAAGATGTCGAAGTTCTTCCAACTCCCATCGAGATCCATTCTGTAAAAAGTCCTCAAAGGAGGCTAAAACTTTGACAATAGCACTCCCAATGTGCTCATCATTTATTTCAGTATTTAGTTCAATAGTACATCTTGATCGAAAATGTCCCGTCATAAACTCCCTCTCGCCATCTGCCCCGTCCCTACTGAGAAGCAATTCTGTAGTTATATACCATTTTATCGCCCGTTTGCTTTCAATTTCTGCTATGAGGAAATCTCTCATTTCACCTCTTGATGCATTTAAAAAAGATAGTAAATCATCTTTAGGGTTAGAGGGTGAAATAGTATAAACTGAAAAGACATCAAGCGCCTCTCGTGAGACCCTTTGACGCTTGTTCGGCTGAGGTATGGTTTGAGATTTCCTCTTAATGGGTTTAGGGTGTTTAATCTTCATATGATTATTTAAATTCTGTTTTGTATTGAAGAACTCGCCACAATCAGAACAGGGAAACCTCATACTATGTGTAAGTAAATGTCGCTGCATGAAATCTTTCCTTTGAAATTGTTGACCGCATTCAGGACAATCAAACGTGGGTGGATTTTCCATATGACCTCCCAGATGTCGGGAAAGATTTGAATTAGTGGTAAATGTCTTACTGCATACACCACAGGTAAAGTCCTTTATTCCAGAATGTGTTTTCAAATGTCGATTTAGATGACCCTTGTGTGTAAAACGTTTCGAGCAGATGGTGCAAACCTATTGTAAAATTAAACACACTTTAAGTAAAAAAATTTCATTCTAAATATATTTCACATTTTTTTCTTTTTTAAACGTCGCTTACACGATGGTTTTAAAAGGATCATTCTTTTAAGTGAATAGGATAATTTCTATAAAGTAATACAATATTTTTTTTATATATAAAATTAAAGCTTGATATATGAAATGAATCTGATTCATCAAAAGTATTTAATCCATACACAAAACTATTGTGGGCCGACCAAACGGTATAGTGGTTAGCGTGCTAGCTTCTAGAACGTGAGGTTGCGGGTTCGAGTCCCGTGTTAGGCATGGGTGTTTGTAAATGTATGTTGGCTTGTCTAATGACGAAAGTTTCGGCGCATTATAGCCCTCGTGTTACTGACGGCGCCAGATAATCTGAAAACAACCAACCAACCAAAACTATTGTGGACTTTATGCAGTACACACTCCCCAATGTCCAGCAAATCTGGATGAAATTTTATAATTTTTTTTTTAAAGCTTTTATCACATTAGGTCCATCAGAAAATACATTTAAAAGTTTACCCTTGGGTAAACATTGTAAAGAGTTTTCAACACATGAAACAATGTTATCTGCGGTAGCACTTCCTATTTGGCAGGTTTCCCAATGGCGGATAACAATTTCATCTTTTTTTTCCACAAAAATATCGTATCAGAATGTCCAACTGTTGCACTCTCATCTCTGGTACAGGAGTTTCATCAATTTGAATGCAATAATGGCATTGATTTTTGTAAATTTCTTTAGTGAGTTTCTCTTTAAAAAAGGGCCGACCAAACGGTATAGTGGTTAGCGTGCTGGCTTCTAGACCGCGAGGTTGCGGGTTCGAGTCCCGTGTAGGCATGGGTGTTTGTAAATGTATGTTGGTTTGTTAAATGACGAAATGTTTCGGCGCATTATAGCCCTCGTGTTGCTGACGGCGCCAGATAATCTGAATACAACCAACCAATCTTTAAAAAAGGCCCAAGTCCCTCAGAAATCACATATGATAATTTGGAACTTTTACACTTAAAATCTTTTGCTATCTTCAAACATTGAAGGAAATAGCAATGTAACACTATCCATCCGCATAAGTATACGGCAAGTTATGTACAGCTACGGAAGTGCAAAATAAAATCTCAGCTCTCGTAACTTAATCTGCATAAGAATTAGTAGTTAAATTGAAACTATCTCCAATATGTTGTTGGGATTTCTTAATACGACCATTAATATCACGAACTTTCAAACAGCTATCGATGTGACTTTTATTACTGGCATGTCTTTTAACTGCTGTTACTCCATGATGAGAACAGATGATAGTTTTAGAGCAGACAAAACAAACAGCCTCTTCTGCTTTGAAGCCAGCTTTGCACCAGGTAGATATTAAATAACCATTACAGTCTCTTTCATTTAGAACACCTGGATTAAACTGTGACGATCTACCTAAAATAAAGAAAAGAATTTTTGTACCTGTTTATTTCAAATAAGTCATTTTAAAAAAATAATCTGAATTTGAGAAATGGAAACTAGATTGAAAAAATCTAAAGACGAAAAATATTTTGGATCGATGTATTAACAAAATGTCACTGAAATTGGCTTTATTTTACTAACTATTTAAATAAATAAGCTTTGATATTAATGTACAGGAAGTCTGGTTAGGTCAAATGAAAACTAATAATTTAGAGCAGAAGTTGAACTATAGTAGACTTCCGATTTGACAAATTTCTGAATTTTAGAAATGCTTTTTTTTTCTGGAAAAAGAAAAAAATTAGCCACCTCTGGTCATAAGCTCTTTCTATGACAGGGTTCCCACGGTCATTGAAAGTCATTAAAAGTGCTTAATATTTTTTAACCTATTTTCAAGGCCTTGAAAGTACTTGAAAATGCTTAGAGGTGCTTGAAAGTCCTTGAAAATGCTTAGAGGTCCTTAAAAGTCCTTAATTTTTGTGTATGTTGTCCAACTGCAAAATTTATAAAAATACAACTCAGACTTGCTATCCTCGCGTGACCGCCACTTATCCGCACTGTATCGAAATTTTCTGACATATTTGTATTACGCATGCCCCAACTTGTAACTGTTTTAGTAGAATATACTTTATAAAAAATTTATATAGAGACATGATGCTCGAAAACAAATTTTCAAAAGGTCCTTAAAAACATTAATTAGGTCCTTAAAAGTCATTGATTTTCATTCTGTAATTTGAGTGGGAACCTTGTATGACCAACAGGGTTGCTTGTCCGGTGTCAGCCTTGTCATATGTCAAGCAACTAATAGCACATTGGGTATTTTGGAGGGTAGTTAGAAAATAAGGGGATTTGCAGGGTTTAAAAAAAAAAACGGTGCTATATTTTTTTTTTTTTTACTGGGGGAGAGGAGGAGGGATTATTCTTTCGGATAGTATGATAATGTGAGAGCATGGATAAAATAGACTAGGATCATCACAACACCAGCAGGCGACGTTCCTTTCACTGGAGGCGCTCCCCATTCTGCCCGGAACACATTCCCCACTTTTGCCCGGAAGATCTCTCTCAAACTCCAAACAAATAATTAGGTCGATTGACGAGCTATCTAATGTAACTGAAACGGTTATCATACAATTCAAAAAGAGAGAAAAGGCACTGGGGTTAGGGGGATTACTTTGGGTCAGTTTGACTTTCACTTTTGGCCTCCAGTCCCTTGACAACTCGTATATCCTCAAGGCGTATTTCTTTTCTTTAGCAGTACAAAGTATTAGTGTGTTCGGACTTTCATCTGTTCCCCCCTGCTGTGACGAGAGTCGTAAAAATCACCCTACGCTGTGAAGAGAGTCCTCTGTCGCAATTGTAGTGTGCCACTAATGGTCCTCCAATCGAAATTCCAAGGTCCAGTCGCCGACCAAACGGTATAGTGGTTAGCGTGCTGGCTTCTAGACCGCGAGGTTGCGGGTTCGAGTCCCGTGTTAGGCATGGGTGTTTGTAAATGTATGTTGGTTTGTCAAATGACGAAATGTTTCGGCGCATTATAGCCCTCGTGTTGCTGACGGCGCCAGATAATCTGAATACAACCAACCAACCAAGGTCCAGTCAAGAAAGGTAGGTAGTGAAGGGTTGGTTGGTTGTTTTCAGATTATCTGGCGCCGTCAGCAACACAAGGGCTATAATGCGCCGAAACATTCGTCATTAGACAAGCCAACATACATTTACAAACACCCATGCTTAACACGGGACTCGAACCTGCAACCTCGTGGTCTAGAAGCTAGCACGCTAACCACTATACCGTTTGGTCGGCACTGATGTGAAGAAAACACCTATATCAAACATATATAGTTTTACAAAAAGTACTTCTAAATAAGCTGTGTGAAGTACTCGCGTCGCACTAGTGGTCTATTTTACTTTATTATTATAACTTTTAAAGTTAAATATATATTATAATTTCGGATGTCATTTTCTATTAAACATACTACAGTGAAACCCCGAGAGCGGGAAAACTTAAAATCGAGGTAATTTTAAAAATATCTGCAAACTAGCTGAATAGCCGAATTTTACAACCTATTACCGCCAATAACTCCTATACCGAATTTGCACATAGTCAATTCGTTCGGGAGTTTTATGCTGATCACGTACACAAAGACAATACATTTTTTTTTTTTTTTTTCTAGATCACTTTTTGAAGTCAGGATGTTCCAATCAAAACGTGGAGAATTGTAAAAAAGTCGAGAATATTTGTCTGGCCGAAAACAATACTTATGTTGACGTATGGGTGATTCAAAGTAAAAAAACACACAAAACGGAAAATTGTAAGAAAGAAAAACGTACCATCTGGGAGTCCTTTTTTGAAAAGAAACAATACTTAGAATTGTATGTATAAACAACGTTTATGACACTCCAAAATATGTCCACTAAATGAGAAGACTTTTAGTAGTGCTTGAATATCTTTTATTTTTACCTTCAACACATTTATAGTTACGGCAACAAAACACACAGACTGGTACCTGGGGAAGATGGGGAAATACACGAGCACAATTAAATAAGAACAATACCGCTCACCGTGGCAGCCGGATATTAAGACGTCGGTCAGGAGAGAGCATCATAAAGTGCCACATGGGCAGCCGCAAGCATGGCACCGCTACATCAGGTACTGCAGCGTGGTAAACATAACTGCACTTAAAATAGACGAGACTAACACTAAGGTAAATTAACTAGCGCGAAACTATACGAAACCCTTCGAAACTGAGGATCAGACTGACTGACTGACTGACTGATTTGGGGTTCTTGGAGTTCCGACGGCCGGAACGGCCGTGCAACCTCCAGGATAAATAATTAAAATAACATAGCTACTAATAAGAAACATAACAAATTAAGGGAGAAAATTGAATGGGAAACAAAAATTAAACCAGAAAGTCGAACGAAACATCCAGACTATTCAAAGCAACCAACAGCAGTTGGGGAAGCGGAGCTAAAATCGTCTTAGAATTTAGGAAGCAAAGATGGTGGGCTGAGAAAATTTAATTTAACAGCTTCAAAATGGTACCCGGTGTTACTGGAAGAGTTAACCATCTGTGGTTGACTGGTGATAGTGGATTTATCCATCGTAGTTTTATCAACCTGCATGAAGATTGGGGTGTCAGGGATGCTAACATCAGTGTTAGTTCCCTGACTTTTAACAATAATGGGTCCAGAAATACAAGAAGATTGTGAGGCGGCACTGGCATATGTGCGCTTGGGGTTGGATTTTAAATTTAAAGTGATAGGTCTTGGGATGAAAATTGGCTTCGTGGCGGGGGTCGCCTTCTTGACCCCGGAACCACTAGGCCGACGTTTACTAATTAAGTCAGTATAAAATGAGCATGAGTGAGCAGAAGAAGGATGATTTCCTTTACAGTTGATGCACCGTCGCACACCGCTCTTATTAGGACAATCCTGGGATGCTGTCCCCTCAGGGGGTTTACTTTCTCAAAGTAAATACGGGCTTCACAACCCCGGGGCGCCCCAGTGATCTATCCCTCCTTCTGTTTTACCTTCTTTTTTGGGTTCTGTATTTATTGTTTGGCTTCTCTTCCTTCCCTCGTTGTGGTTACCTCATCTGAGGTGAGGGCTCCCCTTGAGAAGCTTTGCGCCGCTCTGTTGCTATCAGCTTCTCTTGGGGATTATATCACCCACGTGTTTGCCGTGCGTGGAGACCCGTGTCCCTGGAAAGGGGGATCCTGGTAGTTGAGGGACGACATACTGTCCCAATACACTACTTTGGCCCTTGCTTCAGATAAACGGGAGGTGTACATTGGTCCCATGTGCATCAATCGGCTGGTCGTCCGACTACGTCGGCGGCTTGGGATCAAGCGACCGGCTCGTCTACTGGGAATCTCGTTAAGGGTGGAGACATCTACAGGGACGAGCCGGTCGCGTATAGACACTAGATAGCCTGATAGTGTTATGCCGTGCGTGACGGTTCAGTTACTATTTTTTTCTTTTCTTGGTTTTTGTTGCTTGCCGGTGTGCACTATCCCTGATATCGAGGACTCCATGGTGGGTGGGATTCTAGTGTCCGAATTTCTGTTTCTTTATTTTAATGGCGTCTATTCTTCCTTTGTGCCCCACGGGAGGCCAAATTCCCCAACCAAGTCAATCATCTTCTGTTAAAAGAGCAATCGAATCCATTGAAAACCCGAATACTAAAAAACAACATCCAATCTATAATGAACCTGCATTCTTAATAATTCAATCTGTCTCTGGTGAACTTTCTAAAATGTCTCCTTTCTTCATACAAAAAGGGATAAAGGGAATCTGCGGCGGGGAGCCCAAAACAATAAAAAAACTACGATCAGGAGACTTCCTGATCGAAACAAAAAATGCTCAACAGTCTCGCACTTTACTTTCAGCCAAAACAATAGGTACCATTGCTATAACTGCCACACCACATAAAGGTCTTAATTCATCGCAAGGCGTTATATCAGAACCAGATCTCCTACAAATTGAAAAAGAAGAACTAATTGAAGAACTATCATCTCAAGGTGTCATTGACGCCAGGAGAATAACTATAAAGCGAGACAATACAATAATTCAAACTAAACATATAATACTTACATTTAACTCCCCTAAACTACCTGACAGAATAATAGCCGGTTACTTACATTGCCCCGTTCGCCCCTTTATCCCAAATCCTCTACGATGTTTCAAATGTCAGAAATTTGGGCACTCGAAGAACACTTGTAGAAGCAAGGTGGACATTTGCGCAGTTTGTGGAAGCTCTGAACATCCCAGTGATGATTGCCGAGCTGAACCCGACTGTGTCAATTGTCCTGGAAAACATCCATCGTTTTCCAGAGAGTGTCCCAAATGGGTAGAGGAAAAAGCCATACAAGAAATAAAAGTAAAAAATAATATAGCTTACCCTGAAGCCCGAAAAATCCACGAAAGCTCTAAACCACCCACCACCAGTTATTCTGAAGCTATAAAAAAAAGTCAACCTAAATCTGTAACTACCCAAACTGACATTTCTCTTCCTCCTGGCATTCTCTCATCTGAAGAATTCAATAAATATATTACATCCTCTCGCCCAAATACCAGCAGTGCTCCTATTTCTAAAAAACCCAACCAACCCACAAAGAAAACTAACACAAAAACACAAACTCAAAACAAGCCACCAGGGGCAAATAAACCCCATTTAAAACCCGGACAACACCTAAAACATAAAATACAAAAGAAAATATCTCAAATAGAAACAAAAAAAGTAAAAACTATAAGGAGACGGTCCTCTCCATCCTCATCAGGTGAGGAGTTCATCTCTGGTCTCTCAGAGTCCGGAGAGATGGAAATAGAGGAAGGCCTCGAGACCCCTCCTAATCTCCATCCAAGGAGGCGGTCAAATGAACGGCGAACTGATATCCATCCTGCATAAAATTCAGTCTTTTACCTTGGAATTGTCGTGGTTTCCACCACAATTCGGTCGATATTAAGCACCTCATTGATGACCACCAACCTGTCTGCTTCTGTCTACAAGAGACTCTTTTAAAACCCTTTCAAAGTTCCCTCAATAGGGGGTACAGTCCCCTTCGGAAGGACTGCACTAGCGGTGATAGAGCCAGCGGGGGAGTAGCTGTTTTTATATCTAACAGAACTCCTTTTACCCCGCTGTCGCTCACTACTAATTTGCAAGCTGTTGCAGTTAGAGCCACATTTAGACATCTTATCACCGTTTGTTGTATATATCTGCCTCCTAATGTAGCTATATTGCAAGCAGAACTTAACAGGTTGTGCGAGCAGCTTCCGTCTCCCTTTATCATCATGGGAGACTTTAATGGCCATAATCCTCTTTGGGGCAGTCCCAACAGTAATATCCGTGGTAGGCAAATAGAAAAGCTATTAAATGACAAAAACCCCCTCAGGGGGTTTACTTTCTCAAAGTAAATACGGGCTTCACAACCCCGGGGCGCCCCAGTGATCTATCCCTCCTTCTGTTTTACCTTCTTTTTTGGGTTCTGTATTTATTGTTTGGCTTCTCTTATTTCCCTCGTTGTGGTTACCTCTTCAGAGGTGAGGGCTCCCCTTGAGAAGCTTTGTGCCGCTCTGTTGCTATCAGCTTCTCTCGGGGATTATATCACCCACGTGTTTGCCGTGCGTGGAGACCCGTGTCCCTGGAAAGGGGGATCCTGGTAGTTGAGGGGCGACATACTGTCCCAATACACTACTTTGGCCCTTGCTTCAGATAAACGGGAGGTGCACATTGGTCCCGTGTGTATCAATCGGCTGGTCGTCCGACCTCGTCGGCGGCTAGGGATCAAGCGTTCGGCTCGTCTGCTGGGAATCTCGTTAAGGGTGGAGACTTCTACAGGGGCGAGTCGTTCGCGTATAGGTGCTGGACAACCCGGTAGTGTTATGCCGTGCGCAACAGTTTAGTTGTTGTTTTCTTTCTTTTTATTATTTTTGTTGCTTGCCGGTGTACACTATCCCCGATATCGCGGACTCCATGGTGGGTGGGACTCTAGTGCCCGAATAAAAAAAAACTAAACATATGGAAACTAAATCTCTTTCTTTCAGCCCGACGGGAGGCCCAAATCCCCAAAATCCAAACCAATCTACTAAACGTACAATAGAATTAGACAGTGATATAATACCAAAAAAACAAGCTTCTCAACTGAATGAGCCCACTTTCTTAGTTATTCAATCCGAATCCGGTGAATTGGGAAAAATGTCCCCTTTTTTTATACAAAAGGGCATTAAGGGTATCTGTGGAAACGAACCCCAAAGCATTAAGAAGTTAAAATCGGGTGACTTTCTTGTTCAAACTAAAGACTCCAGGCAATCTCAATATCTATTAGCAGCATCGACAATGGGAAGCATCAAAATCAATGTAACCCCTCATAAAGGACTCAATTCCAGTCAAGGCGTCATTTCGGAATCGGATCTTCAACACGTTGAAGATTCCGAAATCCTAAGGGAACTTTCTTCCCAAGGGGTTACAAATGTACGCCGAATCACCATCAAAAGGGATAACAACATACTAAAGACAAAGCACATAATACTAACGTTTAACTCCCCTAAATTACCCAGTAAAATTACAGCAGGCTACCTAAGTTGTCCTGTAAGACCGTTTATCCCTAACCCATTGCGATGCTTTAAATGTCAAAAGTTCGGGCATTCTAGGAACACATGTAGGAGTGACCACGAAGTTTGCGCAGTGTGTGGCAGCACTGAACATCAAAGCGAAGGCTGCCTAGCTATGCCCACCTGCGTAAACTGCACTGGAGATCATCCATCTTTCTCCAGAAAGTGCCCTACCTACGATAAAGAAAAGAAAATACAAGAAATAAAAACCCACAATAACATCTCGTATCCAGAAGCCCGAACCATCTTTGAAACCACAATAGAAAAATCCATGGCTAAAACAATAGCTAAAGCAATTGCCTCCAAACCAATACAAGTAAAATCAATAGCCATACAAACGGATATTCATGTACCTAACTCTCAAATGTCACCCGAACAACTGCTTAAATGTTTTTCACCGCTCGTTAAGCACAGTACCTCTTCATCTCAGACAATCCCAATTCCCGGAAATTCGAATTCTAATAAAAATCCCTCCAAAACTACTGTTAAACCTTCAAAAAACAAGAAACAATCTGAAAATAAACAAACCAATAAACCCGGAGAAGTTCTTAAGACTAAAATCCAATCAAAAATCCTGTCAAATAAACAACAAAAAATCAAACCAAGAAAAGAGAAGTCTGAATCATCGCCATCATCCACCGATGATGAAGCAGATGTCATCTCGGGTCTTGACCCAGGTGACATGGAGGTCGACCCAGGCCTCGAAACCCCTGCTCTTCTTCATCCGAGGAGCAAGTCTCTAGACCGGCGGATCGGCAATTCTTCCAAGTAACATTCAATATGTTATCTTGGAACTGCCGCGGTTTCCATCAAAATTCGGTAGATATAAAACACCTCGTAGATTTACACAAACCTGTCTGTTTCTGTTTGCAAGAGACGCTCTTGAAGCCTTTTCAGAGCTCTCTTGTTAGGGGGTACAGTCCTCTACGTAAGGATTTTGTCAGCGGCGACAGAGCTAGCGGTGGTGTTGCTATATTTATATCTAATAGCAACCCATCCACCCCGCTATCGCTCTCTACCAACTTGCAAGCTGTTGCCGCTAGAGTTACAGTGAAAAATCAATTGATAACCGTATGTTCAATATATCTCCCCCCTAATCGTAACATCCGACAATCAGAATTAAACAGGCTTTGTGACCAGCTTCCTTCCCCTATTATTTTAATGGGGGATTTCAATGGCCACAGTCCTCTTTGGGGTAGCCCAGATATGAATCAACGTGGAAGACAAGTCGAAAAAATGATAGAAGATCAAAATCTATGTCTTCTAAATAACGGGCAACATACATACTTCCACACCCCATCGAGGACGTTCCATGCCATCGACCTTGTCTTGTGTTCACCATCTCTTCTTCATCTATGGTCTTTTCATGTCGGACGGGATCCTTACCATAGTGATCATTTTCCCGTCCTACTGGAGATGTTAGGAGTCGCTGCTGTTCCCTCTGCTCGTATCCCTCGTTTTAAAATTGAATCCGCAGATTGGGAACAGTTTTCTTCCCTCATCCATTTCTCTGACGAGATGGTGGACCAGGATGACATCGATAAAGCTGTTAATTCTATCTCCCATGCCATCTTGGAAGCTGCTCGCCTCTCTATCCCGCTGACATCTACCAATCTACCGAAAATTCCAAAACCGTGGTGGAACCACGAATGTAAAGTTGCACATAAAAAGCGGAGGAAGGCTTGGGGTATTTTCCGCAGATATCCCACAGAAGCCAACCTTATCGCTTTTAAATGTGCCCGAGCAGAAGCTCGTAGAATCCGCCGGCGTAGCCAGAAGAACTCTTGGATGCTTTATGTCAGTACCATAACATCAAATACCTCTGCTAAAAGGGTCTGGAATAAAGTAAATAAAATAAAGGGCCAATACCCAAGATACTCGATTTCAATCTTGGAGACAGACCAGGGAACTGTTTCAGACCCTAAAGGTATTGCTGACACTCTGGCTGACTCTTTCGCTAAAATATCCAGCAACTCGAATTACAAAGAGCCGTTCGCCTCTATCAAACGCAAAGCTGAGAAAACTAAGCTAAATTTTACATCTACTGAGTTGGAAGACTATAATGCTGATTTCACCATGGCTGAATTAATGCGAGCTCTTTCCAACACTCGCGGCTCAGCTGTTGGTCATGATGAAATACATTATAGTATGCTGAAACATCTCCAGCCTCTCCAACTCAAATACATTCTTCAGCTGTATAATAGGATCTGGCGAGAAAACAAATTTCCGTCAGCATGGCAACGTGCTCTTGTAATTCCAATAGTCAAGCCAGGTAAAGACGCTAAGAGTCCTTTGAGCTACAGACCCATAGCATTGACTAGTTGCATGTGCAAGCTACTAGAAAAATTAGTCAACGCTCGCCTCCTCTTTTATTTGGAAGAAAACAATTGTCTCTCTCAGTTTCAAAGTGGTTTCCGTCGTGGACGAAATACAATTGACAACCTGCTCCTCCTTGAAACATCCATTCGGGAGGCATTTGTCAAGCGGAACCATTTGGTGTCTGTATTTTTCGACATGGAGAAAGCCTATGACCGTACTTGGCGATATGGTATCCTCAGAGACCTACATAATTTAGGTCTCAGAGGAAATTTACCACTCTTTATTGAGAATTTCATTTCTCGGAGAGTCTTCCAAGTACGCGTCGGCTCCATCTTATCAGATGAGTTTATTCAGGAGCAAGGCGTTCCCCAGGGAAGTGTATTGAGTTGTGCACTGTTTATTATAAAAGTCAACGGCATTATGACCTGCCTTCCACCTGCAGTGTCTAGTTCGCTTTTTGTCGACGACTTCCAGATAACGTGCGCCTCAATTAATATGTCTCACATCGAAAGACAAATTGAACTTACCTTCAGAAGGATTACAGAATGGGCCAATCAAAATGGATTTGTATTCAATGCACAGAAGACCGTGGCCATGCACTTTTGCAGGAAACGTGAGCTTCATAACGACCCCGAGCTTTTCTTAAATGGGTCTCAGATACCTATAGTATCAGAAACTAAATTCCTCGGGATCATTTTTGACTCGAAGCTCACTTTCCTGCCTCATTTGAAACATCTAAGACTAAAGTGCACTAAAGCTCTGAATCTTCTGAAGGTGCTTTCTAACACTTCCTGGGGTGCTGATACCACCTCCATGTTGAGAATATACAGATGCCTTATTCGTTCTAAACTTGACTATGGTTCTGTGGTGTACGGATCAGCCAGAAAATCGGCTTTGATACTCCTTGACCCTGTTCACCACCACGGTGTCAGAATTGCGTCGGGAGCCTTCCGTACATCACCAATTCCAAGTGTACTTAATGTATGTTTAGAGCGACCTTTGAAACTGAGACGAGACCAGCTTTCTTTAAAATTTTATTTTAAAATTAAAAATAACACACGACACCCTCTCTCGCATAATATTTATAACTTATCTCATTCTAGACTTTTTAATGCACGCCCATCTTGCATCCCAACATTTTCTCTACGAATTCACTCAATTCTTACATTTCATCAACTTGATAATTTCAGGATTCGTCCTATCACATTCACTCCACCACCCTGGCATCCTCATAACATCAAAGTTTTAACAATCTTTAATAATTTTAAAAAGTCTGAAACACCAGATATGGTTTTTACTCATCTATTTTACTATCACAGACATAATTTCTCTAATTTTAAGGCAATCTATACGGATGGGTCGAAGTTCCCGGGACATGTCGGAGCAGCTGCAGTTCACGACAATGTCATCATGTCACGAGAACTGCACCAAAGCTGCTCCGTCTTTTCAGCTGAATCCCTGGCGATTCTCATGGCCTTGCAATACATCCTGCAGCAAGAGCACGGCCAGTGGATTATTTACACAGACTCTAAGAGCTGTTTGGATGCTCTGAATAATCCACTGAGCCAAACCCATCCTTTCATCTTAGATATTTTAGCGATTCATACAACACTTTTGGAGAGATGTTTTAATGTTCTTTTTTGTTGGGTCCCGGGTCATGTGGGGATCATGGGTAATGAACGCGCAGATTCCATTGCACGATCAGCAAGTGGACCTAGGAGCACTTGGCTTTGCCCTGACGACGCAAATAAAGCTTGTGAAACTGCTCTGTCTCTCACTTGGCAGGCCATGTGGGATGCACAGACAGCCAACAAGCTGCGTTCGTTTCAGCCCTTAGTTTCCGGATTCGCGCCTATCCAGCAATCCCGGAAAAGGGAAGTGCTCCTGACACGCCTTAGAATTGGTCACACTCGTTTTACCCATGTGCATCTTCTGCTGGCAGAAGATGCCCCCACATGCAATTCCTGCGGTGTTTCTTTTACTGTTGTCCATATTTTGTCAGACTGTCCAACTTTTAATTCCATACGACTTCGTCTTTTTAACTCAGCTCACCCATCCTTATCTACACTTTTAAATTCACCTCCTCATCATAACCTTTTTAAATTTTTATTAGATATTGGGTTTTATCATCTTATCTAAAGATTTTACTTTTTAAAATTGTTTTTACTTTAAATCTTTTAACTGGCTGACTTCTATAAAATTTTCGGCGCAGTTTGGCCCTAGTGTTGCCCTTGCGCCAGGAAACAAAATTCAACCAACCAACCAACCAAATGACAAAAACCTGTGTCTTCTCAACAATGGAGAAGACACTTACTTCCACGCCCCATCGAGGACATTTCATGCTATTGATCTTGTCTTGTGCTCACCATCTCTCTTATCTACCTGGACATTTGATGTCGGAAAAGATCCTTTCCATAGCGACCACTTTCCTATCAAACTTACACATGTAGGAAATGGATCAGCTCATATTACCCGCCAACCTCAATTCAGGTTCGAAGCGGCGGATTGGGAGTTATTTTCCTCTTCTGTCCAACTCTCTGAAGAGATGGTGGACCAGGACAACATCGATGAGGCTACGACCTCCATTACTGGTGCTATTATTGAAGCTGCTCATAACTCCATCCCCATGTCATCTTCAAATCTCCCGAAAATACCTAAACCGTGGTGGAATCAAGACTGCAGGATGGCTTACAAGAAGCAGAAAAGGGCTTGGGGTGCATTTCGTCGTCACCCTTCTGAAACCAATCTCATCAGGTTCAAGCGTGCTCGGGCCGAGGCTCGTAGCATTCGCCGGCGGAGCCAGCGGGATTCTTGGCAGAAGTATGTCAGTACCATAACATCCTCGACATCTTCTAAGAGGGTCTGGAACAAGGTCAATAAGATCAAGGGCCGATACCCCAACTACTCTATTTCCATCTTGGAGGACAATCAGGGAATTGTTTCAGACCCTAAGGACATTGCCGATACCCTTGCCGACGCTTTCTCCAAGGTATCGAGTAACTCTAATTATAAAGAGCCGTTTGCCACATATAAGCTTCGAGCTGAGAGGAAAATATTAAATTTCACTTCTTCTTCTACGGAAGAATACAATTGCGAATTCTCTATGGCTGAGCTGATGAAAGCTTTATCTGGTTCCAACAATTCTGCCGTTGGGCCGGATGGTATTCATTATCAAATGCTTAAACATCTGCAGCCACTCCAGCTCAAGCTTATATTGAAATTATTTAACCGTATCTGGCGGGAAAATACATTTCCTTCCAACTGGCAACGAGCTCTTGTAATACCAATTGTCAAACCTGGTAAGGATCCCAAGAATCCCTCTAGTTATCGTCCCATTGCACTAACCAGTTGTTTTTGCAAACTGATGGAGAAACTAGTGAATGCTCGTCTTTTATTTTATCTAGAAATAAACAATCGTTTGTCTAAATTCCAGAGTGGTTTCCGCCGTGGACGTAGCACTATAGATAACTTACTCCTCCTTGAAACTTCGATTCGGGAGGCTTTTGCCAAGCGGAACCATTTGGTATCTGTATTCTTTGACATGGAGAAAGCGTATGATCGTACTTGGAGATATGGTATACTCAAGGACTTACACGATTTAGGTCTACGAGGAAACTTACCATCATTTATTGAAAACTTCTTGAAACGGAGAATCTTCCAAGTACGAGTCAACTCGATTCTATCTGATGAGTTCATACAAGAACAAGGTGTTCCCCAGGGAAGTGTGTTGAGTTGCGCACTATTCATCATCAAAGTCAACAGCCTTTTGACCTGTCTTCCTCCAGCAGTGTCGGGAACTTTGTTTGTTGATGACTTTCAGATGTCATGCGCCTCAACCAATATGTCAACCATAGAGAGACAACTTCATCTCGCTATCAGGAGAGTCACGGACTGGGCCAATAAAAACGGCTTTACTTTTTCACCTGAAAAAACTGTGGCGATGCACTTTTGCAGGAAACGTGAGCTTCACCATGATCCAGATATTTATTTAAATGGTGTTCAAATACCCATTGTCAAAGAAACTAAGTTTCTTGGGATAATTTTTGACTCCAAGCTCACTTTCCTGCCACATATCAAGCATTTAAAGTTAAAGTGCAACAAAGTCCTGAATCTCCTGAAAGTTCTCTCCAACACTTCCTGGGGTGCTGACACCTCCTCCATGTTAACCCCTCAGGGGGTTTACTTTCTATAAGTAAATACGGGATTCACAACTCCGGGGCGCCCCAGTGATCTATCCCTCCTTCTGTTTTACCTTCTCGTTTTGGTTTTGTATGTATCGTTTGGCTTCCTTTCCTTCCCTCATTGTGGTTACCTCTTCAGAGGTGAGGGCTCCCCTTGAGAAGCTTTGCGCCGCTCTGTTGCCATCAGCTTCTCTCGGGGATTATATCACCCACGTGTTTGCCGTGCGTGGAGACCCGTGTCCCTGGAAAGGGGGATCCTGGTAGTTGAGGGACGACATACTGTCCCAATACACTACTTTGGCCCTTGCTTCAGATAAACGGGAGGTACACATTGGTCCCGTGTGTATCAATCGGCTGGTCGTCCGACTTCGTCGGCGGCTAGGGATCAAGCGTCCGACTCGTCTGCTGGGAATCTCGTTAAGGGTGGAGACTTCTACAGGGACGAGTCGTTCGCGTATAGGTACTGGACAGCCCGGTAGTGTTATGCCGTGCGCAATAGTTTAGTTGATATTTTCTTTTCCTTTCTTATTTTATTGCTTGCCGGTATGCGCTATCCCCGATATCGAGGACTCCATGGTGGGTGGGACTCTAGTGCCCGAATTATTATTTCTATTATTTGATGGCAACTAAAACTTCTTTCTTTTCTCCCCCTTGTGGGGAGCAACAAGGTCCTATACTTACCGAAAAAATTTTCATTGTGAAAAGATCTGAGGGCTCATTTGAAAAGCTCTCTCCTTTTTTTATTGAAAAGGCTCTAAAGTCAAACGTAGGAGATGTAGTCTCCGTTAAGAAATTGAGATCTGGCGATTTATTAGTTGAAGTCCGGAACGCTAATCAAGTCAACAGCATTTTAAAGATGGACGCTTTCGGAACTTACCCAGTGACCGTGAGTGCACACGCCTCACTTAATAAGTCTAAGGGGGTTATATCTGAACCCGATCTCTATCATACATCTGAAGAAGAGATCTTGGATCATTTACGCTACCAGAAAGTTTCTGCCGTTCACCGGATAACCATCCGTAAAGATGGAAATATTATCCCTACTAAACACCTAATACTGACCTTTGATATGCCAACTCTTCCAACACAGGTGAAAGCCGGGTATATAAACTGCCGCATACGACCTTACATACCAAACCCACTTCGTTGCTTCAAGTGCCAGAGATTTGGTCATTCCCAAACGGCTTGCCGCGGGAAAATTGATATCTGTGCACGATGTGCAGGAAGTGGTCATGGTAGTTCTGATTGCACTGCACCTGAAAAGTGTGTCAACTGTGAAGGAGCACATACATCTTTCTCCCGAAAATGTCCCAATTGGATACAGGAGAAAGAGATACAAACTGTCCGTGCTAACCAAAATTTGACATACTTTGAGGCAAGGAAACAGGTTGAAGCCCGGACTCCTCGTGTTGGAGTGTCATATTCTAACGCTTGTAAAAAGTCAGTTAGCAGCCAGAGTACACAGACGGAGACTATTTCTTTGCCACTTGCCAAGTTACCCCAACGGGCGTCTTCTTCAGATTCCATCAAAAGACCGTCTCTGATTAAGAAATCTCTTGCAAAGTCGAAGGCTTTGCAAACGATGAAATTAAAATCTGCAAAGGGTGTTTCTATTAGAGGGAAACCTGCTAACCCTTTTCACATCCTTGGTTCAATTAGAGATCCAGATGAGGTGAATTTACACCCATCTGATGACGATGAGATCCTAGAAGAAGATCCCGACCCCCCTTTCAAATTTTCTTTAAATAATTAATGGCTTCTTTTGTTTCTTGGAATTGTCGCGGTTTTAGGTCTAGGAAGGATGATGTTAAGAATATTATTTCAACTTACCATCCAGCATGTTTGGCACTTCAAGAAACTTTCTTGAAGGATCCATATAAATCAAAGATCCGTGGGTATAGTTGTATTAGGAAAGATGTTACCCGTAGTAATACAGTGTCTGGAGGAGTTTGCCTTTTTATTTCTCATAATTATCCCAGCACTGTAATCACACTACGCACATCTCTACAGGCTGTGGCTGCGAGACTTCATTTACAGTCCCTTCTCACAGTCTGTTGCCTATACCTACCGCCACATGCTATCATCCGCCAAGAGGAGCTGAATGATTTGATAGACCAGCTTCCAACTCCATTTCTATTGCTTGGTGACTTAAATGGACACAGTACTATGTGGGGTAATGATAATACGAACCCTCGTGGGAGACAGATTGAAAATATGTTATCTGATCACTGTCTCTGTCTCCTAAATAATGAGGAGAAAACCTATTTTCATGAACCCACTAGAACATTCCATTCACTTGACTTAGCCATTTGTTCCCCTATACTTTTGCCATACTTGAATTTTGCTGTTGGGAGTGATCTACATAATAGTGATCACTTCCCTATTCTCATTTCGCACACAGGTAGTGGTAGCGTGAACATCCGTCTACCTACATACAAATACCACAAGGCGAATTGGGACAGATTTACTGAGTTGGCTGTTGTAACAGGAACAATGGTGGACAGTGAGGATGTTGATACTGCTGTCCAAAATGTCACTGAAGCAATTTTAAATGCTGCTGACTCCTCCATTCCTAAGACATCACCTAGAACACTGCGGCACTGTAAATCATACTGGAATGCTGACTGTCAGTCTGCATACAAGAAACAAAAGAAGCTATGGGGTATCTTCCGCAGATACCCAACTACAGGAAACCTTATCGCCTTTAAAAAGGCTAAGGCATTTGTTCGTAGAGTTAGACGTCAAAGTCAGAAGGATTCTTGGATAAGTTATGTATCTTCAATTACTTCTAAAACATCAAGCAAGCAGTTGTGGAAGAAGGTTAGAGCAGCCAACGGTTTGTATCCGGAATATTCTTGTCCGATACTTCAAACCGGAGCTGCTGTGTTCTCTTCCCCTGAAGATATTGCTAACCTTATAGGTGAAACTTTTGAAAGTGTATCCAGTTCCGATTCTTATAGTCCTACATTTTTAGTGACTAAGAATCGTGCTGAACGGGCTGGAATTAATTTCAAGAGCAATATTGATTACTCCTACAACTGTGACCTTAAGATGTACGAATTGAAGAGTGCTTTATCTAAAGCAGATAACACCAGTCCAGGTCCAGATGGGATCAGTTACCAAATGCTTCGCCATTTAAGTCCAGATTCTCTTTTTAACATCCTTTTTCTTTTTAATCGAATCTGGAAGGAGAACATCTTTCCTACCTTGTGGCGGGAAGCTACTGTAATCCCCATTCTGAAACCTGGAAAGGATCCTAAGGATCCTCTAAACTATCGACCGATAGCCTTAACGAGCTGCCTTTGTAAGACCTTTGAACGTATTGTAAACGCCCGACTCTCTTACATGTTAGAAAAAGATAAATGCATTTCACCTTTCCAGAGTGGGTTCCGACGAGGACGGTCCACTCTTGATAACATCGTGAAACTAGAAACAGATGTTCGTAATGCCTTTGTGCAGAGGAATCATCTAGTTTCAATCTTTTTCGACATTGAGAAGGCGTATGATCATACGTGGCGATATGGTATCCTGCAAACTCTATTTAATTTTGGTTTTAGGGGTAATCTGCCCCTTTTTATTCAAATTTTTTTATCATGTCGTGTTTTTAGAGTTCGCATTGGAGCTTCATTTTCTAATTATTTTAACCAATCTGAGGGTGTTCCTCAAGGTTGTGTTTTAAGTGTCACCCTTTTTAACCTTCACATTAGCAACATCCTTCATGTCCTTTCACCCTTTGTTCATGGAACTTTGTATGTTGATGATTTGCAAATCTCATGCCAAGGATCAAACATGCGCTTGATTGAACGTCAATTACAAACTGCTGTTAACAGACTTGTAGAATAGTGTGAACAAAACGGCCATAAACTGTCACCATCTAAAAGCAGTTGCATCCACTTCTGTAGGAGGAGGGGTCTTCACCCTGACCCTGAAATCCACATACGCAATTCTCCCATCCCAGTTGTGAATCAGATAAGATACTTGGGAGTCATCTTCGACAACAAGTTAAATTTTCTCCCACATATTGTATACTTGCGCAAGAAGTGCGATAAATCGCTTAATATCCTCAAAGTACTCTCAAATACATATTGGGGTGCTGATCGCACTTCTTTGCTGCGTATTTACAATTCGGTTATCTTATCCCGTATTGACTACGGATGCGTTGCGTATGGGTCTGCAGGAGTATCCCTTCTACGAAGATTGGATACTGTCCATCACACTGCTGCCCGTATTTGTTCAGGTGCATTTCGCACTTCACCCATTGAAAGTCTGTTGACAGAGTGTAGTCTACTTCCACTTGACTTGAGACGTAAAAAATTAAGCGCCAACTACTACTGTAGAATTATGTCTGATCCTTTTCACCCTTTACGTAATTTGAGACTTGATGCCTATCTTGGTAGGTTATATGATGCTCGTCCATCTAACATCCGACCATTTTCTGAAAGAGCGAAATCCATCTTGTTGGATGCAGCTCTAAGTGACGTAGTTACCCAAACATTTATAACTCAATCCTTTCCACCGTGGGATATTCCATCTTTCCACTTTCTCAATCCATTTGCGATGTATTGCAAGGCAGACACTGCCCCAGAAATTATGCAACAAATCTTTTGTGATCACCGCTCTCAGTATGCTGACTATGAAGCAGTATTTACTGATGGATCCAAAGCAGGTGAACGTGTTGGCTGTGGTACTGTGTCCGACACATCCACAGTCGCTTTTTCACTTCATAAATCCTGCTCGGTTTTCACTTCTGAGATGACAGCAATTTCTTGCGCGCTGCTGCATATCTCACTCTGCCACAATCGCAAATTTTGTGTGTATACTGACAGTTTAAGCTCCTTGTCAAGTCTTGAGCAATTTAAGACCAATAGCCATCCACTTGCCTTTGACATTTTGTCAAAATTACACACACTTGAGAGGAAAGGATTTACTATATTGTTCTGCTGGGTACCTAGTCACATGGGAATTTCAGGAAATGAATTGGCTGATTCTGCTGCAAAAGCGGCTTCAATCCCGCTGCAGCAGCCAGTTCCCTACCAAGATATTAAGACTTTTATTCACAAGTTCATATTATCCTTACGTCAAGCAGCATGGGATTTGCAAACTAACAACAAACTCCATACCATCAAAAATCATCTTCTTAAATGGCCAGTTAATCCAATGCGTCGGACAGATGTCAAACTGACTCGTCTGCGCATTGGTCATACCCGATTGACGCACCGACATCTATTGCTGGGAGAAGATCCACCTTTTTGCGATATTTGTCGTTGCGATCTTACTGTGTCTCATATTTTAATTTCTTGTCCTAAGTTTCAGTCACATCGTCTTAGGTTTTTTAAGAGTACCAGTTTAAGTCTTCAGGATTTGATTGGGGAAACTCCCCATCCAAATCTTTTTGCTTTTTTAAGATCAATCGGGTTTTTAAATCACATCTAGTTTTTCAAACATATCCTTTTTTAAATTTTATTAACCTCTTCATCATTTTAGAAATGTGTTTTTAGCTTTCTTTAATTATATTATGTCATATCTCATCATATTTATATTTCATCTTCCATCCTAGTTTTTTTTATCTTTTGTTTTGGCGCAGTATGGCCCTTGTGTTGCCTTTGCGCCATAAAACCCAAAACAAAACAAAAACCTCCTCCATGTTAAAGATATACCGATGCCTGGTCCGTTCCATACTTGACTATGGCTCGGTGGTGTACGGATCAGCCAGAAAATCGGCGTTAATGCTCCTGGATCCTGTTCACCATTCAGGTCTCAGGAGCATTCAGTACATCACCGGTGCAGAGTTTATATGTGCTATGTCGAGAAGCCTCATTGGGATTGAGACGTGACAAACTTTGTCTGAAGTTGTTTTTTAAAATCAAGAGTCATCCTTCACATCCACTTTTAGAGCACATTTTTAACCCTTCCTATCATCGTCTTTTTAATGCACGTCCATCCACCATTCCATCTTTTACTCTAAGAACGTCATCCATTCTTTTATCGCATAGCATTGAAAATTTTAGGGTTCGGCCCATTTCATTCTCCATTCCACCCTGGCATGTTCATCAGATAATTGTACTCAATATTTTTAGTAATTTTAAAAAATGTTATACACCGGACATAGTTTTTACAAATTTATTTTACTACCATAGATCCAACTTCTCCAATTTTAAACCAATCTATACGGATGGGTCTAAAAGCCAGGGACATGTCGGAGCTGCTGCAGTTCATAATAATACCATCTTGTCACGTGTACTGCACCCTAGCAGCTCCGTTTTTTCAGCTGAGTCCCTGGCAATTCTATTGGCCTTGCAATTTATTTTAAAGCAAGGCCATGGTCAGTGGATTATTTACACAGATTCCAAAAGCTGTTTAGATGCATTAAATAATCCACTGAACCAGACCCATCCTTTTATTTTAGAAATTTTAAAAATTCACATCACTCTCTGTGAGAGAAACTTCAGGGTTCTTTTTTGTTGGATTCCAGGACATGTGGGGATCATGGGTAATGAACGAGCAGATACCATCGCACGATCAGCAAGTGGACCTATGAGCACTTGGCTCTGCCCTGACGACGCAAACAAAGCTTGTGACACTGCTCTGTCTCTCACTTGGCAGGCCATGTGGGATGCACAGACAGCCAACAAGCTGCGTTCGTTTCAGCCCTCAATTTCCGGATTCGCCCACATACAGCAATCTCGGAAAAGGGAAGTGCTCTTGACACGACTAAGAATAGGCCACACACGCTTTACCCATGTGCATCTTCTGCTGGCAGAGGACGTCCCCACATGCAATACCTGCGGTGTCGCTTTTACTGTTCTCCACATTTTGATTGAATGTCCGGATTTTAATTCTATTCGTGTCCGACTTTTTAACACTCCACATCCTTCACTATCATCACTTTTGAATTCACCTCCTCATCATAACTTTTTTAAATTTCTTCGGGAAATAGGTTTTTATCACTTTATTTAAGATCGATTCTGCTGCTTGATTTTAAATGTTTTGTATTAAGAACATTCTTTGTCTTTTATTCATGGTTTAACTACTATACTAATCACTGACTGTTTTTTATATTTAATGTTTAAATTGGTTGACTTTAAATGCTAATTTTTTCAGCGCAGCATGGCCCATGTGTAGCCTTTGCGCTAGACAATTATACCCAACCAACCAACCAACCTGGGATGCTGTTCGGAGCAGTGGCGACATCTGGTGGGGTATGGGCAAGTGACAGAATTTGTTTGTTTGTTTGATTGAGGTTTTATGGCGCAAAGGCAACACAAGGGCCATGCTGCGCCAAAACAAAAGATAAAAGAAAAACTAGGATGGAAGATGAATTATAAATATGATGAGAGGTGACAGAATATAATTTAAGAATGTTAAAATCACATTTCTAAAATGAAAAAGTTAATAAAATTTCAAAAATGGATATGTTTAAAACACTAGATGTGATTTAAAAACCCGATTGATCTTAAAAATGCAAAAAGATTTGGATGGGGAGTTTCCCCAATCAAATCTTGAAGATTTAAACTGGTACATTTAAAAAACCTAAAGCTGGCCATACACGATCGATCCATCAGGACAATTGGCCCGCTATTCCACTAAAATCGCACCGTGTGTGTAAAAACCCGACGTGAATCCATTGGAGTGGAATGGCAGTTTGGAATTCCAGATGGCCCCTAACTCCATCGCGACAATCCATCATTCCATGACGCCGACTCTTCGTGTGTGGGGAAAACTGGCGTGTCGTGGCACGTTGGAATGACCGTCTGTGGGTAATCTGGCAGGAAAAAATGGACTAGTATGTCTTGAGCTCGCAAACTTGACTGGTGTGTTTTGGTATATCTCCGCAATGGCTAGCAAACGTGATTTTGTCGTTAATGTAATTGATCTTTATAGGGAGTTGCCGTGTTTGTGGAAAACATCGGATGCAAATTACCACGATAAGGTAAAAAGAAATTCTGCATTAGAAGAACTATGTAATTTATTTAAAAAACAGGAACCACAAGCAACAAAGGAAATGGTGAAAATCAAATTAACTTCTTTGAGAGGTTCGTTTCGAAAAGAATTAAACAAGGTAAGTTTCTTTAATTCTATTGCTTTTTAAAAATATTTTTCTTATTCATATTTTGGATTTATTGCTAAATAAGGTGCAAGCAAATTTTTGCTGTTTTATACCTCGTGCTATATGTGTAGGTTTTCTTTTGAAATGTTGGATACGTTTTTAAATGTTTTGTTGCTTGTTTTTTTTAATAGATTTTTTTTTTATGAGGTATATGGCACATTTCATTTTTTTTATTATTGATAAATGGGTTTCAAACAAATAGGTGTAGGTTTTATTTTGAAATGTTGGAAACGTTTTTAAATTTTTTGTTGCTTGCTTTTTTTTAATATATATATATATATATTTTTGTGAAGTATATGTCACATTTTTTTTTTTTATTATTGATAAATGAGTTTCAAACAAATGCTTGCTGTTTTATACCTCGTGTCATAGGTGTGGGTTTCTTTTTGAAACGTTGGAAACGTTTTTTTATTTTTTGTTGCTTGCTTTTTTTAATATATATATATATTTTTGTGAAGTATATGTCACATTTTTTTTTATTATTGATAAATGAGTTTCAAACAAATGCTTGCTGTTTTATACCTCGTGTCATAGGTGTAGGTTTCTTTTTAAAACGTTGGAAACGTTTTTATTTTTATTTTTTGTTGCTTGCTTTTTTTTAATATATATATATATTTTTGTGAATTATATGGCAAATTTTTTTTTTATTATTGATAAATGAGTTTCAAACAAATGCTTGCTGTTTTATACCTCGTGTCATAGGTGTAGGTTTCCTTTTGAAATGTTGGAAACGCTTTTAAAAATTTTTTAATAGATTTTTTTTTCTGTGAAGTATATGGCACATTTCGTTTTCTTTTTTTTTATTATTGATAAATGGGTTTCAAACATATGCTTGCTATTTTATACCTCGTGTCATAGGTGTAGGTTTTCTTTCTTTTGAAATGTTGGAAAAGTTTGTTGCTTGATTTTTTATTTTTTTTTTATGAGGTATATGGCACATTTCATTTTTTTTATTTTTTATTATTGATAAATGGGTTTCAAACAAATACTTGCTGTATTGTACCACGTGTCATAGGTTTAGGTTTTATTTGAAATGTTGGAAACGTTTTTAAATTTTTTGTTGCTTGCTTTTTTTTAATAGATTTTTTTTCTGTAGAAGTGTATGGGTATATTTCAGTTTTTAAAAAAACTCTGAGAGTATATGGTATGTTCAAAGCATCCAATAAAACTTGCAAGTGAATATATTAAAATGTTAAAAATATTTTATACTCTTGTTTTTTCCTGATTTTTACGGAATGACCCAAAACTAATATCATATTAATTTTGGTTTATAGGTTAGAGCGTCTGAAAGATCAGGCACGTCAACAGATCAGATTCATGTGCCCAAATTGTGGTACTTCGACCGTTTGATGTTTTTGGAAGACCAGGAGACACCGAGGCCTTCTCAAAATTTGAATTCTATAATCAATGATTTCCCATTTGGGAATGATGAGGTAAAGGATCAGAGAAAGTGGGGTTGGGGAGGGGGGAACTGTGTCTACTATAGTAATTTTGAATGGTTGAAAACCCTTTTAACATTGACTCGCATTCAATTTTTTTCTAATAACATAATATATTTTTACATATTTACTGACTCAGGGAGGATGGAACATGTTTCAAGTTTCCCTAGGTCAAAGGGTAAAAAATTGTTTCCTGTAACCCTACCTTTTAAACAAATTCAATTATATAAAAAAAAATTCGTGAAAGCAATTAATTGATTATCGCGTAATGAGCAGTTAAACCAGAAGAACAAAATTATTAATACTCACAAAATTAACCAATTTCAGTAAATACCTTCAGCCAAATAATTATAGAAATGAAAAGCTACATTCTTCAAGATTCTAAATCAGTTTTAATTTTGATTCCGGGTGAATTAAAACAGAAGTTATGATGATTTTAATGTATACTTAGAACTGATAAATTCTAACGGAAGTAGGGAAATCGTAACCGGAAGTGCGAAACCAAAACCAATACATTGAAAGATACTCTTTATTCGCCTAAATTAAGAACAAATTTGAGTTTCTTTTTATTTAATTTATGTTCTAGAATGCTTAGCCTCTTTTTTTTACTAATTAGATAATTTTGTAAAGAAAAGTTGGCAACAAAATGCTGTTTGGATCATATCAATGTTTACATTCGATTTTCAACGGCTTGCTATCATTTTATTTCAAGTTCATTTTACTTTAACTGCAATTTTATCGCCTCTTTCTACTTTAAATTTATCTTAATATATTCCTAGCATCTTTTTCAATGGGTTTCAGAAGAAATTCTCGAAAGCGAAAATGTCCGAGAATCAGTAAAAAGCTTGTTGCAGAATACCAACGATATTTCTACCGCCAGCGCTTTGAAACGGGGATCAAAGCGATTCAGTTATTCACAATAGGGAGTTGTGGGGAAATAGAATTATTGATTTGAAAATATTAATAAGTATTTTTTCTAATTTGCTATGTCTATAATACAGCACTGATAACCTGTTTCTTGAAGATCCCAGGTTTGAATTGTCATCCAACTTATCCCTTCGCTGTAAAAACTGAATTTGGCAAAGCTTCTGTATAAGTAACATATCAAACAAGCTGAATGTAACAAATACTCGTTTTGTGTTTGGTCTGCAACTGATTGGTAGAGGATTGTCGACAGAAAAGAAACTATGTTCAATTTTAAATTTGCCTCTTTTTTTCTTTCTTTGATTTCAAAGATCTTGCAGAGTGGCCACAGAACCTGGAAGTCGGGGAAATGTCAGGGAGCTTTCTAATTCTGGAAAAAATCAGGGAAATGTCAGGGAACTTTTTAAAATTTCATGAAAATCAGGGATTTTTTTAGGAATCTGTCTCAGGGAACTTTTTTTCCTGAATTTTGTAGCCACCCTGTCTTGAGTGCTGCCCTAAAAGTTGAAATTTTTACGTGTGAAGCGGCCAAAGAAATCAAGAACACTAAAAATAACACTTTGCACTATAAACACAGCGAGTCATTAGTTGATTTGAAAAGGCATTTCCTTCCATTAGTAAAGGATCCCTAAAAATATTCAGGCATTATAATTGTAAAACTAGACAATTTTACATTAAAGGAAGAAGTATTTCATATTAATCTAGTAATTTTCCAACTATTTAAATAGTTATATATTGTGAGATGTGTTTTGTTTATGTTTAATTGTGTTTTGTGAAGAATTATATTTTTAGTGAAAACTGATCAACCGAAACGTATCTCAATATTATTTAAGGAATGCAATGAAATTTATTGTGCATGTATGTTACACCTATACACATGTTTTGAAAAGAAAACTAAGCTCTGGGAATACTGAACTTTGTTTCATGGTAATTTTAAATGTAAATTTAAGAAAAATTCACTATTGTCATGTTTAAATTCCTAAAAAGTGAAGATTCTGCTTTAGATATGTCAAAACACAAATGGTAGTTAGAATTAAGTAAATTATAAAGTACAAGAAATTGAGTGAATTTTTTTACTTAAGAGTGTCTTACAAAACATTAAAATTTCTTAAATATTTTGTCAACAAACACTATTATTTTAAAATATAAATTTTATTTTAGTATTTATTTTCATTATGTCTTATGACATTTAATGTCTAACATAAATAAATGATAAATTTCAATCATAAAGTAGCCGACCAAACGGTATAGTGGTTAGCGTGCTAGCCTCTAGACCACGAGGTTGCGGGTTCGAGTCCCGTGTTGGCATGGGTGTTTGTAAATGTATGTTGGCTTGTCTAATGACGAATGTTTCGGCGCATTATAGCCCTCGTGTTGCTGACGGCGCCAGATAATCTGAAAACAACCAACCAATCAATCATAAAGTAAAGATAATCTTGAATACTATTTAATATATATGAAAGCACTCGTCGTAATAAATGCAGGGATGAGAGTGATCAGAGAGCAAAAAGGAGGAAATCCAAAAATTCATTAAAACTCGCAGAAGGAATACACAAAAATTCCAACAAAAAAAGTATGCAGGAAGGATGATTCAATAATTTTAAAGAAACAATGAAATTTCTCATACTATACAACAATTACATTTCAAATATTAGGAGTTAGTGAAGTAATTTGTGAGGAAAGGAGAGTTAAGAGGGAAAATCTTTTGTTTAGAAATGAAGAAAAGTATACTTTTTGCAAGAAAAACTGACTCAGATCAGAAAAATGCAGATCCTCGAAACAGGGGCAAAGAAGGAAAATTTTACATAAAAAAACTAAAAAGGAGGAAAACTGTCATCCCTGTATATGGAAAGCACTCGTCGATTACCGCTGGTTTCGAATGCCTGCTCTTTCATTCTGAAATTCAACGGCACCTTCACCATTGAAGTAATCGACGAATACTTCCCTCACCAACTTTGCTTGGTTTGTTGCATTTCGAACAGAAATTTCCAAAGGTGTCAAAGTTACATCAAAATTCATTTCTTCCACCAAATCCTTTTCTGAAATATATGAAACACTGTTCTTTCGTAAAAAGTTATGTAGAGCGCAGCATGTCAAAACTATTATGTCGATTTTCTTTAAATCTAAATTTATGCTTGTGTGTAGTATACGGAAGCGGTTGGCTAGTATGCCAAAAGCATTCTCAACTACTCGCCTGGCCCGAGACAATCTATAGTTGAATATTTTTCTCTCATCATTAACCGTCTTCTGATTAAATGGCTTCATGAGGTCAGTTCGAAGGGCAAATGCCTCATCGCCTACAAACACGTAAGGAGGCAGTTCAAACATTGAGCCATCAACCGACTCAGCTGGAGGAATATGCAACGCTTTCGACGACAATTTGTCATAGAAATCTGTATTTCTAATGGCACCTCCATCGGAAATACGGCCGTTTGTCCCTACCTCACACCATAAGAACTCGTAGTTGGCATTGGCACATGCCATCAACACAATACTGTGAAAATGCTTGTAATTCCAGAACAAGGATCCACTTCCAGGCGGTGGGGTTATTCGTATATGTTTTCCATCGATAGCCCCCAGGCAATTGGGGAAATTCCATTTTGTTTCGAATTCTGTCGCAATTGCTTTCCAATCATCTTGGTTTTGTGGCATCTGAAAAAAATAAAAATCTTAAAATAGACTCTTTTATGTATGCTTAATGCAGCTTTATCTGTACTTTATATTTTATGAATCCCTAGAGAGGATACTAAATGAAACGTGTGTGTTAAAAAAAATCTTTTGTTTTTAGGACGAAATTGACGAGAATCTCAGCCCTTTATTAGAAACTCAAACCCTGGAGCAAACTCCAAGCCGGATCAGCCACAAGCGACCAAGGTCGAAGGCTGATATCGTCTTGGAGAAAATAGCTAAACGGATCGACTCGGCAAATGAAAAGCCGCCAACCAAAGAACTATATTCTTCATTTGGCGAGCATATTGCCGAGAAGATCCGTCATTTACCTCCTGAGATGGCACCGTTATGCCAAAAAATGATCGGGGATGTAATCTACAATGCTGAGATGAAAATTTTAAATGAAACATCTCGCATTGTCACCGATTATATTCCTCAAATACATGATCCAAAAAATACTTCTCAGGAGGTAATTGTACAATATCCTCATTTTATTGGAGATGAAGAATAAAAATAATTTTATATATTCTATACTACTGTCTTTTATTTGTAGATATTTTATATACTTGAGTTCCTATAGTAAATTTACGTAATATTGTGAAATTCATATTTACATTTTATTATTGGCATGTTTGTGTGGGAACAAATTATCTATCCTATTTATTATCTTCATTCTTATAAATGTACATCAAACTTAAAACTATTTGTACTAATAATTACACATTGATTGTGTCTAAAATTAGAAAAATCATGAAACATCAGTGACATATAAAAGTTAATAATCAATATAATTTAAGGGGATATGGCACATGGAAGATTTTCAGACTATAGATTTTGAGTTTACTATTTTTTAAGTGGACACTACATTATTGTATTTTTAAACAAAAAAAATTGATATCCTCTACTACTTGAATTTAAATGAAGGAACACTATTTCACAAAAAAATTCAAAATTCTTTTTCATTTTAAAAATTTCAAATTTTCCACACTTTTTTAAAATGCTAATGCTTTTTTAAATACTTATATTAATTGTGGGGGAAATTTTAATATAAATGTTTATTTACAATAGCAAAAAATTTCTATAATTCTGCAATGTTTTTTAGTAAAAAACTACAACTTATTTTGTTAATTGGAATGCCAATTTATAAAACAAACATTTTATAACATGCTTTAAAAATTTATTCTCCATCTTTAGAAGAAAAAGACTTGGCATTTCAAGAATATCAATCAAGAATTTCAATAAAAATCAAATAGCGAGAAAAAAAATTTGAAAGTTTTCATTTTTTAGGGAATCCAACATTAAATCCCATATAACTTATTAAAAACTGTGATATAATTTTAAAATTTTACGTGCTTATTTAGAATGTTCCAAGCTATAATTTACCAGTAATTAAAAAAAATTTACAATTTTAGGGTAGAGTGTCCCCTTAATAAAATTTAAATTAAATGATGCCTCATTTTTAATTATACTTTATTTAAAAGTGTTTTTATGATTTTTTTAAGTAAACCCAAATAAGTATGTAAATTGTTTTTTTTTACCTTCAAGGCAAATTTCTCGGTACGTTTTTTTCATGTTTGGGGGCATATATCTTAAAATCTATTCAATAAAAATGCTTGATATTTTTTATACATATTTCTCTAATGTATTTAAATACATTAACACGAGGAAACATTTTTAAAAAGTTGTATTTTTTTAATAATAAAAACATAGTGCTGGGAAAATTTCAGAATGATAACGAGAATTGGTTATTAAATGAAATGCTCCCCAAAGTTGTGGAATTTAACATGAAATCTTAGATGTGCAGGACCCCCTTTTAAAGATAAAATATTTACTTAAATTCAGCTTACCTTGAAGTAGCCTTTTAAACACCTTAATATCGCAATGCAAGTTTCTGGAATGATTTTTCCCAAACACTGGGGGGAAATAGCTGTGACAAATTTCAGCTCTTCGTAGTTCATTCCTGTAGCCAAAAACCTTAAAGTTGCAGCAAGCCTTTCATGAGGTGTTATGCTTTGCCTCATATTAGTGTCCTTTTTTTTGATAAATGGAGTAACCAGCTGAAGCAATCGTATATAAGCGGTTTGTTTGTTTGTTTGTTTGTTTGTTTGTTTGTTTGTTTGTTTGTTTGTTTGTTTGTTTGTTTGTTTGTTTGTTTGTTTGTTTGTTTGTTTGTTTGTTTGTTTGTTTGTTTGTTTGTTTGTTTGTTTGTTTGTTTGTTTGTTTGTTTGTTTGTTTGTTTGTTTGTTTGTTTGTTTGATGGCGCAAAGGCAACACAAGGGCCATGCTGCGCCAAACAAACGATAAAAGAATCTAGAATGTGTGATGAGTTATAAATAGATGAAGGTAAGATATGATATAATAAAAGGAATAAAATGTGTTAAAACTGATTTTAAAAAATGAAGTGGTTTAAAAAGGTTTAAAACTAGATATGAACAAAAACATTAGATATGATTTAAAAAAAGAAAAAATAAACTTATGAATATGTGATTTTATGTCTTGGTAGGGGACTGGCTGCTGAAACGGGATTGACGCCGCTTTAGCAGCAGAGTCCGCCAATTCATTTCCTGAAATCCCCACATGACTAGGTACCCAGCAAAACAAAATAACAAAACCTTTCCTCTCAAGTTTGTGTAACAGAGATAATATGTCAAGAGCTATTGGATGACATATGTTGTTAAAGTGCTCCAGGCTTGTTAAGGCACTTAAACTGTCGCTGTATACACAAAATTTGCGATGGGAGCACAAAGAAATGTGCAGCAGAGCACAAAAAATTGCAACCATCTCAGAAGTAAAAACAGAGCAGGATTTATGAAGCGTGAAACTGACTGTGGATGTGTCAGACACAACACCACAGCCAACACGTTCACCTGCTTTGGATCCATCAGTATAGACTGCATGATAATCACTATACTGAGATCGGTGTAAACAAAAGATCTTCTGTAAAATTTCTGGGGCAGTGTCTGCTTTGTAATGCATCGCAAATGGATTTAAAAACTGAAATGATGGAATATCCCATGGAGGAAAGATCTGAGAATTAGCCAGCTGGATATCTAGGTCACTTAGAGCTGCATCCGACAGAACAGATTGAGCTCTTTCAGAAAATGGGCGAATGCTAGATGGACGTGCATTATATAGCCTACCAAGATATGCGTCAAGACTCAAATTCCGTAAAGGATGACAAGGATCAGATTTTATTCTACAGTAGTAGTTAGCGCTCAACTTTTTACGTCTAAGGTCAAGTGGGAGTTGACAACACTCTGTTAACAGACTCTCAATGGGTGAGGTGCGAAATGCACCTAAACAAATACGGGCAGCAGTATGGTGAACGGTATCCAATCTGCGCAGAAGAGATGCTCCTGCAGAACCATACGCAACGCATCCGTAGTCGATGCGAGATAAGATAACTGAATTGTAAATACGCAGCAAAGAAGTGCGATCAGCACCCCAAGATGTATTTGAGAGTACCTTGAGGATATTAAGCGATTTCTCGCACTTCTTGCGCAAATATAAAATATGTGGGAGAAAATTCATCTTGTTGTCGAAAATGACTCCCAGATACCTTATCTGGTTGACAACAGGGATGGGCGTGTTGCGTATGTGGATTTCAGGGTCAGGGTGAAGACCCCTCCTCCTACAGAAATGGACACAACTGCTTTTAGATGGTGATAGTTTATGGCCGTTTTGTTCACACCATTCTATAAGTCTGTTAACAGCAGTTTGTAATTGACGTTCAATTAAGCGCATGTTTGATCCTTGACATGAGATTTGCAAATCATCAACATACAAAGTTCCATGAACAAAGGGTGAAAGGACAAGAATGATGTTGCTGATATGAAGATTAAAAAGGGTGACACTTAAAACACAACCTTGAGGAACTCCCTCAGATTGGTTAAAATAATTTGAAAATGAAGTTCCAATACGAACTCTAAAAACACGAGATGATAAAAAATTTTGAATAAAAAGGGGCAGATTACCCCTAAAACCAAAATTAAATAGAGTTTGCAGGATACCATATCGCCACGTATGATCATACGCCTTCTCAATGTCGAAAAAGATTGAAACTAGATGATTCCTCTGCACAAAGGCATTACGAACATCTGTTTCTAGTTTCACGATGTTATCAAGAGTGGACCGTCCTCGTCGGAACCCACTCTGGAAAGGTGAAATGCATTTATCTTTTTCTAACATGTAAGAGAGTCGGGCGTTTACAATACGTTCAAAGGTTTTACAAAGGCAGCTCGTTAAGGCTATCGGTCGATAGTTTAGAGGATCCTTAGGATCCTTTCCAGGTTTCAGAATGGGGATTACAGTAGCTTCCCGCCACAAGGTAGGAAAGATGTTCTCCTTCCAGATTCTATTAAAGAGAAAAAGGATGTTAAAAAGAGAATCTGGACTTAAATGGCGAAGCATTTGGTAACTGATCCCATCTGGACCTGGACTGGTGTCATGTGCTTTAGATAAAGCACTCTTCAATTCGTACATCTTAAGGTCACAGTTGTAGGAATATTCAATATTGCTTTTGAAATTAATTCCAGTCCGTTCAGCACGATTCTTAGTCACAAGAAGAGCAGGACTATAAGAATCGGAACTGGATACACTTTCAAAAGTTTCACCGATAAGGTTAGCAATATCCTCAGGGGATGAGAACACAGCAGCTCCGGTTTGAAGTATCGGGAAAGAATATTCCGGATACAAACCGTTGGCTGCTCTAACCTTCTTCCACAACTGCTTGCTTGATGTTTTAGATGTAATTGAAGATACATAACTTATCCAAGAATCCCTCTGACGTCTGACTCTACGAGCAAATGCCTTAGCCTTTTTAAAGGCGATAAGGTTTCCTGTAGTTGGGTATCTGCGGAAGATACCCCAAAGCTTCCTTTGTTTCTTGTATGCAGACTGACAATCTGCATTCCAGTATGATTTGCAGTGTTCTAGGTGATGTCTTAGGAATCGAGGAGTCAGCAGCATTTAAAATTGCTTCAGTGACATTTTGGACAGCAGTATCAACATCCTGACTGTCCACCATTGTTCCTGTTATAACAGCCAACTCAGTATATTTATCCCAATTCGCCCTGTGGTATTTGTATGTAGGTAGACGGCTGTTCACACTACTTCTACCATTATGGGAAATGAGAATAGGGAAGTGATCACTGTTATGTAGATCACTTCCAACAGCAAAATTCAAGTATGGCAAAAGTATAGGGGAACAAATGGCTAAGTCAAGTGAATGGAATGTTCTAGTGGGTTCATGAAAATAGGTTTTCTCCTCATTATTCAGGAGACAGAGACAGTGATCAGATAACAACTTTTCAATCTGTCTCCCACGAGGGTTCGTATTATCATTACCCCACATAGTACTGTGTCCATTTAGGTCACCAAGCAATAGAAATGGAGCTGGAAGCTGGTCTATCAAGTCATTCAGCTCCTCTTGACGGATGATAGCATGTGGCGGTAAGTATAGGCAACAGACTGTGAGAAGGGACTGTATATGAAGTCTCGCAGCCACAGCCTGTAGAGATGTGCGTAGTGTGAGTACAGTGCTGGGGTAATCATGAGAAATAAAGAGACATACTCCTCCAGACACTGCACTACCACGGGCAACATCTTTCTTAATGCAACTATACCTACGGATCTTAGATGTACAAGAATCTTTCAAGAAAGTTTCTTGAAGTGCCAAACATGCTGGATGATAAAGTGAAATTATGTTTTTCACATCATCCTTCCTAGACCTAAAACCGCGACAATTCCAAGAAACAAAAGAAGCCATTAACTATTAAGTGAAAATTTTAAAAGAGTGTCGGATTCTTCAGTGATGTCTTCGTCCTCATCAGATGGGTGAAGTTTCACCACATCCGAATCCTTAAAAGAACGAAGAATGTTGAAAGGGTTAGAGGGCCTCTCTCGAGAAAGTCCTCCTTTGGCAGATTTTAATTTCATTGTTTGTAAAGCTTTTGATTTAGCTAAGGATTTTTTAACAATCGTTGGTCGTTTTGTTACCTCTACAGATGACTTTTGAGGCAACTTAACAAGAGGTGATACAGGGGTTTCCGTTTGGGTGCTTTTACTGCTGAAAGTTTTTTTACAAACATCAGCATAAGCAACACCAGTTTTAGGGGTCCTAGAATCAACTACTCTCCTAGCATCAAAGTAGGATAAATTCTGGTTCACACGCACGGTCTGGATTTCTTTTTCCTTTACCCACTGTGGACATGATCGAGAGTATGACGGATGCGTGCCATTGCAATTGACACACTTCTCGGGTGCTTTGCAATTAGCACTATCATGTCCAGTACCTGCACAACGTGCGCATGTTTCCGTTTCCCCACGACACGCTGTTTGAGAGTGGCCAAATTTCTGGCACTTGAAACAGCGAAGTGGGTTCGGAATATACGGACGGACATGGCAATTCAGGTACCCCGCCTTCACATGAGACGGCAAAGTGGGTAAATCAAAAGTGACAATTAGATGTTTAGTAGGTATTATGCTCCCATCTCGGCGTATTGTAATGCGGTGGACGGCTGAAACATGCTGATCACGAAGATGATCAAGTATCTCGTCCTCCGCTGTATGGTATAAGTCTGATTCAGACACAACACCACGAGATTTGTTAAGGGAACCATGTTCCTTCACAGTAACAGGGAGTGAACCGAAATTTTCAATTTTTAAAATGTTCTTCGCTTGCTGATGGTTGCGAACTTCAACAAGTAAATCCCCGGACCTCAGTTTTTTAACTGAAGTCGTATCACCAACCAACGATTTTAGTGTTTTCTCAATAAGAAATGGAGAGACCTTCTCAAAGGAGCCCTCCTGGCGATGTACAATGAAGAATTTTGCACGAATTTGTATCATAGAGTCGGAACAATGTTGCTCCTCACTAGGAGGAGAAGAAAAAGAAGATATAGTTTCCATAAGAATAGGTAAAAAGATTCGGGTACTAGAATCCCACCCACCATGGAGTCCACGCTATTGGGGGTAGTGTATACCGGCAAGCAACAAAAATAATGAAAAAAGGAAAACGAGAACTCAACTATTGCGCACGGCATGCCACTACCGGGTTATCCAGTACCTATACGCGACCGACTCGTCCCTGAAGAAGTCTCCACCCTTAACGAGATTCCCAGCAGACGAGCCGGCCACTTGATCCCTAGCCGCCGACGAAGTCGGACGACCAGCCGATTGATACACACGGGACCAATGTGTACCTCCCGTTTATCTGAAGCAAGGGCCAAAGTAGTGTATTGGGACAGTGTATCGTCCCTCAACTACCAGGATCCCCCTTTCCAGGGACACGGGTCTCCACGCACGGCAAACACGTGGGTGATATAATCCCCGAGAGAAGCTGATGGCAACAGAGCGGCGCAAAGCTTCTCAAGGGGAGCCCTCACCTCAGAAGAGGTAACCACAATGAGGGAAGGAAGGGAAGCCAAACGATACATACAAAACCAAAACGAGAAGGTAAAACAGAAGGAGGGATAGATCACTGGGGTGCCCCGGGGTTGTGAAGCCCGTATTTACTTATAGAAAGTAAACCCCCTGAGGGGTATGACCAATGCGCAGACGAGTCAGTTTGACATCTGTCCGACGCATAGGATTAACTGGCCATTTACGAAGATGATTTTTGATGGCATGAAGTTTGTTATTAACCTGCAAATCCCATGTTTCTTGACGTAAGGATAATATGAACTTGTGAATTGATGTCTTAATATCTTGGTAGGGAACAGGCTGCTGCAGCGGGATTGAAGCCGCTTTAGCAGCAGAATCAGCCAATTAAATGCCTGAAATTCCCATGTGACTAGGTACCCAGCAGAATAATATAGTAAATCCTTTCCTCTAAAGTGTGTGTAACTTTGACAAAATGTCAAAAGCAAGTGGATGGCTATTGGTTTTAACCTGCTTCAGACTTGACAGGGAGCTTAAACTGTCAGTATACACACAAAATTTGCGATTGTGGCAGAGTGAGATATGCAGCAGTGCACAAGAAATTGCTGTCATCTCAGAAGTGAAAACCGAGCAGGATTTATGAAGTGTAAAAGCGACTGTGGATGTGTCGGACACAGTACCACAGCCAACACGTTCACCTGCTTTGGATCCATCAGTAAAAACTGCTTCATAGTCAGCATACTGAGAGCGGTGATCACAAAAGATTTGTTGCAAAATTTCTGGGGCAGTGTCTGCCTTGCAATACATCGCAAATGGATTGAGAAAGTGGATAGATGGAATATCCCACTGTGGAAAGGATTCAGTGATAAATGTTTGGGTAACTACGTCACTTAGAGCTGCATCCATCAAGATGGATTTCGCTCTTTCAGAAAGTGGTCGGATGTTAAATGGACGAGCATCATATAACCTACCAAGATAAGCATCAAGTCTCAACTTACGTAAAGGGTGAAAAGGATCAGACATAATTCTACAGTAGTAGTTGGCGCTTAATTTTTTCCGTCTCAAGTCAAGTGGAAGTAGACTACACTCTGTCAACAGACTTTCAATGGGTGAAGTGCGAAATGCACCTGAACAAATACGGGCAGCAGTGTGATGGACAGTATCCAATCTTCGTAGAAGGGATACTCCTGCAGACCCATACGCAACACATCCATAATCAATGCGAGATAAGATAACAGATTGGTAGATACGCAGCAAAGAAGTGCGGTTAGCACCCCAAGAAGTATTTGAGAGTACTTTGAGGATATTAAGCGACCTCTCGCACTTCTTGCGCAAGTATAAAATATGTGGGAGAAAATTCAACTTGCTGTCGAAAATGACTCCCAAGTATCTTATCTGATTCACAACTGGGATTGGAGAATTGCGTATGTGGATTTCAGGGTCAGGGTGAAGACCCCTCCTCCTACAGAAGTGGATGCAACTGCTTTTAGATGGTGACAATGTATGGCCGTTTTGTTCACACCATTCTACAAGTCTGTTAACAGCAGTTTGTAATTGACGTTCAATTAAGCGCATGTTTGATCCTTGGCATGAGATTTGCAAATCATCAACATACAAAGTTCCATGAAAAAGGGTGAAAGCACATGAAGGATGTTACTGATGTGAAAGTTAAAAAGGGTGACACTTAAAACGCAACCTTGAGGAACTCCTTCAGATTGATTAAAATAATTAGAAAATGAAGTTCCAATGCGAACTCTAAAAACACGAGATGATAAAAAGTTTTGAATAAAAAGGGGAAGATTACCAATAAAACTAAATTTAAATAGGGTTTGCAGGATACCATATCGCCACGTATGATCATACGCCTTCTCAATGTCGAAAAAGATTGAAACAAGATGATTCCTCTGCACAAAGGCATTACGAACATCTGTTTCTAGTTTCACGATGTTATCAAGAGTGGAACGCCCTCGTCGGAATCCACTCTGGAAAGGTGAAATACATCCATCTTTTTCCAACATGTAAGAGAGTCTGGCGTTTACAATACGTTCAAAGGTCTTACAGATGCAGTTTGTTAAGGCTATCGGTCGATAGTTCAGAGGATCCTTGGGATCTTTTCCAGGTTTCAGAATGGGGATTACTGTAGCTTCCCGCCACAAGGTAGGAAAGGTGTTCTCCTTCCAGATTCTATTAAAGAGAAAAAGAATGTTAAAAAGAGAATCTGGACTTAAATGGCGAAGCATTTGGTAACTGATCCCATCTGGACCTGGACTGGTGTTATGGGCTTTAGATAAAGCGCTCTTCAATTCGTACATCTTAAGGTCACAGTTGTAGGAATATTCAATATTGCTTTTGAAATTAATTCCAGTCCGTTCAGCGCGATTCTTTGTCACTAAAAATGTAGGACTATAAGAATCGGAACTGGATACTCTTTCAAAAGTTTCACCGATAAGGTTAGCAACATCTTCAGGGGAAGAGAACACAGCAGCTCCGGTTTGAGGTATCGGACAAGAATATTCCGGATACAAACCGTTGGCTGCTCTAACCTTCTTCCACAACTGCTTGCTTGATGTTTTAGATGTAATTGAAGATACATAACTTATCCAAGAATCCCTCTGACGTCTGACTCTACGAGCAAATGCCTTAGCCTTTTTAAAGGCGATAAGGTTTCCTGTAGTTGGGTATATGCGGAAGATACCCCATAGCTTCTTTTGTTTCTTGTATGCAGATTGACAGTCTGCATTCCAGTATGGTTTACAGTGTCGCAGTGTTCTAGGTGATGTCTTAGGAATAGAGGAGTCTGCAGCATTTAAAATTGCTTCAGTGACATTTTGGACAGCAGTATCAACATCCTCACTGTTCACCATTGTTCCCGTTATAACAGCCAATTCAGAAAATGTGTCCCAATTTGCCCTATTGTATATGTAAGTAGGTAGGCGGTTGGTCACGCTACTACCTGCATGGGAAATGAGGACAGGGAAGTGATCACTGTTGTGTAGATCACTTCCAACAGCAAAATTCAAATATGGAAAAAGTATAGGGGAACAAATGGCTAAGTCAAGTGAATGGAATGTTCTAGTGGGTGCATGAAAATAGGTTTTCTCCTCATTATTCAGGAGACAGAGACAGTGATCAGATAACACCTTTTCAATCTGTCTCCCACGACGGTTCGTATTAGCATTACCCCACATAGTACTGTGTCCATTAAAGTCACCGAGCAGTAAAAATGGAGCTGGAAGCTGGTCTATCAGATCATTTAGCTCCTCTTGACGGATGATAGCATGTGGCGGTAGGTATAGGCAACAGACTGTGAGAAGGGACTGTAAATGAAGTCTCGCAGCCACAGCCTGTAGAGATGTGCGCAGTGTGAGTACAGTGCTGGGGTAATCATGAGAGATAAAAAGGCAAACTCCTCCAGACACTGCATTACTACGGGTAACATCTTTTCTAATGCAACTATACCCACGGATCTTAGATATACAAGAATCCTTCAAGAAAGTTTCTTGAAGGGCCAAACATGCTTGATGGTGAAGTGAAATAATGTTCTTCACATCATCCTTCCTAGACCTAAAACCGCGACAGTTCCAAGAAACAAAAGAAGCCATTAATTATTAAAAGAAAATTTTAAAGGGGGGTCGGGATCTTCTTCAAGGATCTCATCGTCATCAGATGGGTATAATTTCACCTCATCTGAATCTCTAAGAGAGCCAAGGATGTTAAAAGGGTTGGTAGATTTATCTCTTAGAGTAACACCCTTTGCTGATTTTAGCTTTATTGCTTGCAAAGCTTTGGACTTTGCAAGAGATTTTTTTACTATTGTTGGTTTTTTTACTATTTGTGAAGAAGATTCCCTTTGGGGTAATCTAGTAACTGGCAGTGAAAGGCTCTCTGTCTGTGTGCTTTTCTGAGACACTGACTTTTTACAAGCGTCAGCATATGCAACGCCAACACGAGGAGTCCGGGCCTCTACCTGTTTTCTTGCCTCAAAGTACGTCAAGTTTTGGTTGGCACGAACAGTTTGTATCTCTTTCTCCTCAATCCACTTGGGACATTTCCGGGAGAAAGATGGATGAGCTCCTTTACAATTGACGCACTTTTCAGGTAGGGTGCATGTACTACTACCATGGCCACTTCCTGCACAGATTTCAATTTCCCCGCGGCAAGCCGTTTGGGAATGTCCAAATCTTTGGCACTTAAAGCAGCGAAGTGGGTTCGGTATGTACGGTCGGGTTTTACAGTTTAGATAGCCGGCCTTAACGTGTGTTGGCAAAGTGGGAAGATCAAAGGTCAAGATCAGATGTTTTGTAGGCAAGATATTCCCATCTTTGCGTATAGTTATGCGATGCACTGCTGAGACTTGTTGGTCACGAAGATGGTCTAAGATCTCCTCCTCCGTTGTATGGAAGAGATCACTCTCAGAAATTACACCACGAGATTTATTGAGAGAGCCGTGTTTAGTAACAGTCACGGGAAAGGTTCCAAAAGATACTAGCTTTAAAATATTCTTAGCCTGAGTTTCGTTTTTTATTTCTACTAAAAGGTCACCAGACCTTAGTTTTTTCACTGAAGCAGTGTCTCCAATCTGGGATTTCAGAACTTTTTCAATTAAGAAGGGAGAGACCTTTTCAAAGGAACCCTCCTCTCTCCGAACAATAAAGAATTTTGCAGCAAGGTGATTAGAAATGTCTAGTCTATGTTGCTCCCCTCGAGGGGGAGAAGAGAAAGAAGTTTTGTTTGCCATGAAATAAAAGGAAGATAAATTCGGGCACTAGAGTCCCACCCACCATGGAGTCCTCATTATCGGGGATAGAGCCTGCCGGCAAGCAACAAAAATCATAAAAGAAAACAAAATATCAACAGAACTGTTACGCACAGCATGACTCTATCGGGTTAACCAGTGCCTATACGCAAGCAGTCCATCCCTGAAGAAGCCTCCACCCTTTACGAGATTCTCAGCAAATGGACTGATCACTTGATCCCTAGCCGCCGACGAAGTCGGACGACTAGCCGATTGATGCACACGGGACCAATGTGCACCTCCCGTTTATCTGAAGCAAGGGCCAAAGTAGTGTATTGGGGCAGTATGTCGCCCCTCAACTACCAGGATCCCCCTTTCCAGAGACACGGGTCTCCACGCACGGCAAACACGTGGGTGATTAAATGCCCGAGAGAAGCTGATTGCAACAGAGCGGCACAAAGCTTCTCAAGGGGAGCCCTCACCTCAGATGAGGTAATCACAATGAGGGAAGGAAGAGAAAACAAACGATAAATATAAAACCCAAAATGAGAAGGTACAAACAGACGAAGGGTTAGATCACTGGGGCACCTCGGGGTTGTGACGCCCGTGTTTACTTAAAGAAAGTAAACCCCCTGAGGGGGGCAAGTGACAGAAAGGTGAGTTCCCCAACGCTGGCACTTAAAGCACTGCTTGGGTCTCAAAGCCTTTCTGCCATTGATTTTCTCAATATTAACTTGAAGGTAGAGAATGGTTTTGCAGGTGAGAATTAAATCAAGGTCAGAAGATATTGGGAACTCCAGAGTGAAGAGGGGAATCTTCTTCCCGAAACGATTCTTCATCTGGAGCCCGTGGCAAATTTTAAAGTCTGGATAAGTGGAATCAATTGAGTCAAATATTTCCTTCTCAGTAATGTCGAAGGGCAAGCCCCTGACAACTACTTTGAAGGTGGTTCTGGGCACTGGGGCCAGTTTAGTAGATGGAACAGCAAGTTTCTCAGAGTCGATGAAATTAGAAATGAGAGTTTCCTCGTTCTTGTTTTGAGGAACAATCTCATACTGGTTTTTATGAAACCGGGCAAAAACCTCGCAGCCATGGTCCAGCAAAGACCTGTGCAGGGCTTGGAGCGAGGCTTTTCCCATCGTGCTGTGAGGTAAACGAAATGTTTTGAGATCAGTGCAGTCAGTCATGGAATGGTAGTCAGGCACAAGGTTCGGAGGCAGGTTAAGGATGACAGAAGGTTCAGCTACAGGAGTTGAAACGGGTACGATCCGTACACCGCCAAAGAAACCATCAAGGTTGGTAGTGGTTATCATAGCAAAAGACCAAGCAGCTAGTCTCTCAGCTAGCTGCTACTTGGTAGTGCAAGGTAAAGCAACGGGAGCAGTAGTTCAGAGCGACTGGGGGCGATGAGGATCAGACCTCAAGTTGCCGGTTTTATAGTGCCTGTCACACATGCGCAGGTCCGCACATGCGCCGTGCCGTGCCTCTCCTACCGGTCGGAAGACCAACTACAGGTAGATGCGTTGCAAACATGCGCATTGGGAAGAGTGACGTGCGATGCACCGTCACACGTTTCATCCGGAAATCCTTCTTAAAAGAAAACACACAAACAATACAGAAATTTAAGTGCATTAAAAATGTAGAAATCCTTTTAAAAAAACAAACCAAAACAACATATCTGAGACTCCTTCTTAAAATAACGCAGAATACGGAAAATCGGATGAATAAAAACATTTAAATAATAAAATACTATAATTACAATTATTGGAATTATTTTATAATTAAAATTATTGGAATTACTTATTAATAATAACTATTAAAATATGATTAATGATTATATTGGAAATTTGAGCTGGCAAAAAAAACCAATATCCACGCGCCAATTTCATATCCCAGTATGCCCCGATTTATTTTAAATGAGTATTCCCTTGCGATCTATTGAATCCAGAATCACCCTAATTAATTTTAAAATGCTCAAAATAATTCAAAAAAGGACTAAGCATCGTAGACTGCAGACGACTGGAACCTCCATCTGTATCTGTTAATTTTTGAAATTCATTCTTGACACGGCTCCGTCAACAAAATCGTTTTTGTTTGCAAGAAGGGTGAAGCAAATACAAAAACTATCAAGTACTCATCGTACTTCCCAGGACAGGACCATAAACTTAGGGGGGGGGGGGGAATCAGAGCCGCCCGCCTTTATTGGGAAGAGAAAAATGTGGAGTGAAAAAAGGCAACTGAATTTCGCCGAGGGAGAAAAAAAGCAAAATCGTCGTTTTGGCGCAAACATGGTCAAATTAATGCATTTGGAGCAGCTTGGAGCAGATATTTTTGTTTAGCGCAATTGGCGCAGGTCTGAGACCCCTGCATTATAAATGACTGAAATTGAAAAAATAAAATAGGTATACACTTCTTATATTTGTAAATTTTGCCACAACTTTTTTTTAGTTTCGAATTTTCTTTAAAGAGTTTCAGGAGTAGCTGCTGCTTATAAAACGTGTTATTGCACTTCAACTCTTTTAAATAGTATTTTTTTTTCATTAAAAATCGTAAAATGAGCCCTCGTAGAGAAACTACTGAATCTGAACGTTTATTGGTAGTAAAATGGTCGATCGTTCGTTGGAATGGAAATCGCTTCGTTAATTGGTATAACTCATGGTTGTGTCCAAAAAATACTACAGAAGTATAAAAAAAACTGGATCTGTGGCCAATATTCCTGGAAGAGGACGTAAAGAAATACTGAGTACTACAGCGAAGAGGAAGATCATTCACTCAGTAAAGAAAGATCCGAGGGTGAGTACCTCTAAACTAGCTTTATCGATGTCTTCTACAATCTGGAAAAAGATCTCAGATGAAACAATTCGACGTACCCTTCACCAATATGGGTTTCATGGCCGTACACCAATACGAAAGCCACTCATCAATTATGCGAATAGACAAGAGAGTGATTTTTGCCAAAGAACATCGTTTAAAGCCTATTTCTTTCTGGAACACTGTAATATTTTCTGATGAAAGTAGGTTTAATCTTTACGGAAGCGATGGACGATTTAAAATATAGAGAGAAGCTGGGAAAGCACTGGCTCCTAAAAACACCATTAAGACAGTCAAGTTCGGAGATGGATCTGTCCTCGTTTGGGGTTGTATGTCGGCTGGTGGAGTTGGAGAGCTTGCTTTTATTGATGGTATTATGACAAACATGTATATTTGGGGAATTTAAATGATAACTTGAAAAAAAGTGCCAGTAAGTTGGGGCTTGGGTCAAGCTTCATATTCCAGCAGGACAACGACCCCAAGCATACAGCGAAGATTGTGAAGTTATACTTGCTGTACCATTGCAGGAAGCAATTACACACTCCAGCCCAGTCTCCAGACCTAAACGTCATCGAAAATTTGTGGTCGCAATTAGAGAAAGCTGTACATGAGCACGAAATCACAAACAAGAAAGTTCTCAAGAAGGTTCTGAGAGAAAAATGGGCTAAAATTTGTGTTGAAACCACTAAAACACTAGTAGAATCTATGCCCAAAAGATTACAAGCTGTAATTCAAGCAAAAGGTTATGCAACAAACTATTAATTTGTACGTTAAAAGGAAATTAATAAAGGTGTATACTTATTTTTGTGGTGTTGTTTTTCCTCTCGTTTCAGATCTTTTATTTTTTTTCGTAAAAAAATAAATAAACGTAACAATTTTATTAGTATAGTACGGTAAAGCATAGACTAAAGTATACAAGGTTAAAAAATTTCAATCATTTTAAACCAATATTTAATTTGTAATTGCAAAAAATCTCTAAGTTTGTAAGGTGTATACTCAATTTTGTGGCCCACTGTATAAACTTAACACACGATAAATAATTTCAGTTAAAATAATTTGTCTACTAATATTAAATAATATACATACACCATACTCTTGTTGATTTCTCCGTAAAATATGTTTCTGCCATTCCAAAATTGAAAACACAGCATTTTGGATTTCATATTGTAGCTCTTTCTTGTTTGTGCAATTACTCTCAACAGCAGTTTGTTGTATATCTTTAAAATTTGACTGAAGTCTCTCACAGTCCTCACAGATTTGTGTATGATTATGTTTGATATTTCTTGTAAATCTATATCATTAGCGTCACTTAAAGCCCAAACTCTGCAGTGACTAGCAACTTCGCTTTCTTTGTTAATTACATGTATAGGATAGACTGCCTTCAGATAGTGTTTGCACTTAACTACATTTCTTTGTATTTCAGTTTTCTGGGCTGGATCCACATCACATGATTGTATAATATTTTTTAGTGTTTCAAATCCATTTATCCCGTCCGCAATATGTATTCAAGCACTGAATACTTTGACGTTGGCTTGCTTTACAGGATCCAGAATTCTCCACAGACTACTAGTTGAAAGAGGGGGTATACCATTTAAAGTTAATTGCAATAATACATTTTTAAAAAATACTTCATTTGCTAAAAAAAGTATTTTATTTTTAGAATGATATTTTCATTTAAGAGAAATTCGGCAAACTTATTTCTGCAAAACTTATTTTTCTTTCTACAAAATTTGTTTTATCTGCTACATTTTTTTTTTCTACAAAACTTGCTTTTACCTGCTCCAAAAGGCATTTTTCCTGCTACTAAATTGGCTTTTACCTGCTCCGAAAGGCATTTTTTCTGCTACTAAATTGGCTTTTACCTGCTCCGAAAGGCATTTTTCCTGCTCCAAATCTTCCCGAGTGAGTGGGAGCCTTGATAATGTCATCATCACGCTCTCCTTCTTCCATGGATGTCGTTGTCGCTAGTCCTAATGACCAAGTAAGTGTTCTTTTAGTAATGTATTTTTAAATTATGTTTGAGTGCTTATAGATTGTATTTATTTTAAACTTTCAAAATTACTTACTAAGTATCTTAAAGAATATTCTTTAAATAAGGTTAAACTTGTTGCTTTTTAAGTAGATGAATTTATTGAAATGAATGTTTAATATCTAAGATAAATTTTAAATTGTTTTATTTAACGTCGCATAATTGATTTTTTCATTTAAAACTTTCTCAATTATATTTGAAATTCATGTCAATAATGTGTTCTTTAAAACTTTTTCTAAATGTCATTCATTAGTATAAGATTCACGCTAAAATTTGTATTACTTTTGTATTTAGTAATTTTTCTAAATGTCATTCATTTTGAATATTAGTATAAGAAACACCCCGAAATTTTTGTTGTACTTAGTAATTTTCAATGTTGTAACTATTTAAAGTCGCTCCAAATTCACGCCAAATTTTTTTTTTGCTTTTATTATATACTTTTCAATGCTACAAATATTCAAAGTCACCCCAAATTCACGCCCGATTTTTCTCTGACGTAAAAAGCTTAGAATATTTTCTCAATACCTAAAATTTATTTTAGGAGGTTGTTGAACCTGTTGCCGGGCCATCTAATACCGCGTCCACCTCAAAGGCTTGCATGTAAGTATTATTTTTTATCATTTGTGTAAAAGAATAATAACTTTAACATTTTAAGAAACATATTATTCAAAGTATGTTTTTCAATAGGTATGTAACATTTGCGGTAGGACCTTTAAACAGAAATGTTATCTAACGAGGCATCTGAAAATACATCAGAAAGTACTTGAAAGTATTAAATTCTAAGGAGATATATGTTGAAATAGATTTTTCAAATGTTCATTTTTTTTTACAGGTCTCTGCTGTTGCTGAACCAGTTCCCTCTCTTGTTTCCATGCCTGTCCAAGCTGGCCATGTAAATATTTTTTTTCGGAGAATGTGTTTTTAGAATTAATTGTTTTACAGGAAAGATTTAACTGTTTATCGAAATTTAAATTACAAGTGTTTTCTGATTGATGTATTTTAAAAGTGGGAGAAGAGAGTTTTCTCTATAAAATGTGTTTTAGGAAAAGAAAAATTTGAAATAAAGTTTTCTCAATAAGAATAAAAATGTGAATCTACTTTTTTCCCTTGAAACTCATCAAAGTTTTATTTTCCAACAGATATGTCACATCTGCGAGGCCTTTGTCCAGAAATGCCATATCAACTCAAGAATCGCACTGGGTAAAAGACTTTGTCTGCGGAATCTGCAGCAAGGTCTTCACTACAAATTCGAATCTAACTCGACATATGGTGATCCATCAATTTGCCACCCCCATGCCTGTCCTGACTGCGGGAAGAGTTTCGGACGTAAAGATGTCATGATGCAACATCTTCTCACCCACATGCGAGTTCCTCAACGTGGTGGAGTCTTGCCCCAGCACCCCGAAGATGAGGAAAGTGGAGGTGAAGACGTCAGATGTCTTTGCCACCCGACATCAATTCCCGAGTGAAGAGGTAGTTAAAGATCTGCTTCTCTTCGTTAGGGAAAGTCATCCCCAAGTTGACGCTGTTTTTATGGAGGAGCTGGAGGAGAAGCGTGCCATCAAATGGTACGTTGTCTCCAAGATTCGGTTTGTTCGTAAGACCGATGAGGGGGACGAAGAATATGCGACGCCCTGCTTTCGGAGCAAGGTCCAGATGGAGCTGGATGGCAGCGACCTCTCCGAACACATCAATCAAACATTTGCCAAAATCAAGTTCTCCTTCGATGAGTTCATCGAGCGAGGGTCGGGATGGACCCTTGATGAAATTATTCATTTGGAGGTGATGACTGCAACCTACTATCCTCTACCCCCCAGCGGTTTCATCCCACTCCCTAGCAAATTGGCTGCAAAGAAAACAGTATTGAACATTCAAAATATGAAGACAACAAGTGCTTCGTCTGGAGTGCAAATGGCCTTCCTTTAATTAAACCGTCTTGGAAATTTTTATTTGTTATATCTCTATTTTAATGTAAATATCTCTTAAATTCACCCCTAGATGGCACCACTACCTTAAACTTAGTAGAAAATTGCCTTACTAAACTGTATAGCTAATCACAAGCGTGCATTTAGTCACATGTTTAAAACCGACCAATGAGAGGAAAGTATTTTACCGACCGCTAACATAAAACAAGTTATAACGTCATTCACACTGGTTTTGGCTCGGTTTTGGGGCATTTTCTTTTCTTAATATTTAAATAACTAATTTTTTTTAAAGAACTTTTGTTTAAATATTTGGAATCAGAAAGAAATTATTTATAAATATTCCAATTTCACTTTTTTTTAAAAAATGCGGAAATTGTCCATTCTACAAAAGTTAGCAACAGAATTCTTCGGTTGGGCCTTTTTATACCTATACTTTACTACCGATCTATAAGTGTAACTTTTAGATAACTTATCAGCGGTTTCTGATGTGCAATCAGATGAAGCCAATTTAATTGCATCCATAGTGTCCCCATGTAATAGATTGCACTTGATTAACAATAGACGCTAAATAGTCTGGGAAAGAGTTTCTAATAAACATCACTATGATGATTAAGTCTAATTCGGCTTCAAAGCATGTACTAATGAGAATTTAGCTAGAATCTAGTATAGTGTTGCGCAAATTGTCTGTATATAGTGTAAATAGTGACGTATTATTGTAAAATTCTATTGTAATTTATTTTATTTATTAACAGCGATTATACAAGTTAGAAAAAGGTTGCAACACCTAAAGCAATCGAGAAATTTCGAGATGTTTCTTTTCCGACGAATTGGCTGGAAATTTCGCGAATGTTCTCTCGCGCCAAGTATATAAAGACCGTAGATCGGGAAAGTTTGCAGATTGACTTCGGACTTCGATGAAAACTGGTCGCTTTGTTTATTGGAGTGAGTTTGTATAATCGCTGTATTCGAAGTTATTTTTGTTGAAGCTCGAGAGTAATTAAACTGTTGCCTTTGAATAAATTTTGTGAGCTCTTGAAGAGAGAATAAATATTTCTATACTGTGGAAACTGTGTCATCATTGCCTCTGTAGAAAAAAAATTCATAACAATAGTAATCAATAACGATGAGTTAGAAATCAGTATACTGCGCTCATGTATGATGCAAAATTTTCAATTTGTAACTAATTCATTGCGACAAAAGAAGAGGAATTTGGCGAGAAGAGCAAACGGACGTTTCATTGGCTGCCGTACAGTGCCTTGCGGTCCGTATATAAGCATGGCTTGCCTTAAATTTTTTTTTTTTTTTTTTTTTTTTTTTGGACCGAATTCTATACTTTCATACCCTATGTATTAGATATGAGTAATTGAAAGTAATAAAAACGAAGGTATTTTGGCTTTTTTGCAAAGTAAACAACTTTCAATTGAAATACTACACACTGTTAACGTTAGTCTACATAAAACTTCTTCCGCCAGGTGGCTATGCAGTCTTTGGGATTGGCTAGAGTCAAGCATTTCAGAATGGTATAGAATTTTAAATACACAGGCTTTCAAAATTACTTACCATATTTTAATGTGGCAACAAATTGTTACAAAATACGAATATAAAGGAATGAAAATCCTGTTGAAAAAGGCCCCTATGATTCCATTATTGCTTAACTGTCACTTTCCACTATGCAGAGGTTTTGTAAAATACGCAAACGGGTTTTCAGTACTCCATATCACCGGTTTTATTTATTGGCAAATCCATCCAAATGAACGTGGGCCTCATCGGTAAACCATATGCAGCTGTCATCTTATTTATTGCCATCAATCAATTTTGCAAACAAGTGTGTTTAAAATTTCATATCTGTTTATCCAACATACTACTTTTCTCACGGTCTTTCACTTCTTCGATGCTCATGCCATTTCGAAAATAGTAGACTGAGAGTTGACTGCAATTTTTGGACCCCATCGAACATCATTCTGCTTTTTTTATAGAAATTAGAGAAAAGTGAGTAGATTACGAATCCGCTGGTCTGCCGTGGCAAAAATGGCCTAAACTGGCCAAAAATCGACTTTTAATAAGTTGAACTAAATCCAATTGCCAAATGCGCATAACTTGCCAAATAATGAGCATTTTTTTTTATTTGGTAACCCTCACTCTTTAATTTTCAATTAAGAAGGTTGCAGACAATTCAGATATCTGGCGACGGTCTACTTCAGTAATTCTCAACCTTTTTTTTGTCGCTGCACACTTTTAACGATTTCAAAATTTGGTGGCACACAAAGAAAAAGATAAGTTTAAATGTTGTTTACTTTACCTACCTATAATATTACCTATAATACACTGTAATACACCTATTATACACTGTGTAAAATAGATTATGATAATTATTTGGAATGTAAAATAATATAATATGTACTACAAAAACAACAGTACGTTTACTAAGAGATTAATTACAAATATACATTTCTAAAATTTGGCGGCACACTTTAAGAATTTGGCGGCACACAAAAGTGCCGCGGCACAGTGGTTGAGAATCGCTGATCTGCTTGCATCTATTAAAAGGGAGCCAAGTTGGCAAAGAATATTACGTCATTTATGACGTAACTGATGTCGCCAATTTGGCTTACTTTTAAAAGATATAAGTTTTCCGAGACGAAGATCAGAAATCGTTTGCGCTTTTTCTCATTGAAAATCAAAATGAAGTGGGTTGCCAGACGAATAAGTTAGTTCTATTTTTGGCAAGTTATGACATATTTGGCGATCGGATTTTAGTTCAACTCATTCTAAGTCCATTATTGATCAGTTTCGTCCATTTTCGCCACGGCAGACCAGTGGATTCGTAATCTACTCACTTTTCTCTAATTTCTATAAACAATTCAGAATGATGTTCGATGGGGTCCAAAATTTGCAGTCGCCTCTCGGACTATAGGCACTCTTGTGTGGAAAAAAAAACAATGCATACTCTCTTGCTCTTTTTCAGGAGAGAGATGTACAGTAAGCAAAAAAAAAAGATCCGAACGATTCTTGTATTCAAATTGATAAAATAACAAAAGTCAAGTACCGTTTGAAATTGTGGAAGGTCTTTATTAATTATATATATATATATATATATATATATATATATATATATATATATATATATATATATATATATATATATATTATCATGAGGGGTCATCTACGTATTAAAACTAAACCGTATACCATATTTAGATTTAGAGTCCAAAAAAACGTCGAAATACCAAATTTCGTAATTTTCCAATGACTGATTAGTAATTTAAATGATGTCAAAAAAATTGATAAATTAATGTTAAAAAGAAAATTTGTTTTTATAGCCATAAATTTCAGCAATTTTTATTTCAAAAGATAGTTTAAGGTCAAACATAAATAACATGCAACTTTTATATTAAATAGTTTTTTAATAAATAATTTTTAACTAAACAAGTTTTAAAATTCTTTAAATAGAAACAATAAACATTATTATTATTATTTGCCGCCATTAGAATTATCATAGTGGAAAACCCCTCCAAAATTGTTTTCATTCCATTTTGTCTTTTAGTTCTCGATATTTTAGCAAAAATGTAAAAATAAGCTCACTTTAAAGTACAGCGTAATAGATTACATCTTGAAGCACGCAAAACGTTCGATTCTTCCGCGCTATAAAGAAATGTCTTCACGATCGGACAATACATTTTCGCATATATCTGACGTGTTTCTCAAGATAATGAACTGAAATTTGATGGGTACGAAAAATGAGGTATTCTAAATCGAATGAAAACATAAAAAATAGGGGTACGTATTCAAATTTTTAAAGGTAGAGTTAAATTTACTTAGTATGCAGTTTGGCCCCAGTTGCCCTTACGCCAAATAAATTCTAAACGCAACCAACCAACTTAGTATACAGCCCCCTAAGAAAACATTTTTACATCAGACATAAACAAAATTGTAAACACAACATTTGGGTACAAACCGCTAGATTCTACTATAATTGGAACCGATTATATAGCCATTGTTCTGATTTTTTTTTTTTTTTTTGCGTACTGTACCGTTCATTCTATTTTCTAAGGGTTCTTTACCTGCCATTGTGATAGTATATTTTGACCTAAATCTGTTATACAGGGTGTTTATAAAGTAACCATACATTTTTGTGATCATTGCATTTGATTGCATAACTTATACTATTAATCAAACATATACCATACCAGGACACACTTCTAATACATTTCAATGCATCGTTCCGGCGAATATAGCCATTATGTTGCTTTTGCGCCAGAAAAGAACAAAATCAATGCGTCCTCTATGCCAATTA